>JAYKAV010002386.1:897006-1061682 GCA_035582835.1 Phoebastria nigripes
GGGGGGGGGAACTCGCATGGGTGGGGAGATGGACTGGGGAGACAGAGCAGGGGGCGGGGGAGAGATGGCCGGGGGGGCGGGAGGGAGACAGCCGAGGGAGGTGTGGGTATGTATAAACATAAACCGGGATGAACATTGCATGACTGCTATAGAAGTGCGAGCTCCCATTGTTCAGGTAAGAGCAGTTTTAGAGATAACAATATAAAAACTGATGAACTGGGAACCAATTACAAGAGAGCATACAAGTAGATGGATTAAGTGTAAAAAATAAACCCAAGAGGAGCCTAAGACTGAGGAAGAAATAGTTATCAACACCATGCACCCACCAGCAAAAAAAAAGAGGAATAAATAACCGCTATGAACAGCGCAGCCCTCCTGGGGAAAGGCAGCTGGCAGCTCATCAGACCCTTCCCCTCTCACAYACACATGATTTTCTATATAACATTTTTAAACTGTATTAATGAGGCTTTTCTRTATTAGCTTGGATTATGAATGTATAATATTGTAGCAAAGCTAACAGATAAGATTGGGCAGCTGTTAAAACAATCAGCCATTACCATTCTTGCCTGCAACTCATCACACAACTTTTCTGGTGTGGAGACTGACGACAGTGCTGAGGTTTCTTCCCGCGATACTGAGCTGCAGCACACTGACCAGCTCAGACTCTCAAAGATGCAAGGGTCAGCTTTTCACCTTTATATCCTTTTCCTTTCCTCGGATCTTCCACAGCTTACTCAGACATACACCACAGGATCTGGCAGTTTTCTATCTCATTCCAGGAAACAAGCTCTGCCCTTATTTGTAAATAATGCAGGCATTTTCATGAATGTCAGATAATCTTCAATTTTTTATTGGTATTCTAGCTCTGGGGCTTCTATRAACTTTTAAAATCATACTTCAGCCCTGAAAAGAAGGATGCTAACCCTTTCCCCTGGAATTATCTAACATCTTTTCCTGACTTGACATTATCAGCTATACTAAATGAGTGGTGATTCCGGAGAAATAAAGGTAGAAACAGTATTGTGAAAACACACAGTTAACCCAGAACTTAATCCACAGTGAATCTCTAGTTGGCTCACTATAATCATTATTACAACACATATGAAAAGCAATCCCCCTGTCCCCCCAATCCACTTCACAGGAGCATAAAGCACCGAAAAACACCACCAACACCAAAGTCTTTCTACTTCTTCCTAGCAACCGTCTTAACCTTGATCCTAAATTGTTTCTGAATTCTCACATGTGATGTGACAAAACATTAGGAACGTGGAGATTTTTAACAACTGAAATTTACAGGGAAGCCTGGATAGAAGAAACAACCTTGCATTAAAACTACAGCAAATTCTCAGAAGAGTTTGAAAGTACAGTTTTTCAATCTTGTATTTGGGAAGATTTGAAGCACCAACCCTTTCATTTTCCTTTGTCAGAATGAAAGATGTAATTTCTGATCAAAAGAACTCAGCATCTCTGATTTGAAGACTTTCAGAAAGTGTTTTCTTTCAGTACGTTTCTGTCTCTGTGGACCAGAGGAGAAGCTAATTTTGAAATGTTTAAGCTTTCCAGGTATGAAAGCTCTCTTTCTGGACCAGCTCTACTGAATACGCTGTGTGCCACTTGGTCTTTGTGCTGGGAAAGAGCTTTTAAACTACCTCTCAGACATGCAGAATGAAGCCAGCCCAATTCTGCTCTTTGGTCGTGGAGTTTAGCATCACATAGGGCTGACAACAAACTGAGAGGGTTTACATCAGAAATGACAGATGGCAAGATGGTTGCCACCCCTATCAACTCTGGCCTGCCACCAGCTCTTGAGTCTGAACCTGCCTGACACCAGGACAGCTCCAGTTTATAGCTGTTAAAGGTGAAAGGATGTATTTTTCATGTCAACAGAGCGGAACAGTTAGTAATTTTTTCCAGAGCAGAGATTACAGCAGGCTGCCAGGCAGCCATCAGTTCTGACATGCCATTCGAAGAGTCCCTGTTGCTGTGTACCAAATGTCTAATCCACGGCTCAGGAAAGAATTGGAAGGTGGACTACCAGCGGATATGCATGTAATGAGCTAGTATTTCTGCAGCATTGTAATTTTTTTCCAACAATCCTTTAAAGATTATAAAATATGCCTAACAGTTTGCTGAAAATGCTGAGATTTAGCCACACATACACACTGATGGGAGGTAAGCATTCAGGTACACACATTGAACAACAAGTTCTACAGATATTTCAATTAGTCTAAAACATTTAACACATTTAGGTTTGGAGATTGAAACGGAAACAGGCAATATTACAAAAAAGGAGGACAATAATTTTCTGCCCTTTTTCCCCTTCGCAGGTGGGGAAACGGTGAAGAAGGTTTCTTATTAAAGGGCAGACACGGGCAGGGAGACTATCCTTACAGAATTCTATAGGTCTGGCTAGGGACTACTGAATGTTAAGTCAAAGCCACAGCATTGTGTCTGAAGTGCAGGCGTATTTCAGACCTGTCAGTGAAGTGCTCTGGTACACTACCAACACTTGGTTAGCAGGTTGTGGCTAGAAGGGAACGCAGCCTGCCTAAACAGCAACCACCCCTTCCCTGACCATCCTGTTCTCTCATGGAGGCAGCGTTGCCCTTAATAGGTCATTGCATCCACTCTCCTGCGGAGAGAAAACATCTCTCAGGAAACAACGTCTTGGCTGTTAGTTGTTCGGGCATGTGTACAGATAACTTAACTCTCCTGCTCCTACCCTCAGAAAGTCTCCATAAGGCTGACTCCTACTGTTCTGGGCCATCTGGATACATCAATTCTAAAGTACTGTAATAGAAAAGCAGTCCATAATGTACTAGAAGACAACATGCAGTGTTAGCTGGACACCAGACATGAGGTAGATTAAATATTCCCCAACAGTTGTCGTGTGCCATTTGTACTGTGTAGGTAGGATGTGTGGGTATTTAACAGACACTGCTTCTCTTGAAAAAAGACCTCATTGACCAGATGGTCCCAATTGTTTTACAGTTAATTAAAAAAAAAAAAAAAAAAAAAATCCATATAAATCCTGATTAACCTGTGTAGCTCCCTACTGTGAGAAAAATATTAGGTCAAATAGGTCACTTGTTACACTCTAAAGGTCTTCCAGTGCCCCAGCAAAACAACTAGACTCTGCAGGGCTCCAATGGCCTTGGTTCAAGCCCTACCACTGATAAGACAGTCTTTCTAACAACACTAGCAAGGATAAAATTGCAGCAGCTATTATTTTTCATTCTTTAGTTAAGAAAATGACCCACCACCTAGAATTAGGCTAAAACATCTTCCCTTGAAGTATAGTGTATGAAACACACTGTAAAAATTGCATGCCTTTCTTTGATATATTCAGGTCTAGTAACCAAGTAAGAAGGGCCATACAGTTACTGCAGGAAGTTAGCGCTTACGCTATTATGTGCCTGAGGCAATTCCCTGTCTCTCTTACAGAGGCAAGCAGTGAACACACCCCACGCCAATATTCTGTGTGATATAACTCCAGCCAACGATAGAGAATTACGAGATTACTCTGATGCAAATGCATCGGTAGGAAAAAAGGGTCATCTGCTGCCTCCCCTACCATTTTCCTGACAGCATTTCTGTCACCCTGATTTGCTGCTCTTCTGTCTACAGAAGCGAAGGGTAATCCTGTTGTGCAACTACCTTCTTCTCCAGTAAATAATTTGTTGCTTGAAGGAACAAAACTAAATGACTTTTAATTTCATTTTGAAATAAACTGTGCTTTGCAACTCCTTTTACAGAAACTAGAAAGGAGCTGATTTTCTTCTGGATCGTGTTGTTCTTTCTTAGCATTGTGTGCTTGGTAAATTATATTAGCACAGCATGAAGTTGGCACAAGATATGTGATTCAGCCTCAACTGTAAAATCAAAACTGTTTGGCTGGAAGAATAAAGGATATTACCCCCACCCCCTCTATCCATGATGTTCAGGGAAGAGGAAAAGCACAGTTTGGTTATGTTCCTTAATTTGTCATTAAAACATATAGATACATTCTACAGCAAATTCCTTTTGACTGATGCTAAATGCCTGACATTCTGTAGGCTGAGATCAGAAGTGACAAATCTACAAAATTTGCATTAAGTCAGTTTTAATATGACATATATTGTACTTTCTTCTCTTGGATCAGAATCAACTCGCGGATGTTTACTTTAAAGAGTTTTGCTCCACCTCTGCAAAGCGTCCTGCCAACTGTATAGACTGGATGGCCAATAAAGAAATCCAGGATAATTGATTCAGGATCTAGCCCCGATATATTCCCCGTCAAAAGGAACAACTTCAACACTTCCTCAGGGTAAGACCTCTTTAGCATGCCTCAGTGGATAAATTTGGCCAAGATACTCAATCCACTGAAGAGATATGTTGTCATGAAACACCTCTTTTGCCACTCCCATAAGGCACCTCTAGATTTCAGATAAATTCAGATGCCCTGAAGAAAAATATTTCCATTAAAATGACCAAAATTTTCTTTTGGATCAATTTGATATTGAATAACAGTTTTTCCTGTTAAAGTTTTCAATGGACAAGGGTTTGGGGTATGATGAAATGCCAAACAAAAAGCATTAAAGGGGCTTGTTATAATTTTTATTGAAGTTCTCTCTGAAATCCTCTACTTCATTTTTATAACCAGCTTTGAAACTCACATACTGATTATTTCACATGGCAGGGCTTCATCCATGCTGAAGACCATTAAAATGTAGTTATCTTAAAGAGACTCTCCACCTATCTTGCTCACCCTCGCGATGAGCAAACTCTTCAGAAATAGGTTTAGAACCCCATTAGCTGCAGTTACCTGCAGCTGGTAGCACTGAACCTCAAATTCAGCTGTTTTAGCCCTAAGGGAAGCTCACGCTACAGAAAACTGCAGTTTTTCCAAGACCTTTGATATCGTTCTCTCATCATCTTAAATATCCATGGATAATGTTAAGACAGGGCACGGCAGAGGACTCCCAAACCCAAGGGAGACGGAATGAGGATTTGGCTCCATTTCAGGTAATGACCCATAAAGCAGCTCCCGACTTAGCACCTTGGACAGGGGAACAAAGGTGAGTTGATGAGAGCAGCCGCCTTCCCAAGTATGAGCACGCACATGAACCAAGTGGTGCTTCTTCCCAAGAGAGAGAAACACATGAGGCTTTCTTGGTCAGGAAGACTCCAAGAAGTCCTAGAGTTTTGTCACTAGCAATAAGGATGTTAGGGAATAAGTACGGAGAGAAAAAGTGGATGAAATATGAACACAATCTCCAAATTACCTGCATTACTGACAGGTTTAGTAAGACCCTGCAGTAGCTGCAATGTAGAGGCACCGAGGTGAGGAATACTTCTTAACCACCACAGCTGTATACTATTCACAACATTTCAAGTCCACCAAGGATAAGCAATATGGGAAAAAAAAAAAAAAAGAAGTAGAAAAAAAAATTAAGGGATATATAGTCAGAGTTACTACTTCTGCAACTCCTGATAGCACAGCATAATAGTACATGGTGATAACGTGAGTTTTTAAAAAAAGAAAGGAAAGCAACTAATATGATAAACTCCATGGATGGGAGATACCTAAGTCTTAAAAGGGCTTAAGACTCAATGAATTCTCAGGGGAACAGGTAAAGAGTACACTGAAATGCTCTAGAATTTCCTAGATGTCTCAGTCTCTTTCTTTTTTGATAGCATGCTTCAAGAAAACCAATGCCCCAGTTGTTTTGTCGGTCTGGCCCTTATATATAAACCTCAGCTTATTCCCTAGAGAGGAACAATTAACCTTCCAGCACAAGTACCAATTCGTATACTTAAGAAATAGCATAGAATGAGTGATGTGCAGTCTGAAATTAAACCACACAAAGGTTTTAAGCCCTTGAACAGACTAATGAAGATAACTATTAAGACAGAAAGACATATTCATTGAGGGTTTCTGCTGAACTGATCACACCAGTCTAGCCACAAGAATAGCCTCCTCAGTACATATGGCAACACATCACAATAAGCTGGCATCCACTGAAGTAGAGAACTTCAGTCGAAAATACTTCTAAAAGATGTAACTTTTCTGAAGAACTGCTTTCAGACTGCATACCTTTCTATTAACCTGTAAAACAATATGGTCAAATAGTGTAATTAAGCAAATGGGATCAGAGATCTGACAAATGTCTTCAGTCCCATAGCAGTTTACTGTAACTTACTTGGCAAGAAATACTGACAGCTTAGCTAATATCTAGAGTGCAGGTTTGAGTTTCACCAGCACAGCTAGTCTGGGCATTCTCCAAAAGGACTTCACCACACTTGAGAAGAGCTATATTTACTGCAGGGACCACCATCAGTGAAGACATTTATGTTTTTCAGGAAATCAGTTCATGCTGCTGATGTGCATGTAAGAAGGCTCAGACTGTTTTGGTTTTTTTTGTCTACTCTTAGAGCAGCACTCTCCAACAGTGTTATGCCACAATCAGGGGGAGTTTGAAAAAAATTTGCCCATCTGTTTATTTGCAAGGCTTTTACAGAAGATTAGCAACAGTTGCATACAAAACCTGGAGGAATTGTGTGTCAGAAGGAGATCTAATAAAATACACATTGAATTTTTAATTCAGGCAAATGCATTTTTACCTTCCCTGAGAGGGGAAACAAAGCTGCTATCACAGCAGCATGTGTTAGTGTTCCATTTCAGAGCTATACGTAGAGAGACTAATATTATCTTTGCAGAAACATCAATAGTACGCTGTCCAGAAGACAGAAAAATAGAGCTCATGTGGGGGCGCACACACACATATATATATATAAATTTAAATTGCAAGGAGCCTGAAGGAAGTTGGCTACGTTTCAATTTTAGGTAGAAAAATCAATTCCACAGACTAGACAATTATTCCCACAGCGTGAAGGCTGGAATATTTTCTGTATTTTCACTCAATATTTTCTAAACTTCTGTTATCATTCTGAAATATGATACAGGGCAGAAATGTTTCAGCATATGTTTGATATTGTTATTAATGAGGAAGAAACTGAAGAAAATACTGCATTAGTGCATTCTAAGGGACTCCGTGGACATGGATAGGGTACCAGTTTCACTAGAAGACTGAATCCTGACCTAATTCAATGAGGAATTTAATTACTTTCTCTTGTTAGAGGGGATGTGCAAAAGTGTCCGACAGACTGAGATCTGCATACTCAACTCCCATAGCTAGGTGAGGAAATATCATCTAAAGCATGCTCTCTCTGAAATGATATATTAATCAAAACTTAAAAATCTAGAGCAAGGACTAAGAAATATTGAAACAAATGGATCTTCAAATGAGTGACTGAAGCTTTAGATCAGTCAGACCATCTAGATCATCCACATCAGTTTAACTTGGTTTCAGGTACAACACCCGGGTGTGAACTATACCCGGGTTAATTAACATGAGTGAAAAATTTGCTGTAATGAAACAAAGCAGAAAATTTGTGAGGGCAGCAGCAGGTTTTAAGACCGTGGTTAACTTTTTTTCTCTACTGCCATTTTTACAACTCAGAATAACGTGCTATACCTTTTCCTGAGACTAAAGCTCCTCCAGAAGATGTTGTTTAGTAACTCTCTTTTCAGAGGGAGATACAGACCATATCAGTGCCAGGTACCTCCTCTGCTTTGAGCTTTACAAACTTATTATAAAGTTCCTTGAAAGAGATGTGAACAGCAAATCAAATGGTAAAAAAAAAAGAAAAAAGAATGTATTTCTCACATTTTCAAAAATTGTTTAACAACCTCAATCACTCTCCAAGTGTCAGATACTAAGTTAGATTTCCATGGATCTCAAACAAATTAGACACAGAAGCTAAAATGCTAAACTACAGCTTGACTTGAGTTAGACTAATTTTCTACTGATGCTCCTCAGTCACTGTACGTTTCTGTACCCTGCAAGACCCCAGCTAGAACGCAATCTGGCCGCTGTCGTTAGAGACAACAAAAAATGTTTTTACAAATATATTAACGACAAAAAGAGAGCCAAGGAGAACCTCCATCCTCTATTGGATGCGGGGGAGAATGTTGCCACTGAGGATGAGGAAAAGGCTGAGGTACTTAATGCCTTCTTCGCCTCAGTCTTTAATAGTCAGGCCAGTTACCTTCAGGGTATTCAGCCCCCTGAGCTGGAAGATGGGGGTGGCGAGCAGTATAAACCCCCCATAATCCAAGAGGAAGCAGTGAACGACCTGCTACGCCACCTGGACACTCACGAGTCCATGGGGCTGGATGGGATCCACCCGAGAGTGCTGAGGGAGCTGGCGGAGGAGCTTGCCAAGCCACTCCACCATTTATCAGCGGTCCTGGTTAACAGGGGAGGTCCTGGAAGACTGGAGGCTTGCCAATGTGACGCCCATCTACAAGAAGGGCCGGAAGGAGGACCCGGGGAACTACAGGCCTGTCAGCCTGACCTCGGTGCCAAGGAAGATTATGGAGATGTTCATCTTGGGGGCGCTCGCAAGCCATGTGCGGGACAACCAGGGGATCAGGCCCAGCCAGCATGGGTTCATGAAAGGCAGGTCCTGCTTGACCAACCTGATCTCCTTCTATGACAAGGTGACCCGCCTAGTGGATGAGGGAAAGKCTGTGGATGTGGTCTACCTGGACTTCAGTAAAGCCTTCGACACTCTCCCACAGCATTCTCCTAGAGAAGCTGGCGGCTCATGGCCTAGACAGGTGTATTCTTTGCTGGGTAAAAAACTGGCTGGACAGCCAGGCCCAGAGAGTTGTGGTGAATGGAGCGAAATCCAGTTGRYGKCCGGTCACRAGCGGTGTCCCCCAGGGCTCCGTTATGGGGCCGGTCTTGTTCAATATCTTTATCAACAATCTGGATGAGGGGATTGAGTGCACCCTCAGTAAGTTTGCAGATGACACCAAGTTGGGCAGGAGTGTTGATCTGCTCGAGGGTAGGAAGGCTCTGCAGAGGGACCTGGACAGGCTGGATCGATGGGCCGAGGCCAACTGCATGAGGTTCAACAAGGCCAAGTGCCGGGTCCTGCACTTCGGCCACAACAACCCCATGCAACGCTACAGGCTGGGGGAAGAGTGGCTGGAAAGCTGCCGGGCAGAAAAGGACCTGGGGGTGTTGGTTGACAGCCGGCTGAATATGAGCCGGCAGTGTGCCCAGGTGGCCAAGAAGGCCAATAGCATCCTGGTCTGTATCAGAAATAGTGTGGCCAGCAGGACTAGGGAAGCGATCGTGCCCCTGTACTCGGCACTGGTGAGGCCACACCTCGAATACTGTGTTCAGTTTTGGGCCCCTCACTACAAGAAGGACATTGAGGTGCTGGAGCGTGTCCAGAGGAGGGCAATGAAGCTGGTGAAGGGTCTAGAGAACAAGTCTTACGAGGAGCGGCTGAGGGAACTGGGACTGTTTAGCCTGGAGAAGAGGAGGCTCAGGGGAAACCTTGTCACGCTCTACAACTACCTGAAAGGAGGTTGCAGCAAGGTGGGTGTCAGTCTCTTCTGCCAAGCAACTAGCGATAGGACGAGAGGAAATGGCCTCAAGTTGTGCCAGGGAATGTTTAGATTGGACCTTAGGAAAAATTTCTTTACTGAAAGAGTGGTTAAACATTGGAACAGGCTGCCCAGGGAAGTGGTGGAGTCACCATCCCTGGAAGTATTTAAAAGACGTGTAGATGAGGCGCTTAGGGACATGGTTTAGTGGGCATGGTGGTGTTGGGTTGACGGTTGGACTCTATGGTCTTAGAGGTCTTTTCCAACCTTAATGATTCTATAATTCTATGAAATGAGGGGTCAGATTCTCAATGTCCTCTCCTTTCCCAGTTCATCAGTTCCCACACTGAGTTCCTGGGGGAGAAATCAAACACCAGCCTGCTCACCTGAAGTATACATCTTCAAGCAGTGAGAACCCCTCTCAGCACAGTAAGACAGCAGGACACACAGCTGTATGCCTGAGGAGTGACTTTTAGTTTGCTACAGCACACTACGGAGTAACAGACCCTGGGATACAACTTTGGCTTCAGGAAGTTGGCTTCTGGAGCCATCTAAGCTTCACCCCTGGAGGCCAGAAGTGCATCAACTCCTCTCCTCAGCTTACACTGACCTGTCACATTGACTGCATGTTTACAGTTCTAGGTGGTATTTTAGTACTACAAGAATACAAAGCTTAACTATTGATGACAGGGATGAACGTTGCATGTCATGGAATACCACATTTTTTTAAACACTATTTGCAGGATCAGTGCATTTTGCTTACTGCAAAATGGGACAGAGACAGGATGGGACAGGCCAGCAAATACGCCAGGATAGCAGAATGGACACAGAGCTGCTGCCTGCTTCACGTACACCAGGGCCAAGATAGCCAGGGAGGAGTGGGGTATGTGGAGCACTAGGTCTTGCTGGGAAGGGGAAGAATAGAATATGCCTACATCCAGGGATGCTACTAGACCAGAGAGAGTGGAAGAGATTAGTGTTCTACAGATACACCCAGACAGAGCAGCTACAGATGGACAACCTACATACTTTAAACAAAGCAAATGTTTAAATGTCACCATCAGGAGGAATTCTGATCTTCCCTACCTGACTTTTCAAAGAAATGACAAGAAGAAAATCAGTAACTCCTCTCTTCCCACCCTGGACAAGATACTTTGGCACCACTGAGTACTGTCAGACTGGAAAAGGGGAGCAGGGTAGAAGACAGGTTTCTAGCCTTTCTCTCATTGGGTTTGCAATGGAAATCACAAGTATTGATAAACGTGTTGCCAAACAGGCAATATATGTTTACTCATTTTGGTTCATTTGTCTCCATGGAACCCATCAGAGAAAATTAATCTAGCTGGAAGTAAGCCGTCGTCAGAGCCAAACTCTTCCAGCTTGCCTGCAGGGAATTCCTCACCTTTCACTATGATTGAAGGCCTGTACCGCACTACTGAGCTGCACCTCATTAAATTAGCACTGAGCAGACTTCACAGAGCTGCTTCCTTCCTACCAACACCATGACAGTCAGAGCTTGCTGCTGCCATCAGAAATGAGCTGCTGCATGTCACAAAAACAGAGACATTTGCTGCAGCTAGAGGTAGCTGTTATTGGGAGCCACAGTCAGGTTAATAATAATTTCAGTATCAAATTTCTCTGCCTCCCCCCCTTATGAATAAGAAACAGATAACATGTTATATTTTGGTTTCAGCAGCCTGATTTGCTTCTGCTGTTTTTAGATTAMTTCCATCAATTTTGAGAAAAATTGTGCACATGGCAAACTCTTTGACTCGGACTTGGGACAGCGTGAAAGACTTCACTAGCAAAGCCTCTCTTTTGCCACAAAGTGCTCGTGCACTTTATTAAAAGCAAGTATTGAAACACATCTGCACACTTTGTTCAACCAATTTGCAGAGGAGAGTGGGAGGGGAAAAATGAAACATTGGAGGCTTGGCCTTCAAAAAGATGCTCATCTTTGCAGGCCAGTACTTCCAGATAAGAGAAAAACAGCCTCATGGAGCAGCTACTGAGAGCAAGGATAAGGCAAAGCAGTTTCCTGGTAATCCTGTCCCCAAATCCATGTTTAAAACCTATTGTTTATGGAGCTGAGTAGCTCAAAGTAGCTGATAAAACCTGGTTTCAGYAGTTACCATGATCATTCAACGGGTAGTCTGAGCTTAGAGTGGTGAAGCTGGACAGCCTTTAAGGAACAGGATTTCAGACTAAGTAATGCAAGGATTCTGTCTGGCCTTAGGAGTTTAAGCTGAGCTCTTATCAAACTCTTCCTGGCCAAGTGTCCACACTTCAAGCAGTGGTCCAGGCAGTATCAGGGTGGAGGGGCTGATTAGCATCATCATCCACTCCTGAAATTGAGCCTGCCATGGGAGAGCAGTGTCAGATCAGTATGTGGGAGCTCTGCAGCTGATACCAAGCAGTTCATTGCAGCTCTCAGTGCAGCAGATCTGGAGGCTCTGCTGTTCACTGTGTGTCCCCTTCAGAGTATACCAGACAGAGCTTTAAAAGGCAGCTCTGGAGATAGAAAGCCTGTTCATGTTATATCCCATGTTAGTGCCCAGTTTGCTTTCTACATTGCCTCTCAGAGCCCACCCTATGTATCTGAGAGGCCTATGAAGTTATATACTCTGTTACTGCATTCATGAGTCTTGATAGGACTTTCCTTTGAAGGAATAAACTCAGCTGCAAACAGATGATTTCACTTGGCTAACAAGCGTAGCATTAGCGTGTTTCATGGCACACTGCTGCCTCCCTGCTAGAGCACAGCTCAACCTAGAAGGATGAAAAAGAAAAGAAGAGCAAAGGCTTGCCATAAGAAATACTGAAGTTTTCTTGCTGTTAAACATTGTTCTCATCCAATCAGAAAGATCAGAGACGACTTGAACACCTTCAGAATATCACTGGCGATATATCCTTTCAAGTTGTGATGACATCTTCTAGCAATTGTAGCTACCACACATTAGCACTGGTCACATCTTCAGATCTGCTGTATGGCCAAGGACAGGCAACCAAACAGTAAGCCACATGCAGGCTGTGCAAAACGAATGTGCCAGTTTTACTACTAACTTTGTCTGAAAGACCACATTCAAAACTCAAGAATTTCTCTTGCTGAACAGCCCAGCTGTTACCTCTGATCCTTTTATCAGCTCAGGCCTTCTGAGATATTACCATCTACTGGAAAAGAGCACTGAACTGTGAAGGGTACCCAATGTTATCCAACCTGAAGCACCAGCAATGCCTTCAGGTGGCTTCCCCCCCAGCTGAACTGAATTTAGTCTGTTAAACACAAACCAAAGCTGAAAAGTAGAAACAGACATGACACATCAAAAAAAGTATAACCTCATATTAATGAGAGCGCAAAGAAACAGCCATGGGAAGCACTTTTCTCATATCCTGCCTCATAGCAATTACTGCGTCTCTTGTGCTTTGGGAGTCCATCTTTTTATATTTTGTGACATGACTTCTGCTTCTTCATTCACTTCCCACCAACTTACTGACTAGAAAGTAACAACTTGAGCAGTTCCTGAAGGCCAGCAAAAACACATTTCTACATTGCCTACTACCACTTTAAAAAAAAAAAAAAAAAAAAGGGACCTTTCAGCAAGAGTTGGAGAGACAGCTCAGCCTGTGTGGGCTGCAAATCACTTTTGGACCTGCAACATGCCCAGCTGAATTACACTTATCCCTTCACCTCACTGGCACGGCTGGGCTGCTGAAGAGGCAGATTGCCCTGGTCTCTTCAGTGTTGTTTACTATTCAGAGGTTAGGCCCAAAGTACTCATGTTTAAGTTTTATTTCTCTCACTAACTTCCTAAGTGCCTTTTGCTCAGTAGTTTACTGCTTTCAGTAAACAGGCTGCTTGAAACTAGCTGAAGTTTCTAAGTCAGGATAAAGCTAAGACATCTGCAAAGAAAAGGCTTTGAGCAGATATCTTTAAATAAAGAGCTTTAAACCAGTATGTTTAATTAATGGCTCAATCAGATTTCAAGGTTTTTGTGATGCTTCCTCATTGGGGCAGGAGGGGGGAATCTTTCTGTGGCAGGAGGGCTGGGAAAGTGAGCCTTTTCCAGATTTCTCTCAAAAACGTTACTGGTAGGAGCCACAGTCCTTTGGAGCCTCCTGGGAAGGAAGCTGCAAGCTTGGCCCCTCTCACCAGAGCCTTGTTCAGCATAAAGTGAACATAACACGCAGAGTATCTCCTGCATGGTTGTAGCCAACCTCAGTAAAGACCAGGTAACTCAGCAGTACCCCCATTCACCATGGCCAGGCCACCAGCGAGACACAGGTCATCAAATGCAGAAAGTTCAATCCCCAGCTATTTTGGTGCAGTAACAGTGACTGGGTCTTGCATCATGCCAGGTCCCCTGCTACTGTCTCCTAGTTCTTATCCTGAAGCACATTTGTTCAGCAGTTCAGATTTTTTTTAAAGCAGAAATCTCATGCTATATTACTAATTTCACAGGGTCAAAGCCATGACACCACTAAAACACGTCCAATCTGGAAGTTGGAAGGTGAGAGCCAACTTTACAGCTGCAGGGAAAGGAAGTTTTGGCAAAAGACTCTGCAATTCTGAAGAGTACCATAAGACACAAGGATCATGCAAGTTGTGAGTCATTACAGCTTTCCTCCAACAGCCACCATACAGCCAGTTGCACAGAACTCTGTTTTTCTGCTTGCCATAACACCACAGAACAGTCTACCCCCTGCCATGATATAAGCCAGCAGTTCCACAGAATCTGTACAATTTCATCATGGTATCTAAAATACGAAACATTTTATTTCTAGAAGTATATTTCTAGAAGGATGAAGACCCTCCCACACCCAGCTTCCCTTGCTCCCTTCAAGAAAACTATTTTCAGAGACAGCTTAAATAGCTGTAATACCTACTTGCTTATCAAACTCCATTGCTTTAAGTATGTGAAAAAAGGAGTATAATTCAGTCAGTACATATAACATGCAGAACAGCTCCACCACCAAATACAACTTTCATTACTCAAATCATATTTGTTTTATGAATTTACTTACCCACTCACTAATAACATAGTGCATTTCTTGCTGGACAAAGCCTCTACCATGGAGGGAAATGTGTTGGAAGCAGAAAACATCAGTGCTGGGTTGTTAAAAAAATAAAGAGGAAAGTTGTGCTCACATGCTTCAGAAACAGCATGTAAAGAGGGACTTACTAACCAAGAAGGAACAAGATTTCTAAAGAAAAAGCTAGGAAATATGAACACATCTTAAGATATGTTCATTATTATGCATAGTACGCTCCCAACATTACAGACACCTGTAATGTATAACGTTTGCAAGTATATAGATGAAATGACTGTATCAGAAGGAATATAATTGGGCAATTACAAGTAAGAGCATTTTGAAGGATTGAAGTTTTATGATACAGTTACTCTAAATGCTCTTGCACTGTTCTTAGAATGAACATTTTACAGGTCCTTTTCATGATTTCCTAACACTCCCATATCAGGCTTCAGAAAAAAAATCCCTCCTCCCTTCAGGTTTCCCCATCATGGACCTCATATCTAATTAGAATAGGGAATATCTGCTACACATACTCTCCCTGCATAAACACTTTCGTTTAAGAATAAATAAGTATAAACACTGAATTTCTCAATGAACAGACAAGTTCAGTTTGGCAGGCCAGCTCCCATGATTTCACAGCGACATGTTCCATTTTAAAAAAATACACAGGAAATAGACATCACAGGTTTCCTTCCCTCACCTAATGGGACTAACGGTGCCCAAGCTCCATGGGGAAGTCAGTTATAGCTTTGAAGGCTTAACTGACAGGCTATTAATTCCATAGTTTCCACACCAACTGCTTAAATATTTAATCTCTTGACACGTCTTAATGATATTCCTCAGTGCTGAAGGCTTAGCTTTGTGAAGGCACTTACTAGCTGCCCAGCACCCTGCTGTTGAAGTCCCAGTAGAGTCCTGCAGAGAGCCAGCAATGAAAGAGTTAAAACTTGAGACAAATGGTGTACACACAATAATTGTAACTAGCCCTCATTTAGGCCTGCTTGATGAGCATAGCAGATTATTTGTGACACAACCTCAAGCAAATGAAAAACCCCAAATGAATTTGATGCATTCCTATATGGCATGGCTAAGCACAGGGGCTTTAGCAAGTTTAAGGAGAAATGTGAGAAGGCAAATGGGGTTAAACAGCTTGGATGGCAGCTGTTCTTGTCCCTGAAAAGAAAATGTGTTCAATTATTCATGTTCAGCTTAAACTGACAATGAAGCCAGCTTCAACAGAGCAATTCTTCTGCATTATTCATACCATGAAGCCCGCAGAGTCTCTGCAATGAGATGTTTTTGCAGATGGATGAAGCCTACAAATGGTTCAGAAACTGGGYTTGTTCATAAACTCAATGAAGAGAGTCTGTGTGTGAGATTTAAATATGAAAATCCATTGAGTGTTCCTGTGAGCAAATAGATAAGGTTTACATCATCTGAAAGCTACAGAGGCTTAGAAACCTCATTGAGGTAAATTTTCAGCCATCAACAGGAGGATGCAGTGAAGTTTCCATCTCAGGTGTCTGGTCATTGCAGCCATTATCCTGCAGGATACAGCAGTACTGAGAAAATCCATTTAACATAGTTGTTACTACATCACAACAGGCCTTTTGTGCTCACTTCTGCTTAACTCGAGGGCCAGGGAATCTCAGTTTCTCCAAAGTCTAGTCTTCAGAGCAACTTCAGCAGACAGATGCATCTCTTTGCTGTATCTCTCAAGGAACACTAACAGCTGTGCTCCTCTGGCCATCAACAGCTGGAGGAGCTGCTCAGGTCTCTGAAAATCACACCTGCAAATTAAGTATCTCAGAGGCTATTTTGTGAGTACAAATTTTAAAGAAGCCTGGGGATATGCTTTGGCATTGTGTCTCTTGCTTATGACTGCAGAGCTCTCCTGCAAGAATTATAGGGTCCTATTCAATGGAAGCACTATGCAACCACAAATTAAGTGAAAGTAGGACGTGCACCTTTCAAAGTCACCCCTTCCATTCTTCTCTGAACCTGGTGTTCTTCAGAGTAACATCCTATGTGGATGCATTCATAGACCCCAAATTTCCCTATAAAAGTTGTGTTTTAGCCACAGAGAGTGTAACAGAGACACAGTAAGACTCTTTGAGCAAGCCAGACAGAGCCCTGTTCTGCAGGCAGAGAAGAGCTGCTCTCAAGTGCCACTAGCACAGCTGAGAAGTCAGTTTTTCAGGGAACCTCAGAAGATGCCCCTCAAAGTGACAAAGACTGAGATGGTTCCCTTTTGCTCCAGCTGATTTTCCCAGTCACCACAATAGCTCTGCATGAGAAACACTGCCTCCTTTTCTAGTCTGAGGGAACCAGCTACACAACAAAGCCTTATCAGTAAATCCCACCATTATTTGCAAGCCAATACAGCCTCTCTGGGCTATGCCAGTACATTTATTTTACTCACAGGTGAGCAAACTCAGCTAACATGCACCTGAGGCAACCAAGGGGCTTTGGAGCTCCAAAAAGGAAGAAAAGAGATCACTGACTCGTCATATAGGACTGAGCATCAACACAGCCCTCGAGGTGCTCAGAGAAAAATAAATGTCCTACCATAGATAGGTATCCAAACCAGTGAGCTCACAAGATAATACTTGCCACTACAATGGAGAGAGAATAGTTCCAAGCTGTAAGTTAAGACCACAGATGACAGCAGCCCCTTTTAGTACTTCATGTTTCATTAAAGACCAGTGCCAGAGGTAGCACCATCCTGTAATCATCCACATCAGGGATCTTAGGCTGACCTCTCACAGTAAGGGTATGCTGGTGTAAAACCATCAAGGCACAGCAGAAGTCTTGTGATGCCTCCTCTGCATTACTCGCCTCCAGTAAACACCCATGGGCACATGCTTTCTAGTGACTGGTGTCACTGTGCAAAGCTCATTTGTCTGATCTCAGCCTCACCTGTGTTATGTAACAAAATCCTTTATTCCTACTAAGTGGTCCACATGTTTGTACTTCTTACCAACTCAGAAGTTGTTCTTCTATAATTGCTTTATTTCAGGGACTGAAGTCCACCYTCCACAGAGCAGACCTAAAATTTCTGTTGAAATTTCCACATTGAGCCCAGAACCCATCTCTGGGATATAAAGCATTTTGAGAATGAGTGCCAGGTTTTTAATCAAGATTTAAGTCACATAGTACTCATGTTCTCCCTGCAATTAGTCATCCCATTAACCAATTATCCTCACTGTTAGGAGCCGGAACTCAATTTTTAGTCAGACTTTGTCTCACTTTAGGTGCCAATCACTGCATACCAGAATTTTCTCTTAGGTTAGAGAGCCATCTAGCAGTAGATTCAGCACTTTGTAGACTCATATAGCACATGAATCACAATCATCTTTCATATAAGCAAAATAAGCATGAATTTTTTGCTACGTACATTTTCCTGATTTAGCCTCGTAAACATTTTCTAGACCTTTCCAGACCTCTCCCACCACCAATTATCCTTTTTGAAATGTAGGCACCATAGACTGAAGAAATAAAAGTACTCAGGGACTTAATAAGAGGTGGCAGCATTACTATTTTTCAGGTTATCATTTCACTGACTTGTTAATTGCAGGGTTGCCTTTTACTACCCAAACCAATTTGTTTTCAGAGCTTTACATATTTTCACATCATAAGTTCCCAACATACTACACAGTATCTTGATTTTTCGCTGTGTTTTTTATTGGAATCCTAGTATTCTGGATGGGATTTCAAAGATCCACCTGGAGTTTATGGAAGATATTTTATGGAAAATGTTTTATTACCAAAAGGAAGCCAAGCTAAACATAGCAACATCCTGTCTTTGCATTCGTACCGCAGGAAAGCGCACACCCTTCCCTCGAGGGCTTCTAGACCTGGCTTCTCCTCCCCACCAGCATTGRCATAAACCACAGCACTGAAACACGGTGGCAGAGAATGACGTGTCTTGGAGCCGAGGCTTTCATCCTCTAGCAGAAAGCATGCTTATTTTAGCAGTATGATTACAATAGCAGAAGAATAAGCACTGGAGTAATAGGAAAAAGGGGAGAAAAAGTAAGTCAAGATCAAGAACAGAGCTGAACCTTGATGCAGTGAGAACACAATCAAATATTTATCTGTTTTGCAGATGTACTTGTCATTCGGACAAGTGAAAGATGCCAGTCTGACTTCATTCATAGTCCCTGAATAAACTCATTGATGTAGGTAACCCCAGACTTACACAAGCCAGAATCTGGCCCTGAGCATTTCAGAAGAACCCTCTCTTAGAGAGGGATTTCTGACAATATGGCAGCCCTCAGGCAGACACAGACCTGATGTGAACGGCAAAGCAGAGGGCAATGCAGCCCTCATCCACCCCCTGGTTCCTCTGCTACCAAAGACAACACGAGCTGGCAGTGCTGCAACAGAGGACCAGGGGATGTTGACAGTAGAAAAGTGAACTCATCATGGCCCTTCTGGTAAATCTACATGTGAGTCAATCTCTTGGGTCTGTATCATTCAACATTGTTGCCTTCAGCGGTATCCACTCTGCATAGTCGAACGCAGCCAGAAGGCCAGACTTGTAACAGGCACCTAAGCCACAAGTCTGGACTATTCTAACCTAATTTTTATTATTTGTTTTAACAAATGCAGATTCTAGGCCTTACTTTTTTTTTTTTAAAGAAAAACTGAAAATATGACAGACATGAAGCTTATGCATGAAGGAAATAAAAATATTATTTTGAAATCTAAAAATAATGTATGATGATGTTTAAGATGCTCAGAAGTCAAAATTTTTATTTTATTTTTCTGATGAGGGGGATACTCCTAATATTTTGCTTGCTTTGTTTTAGCTAATATTGCTACTTCAAACATCCCTGAACCCCAGCCCCTTTGGATGTTTTTCCTCCACGCTTGGCTTATTAATCGAATAACATAAGTCCTTCAGATCACTAACAGGCTGCAGGATCCAGGGATCACTTCCCCATCTGTGATTAATCTACTTGCATGGACTTATTGCAAGTATAATCCACTGTATTTCCTTCTATGCTGAAAAGAAAGAAACCACAGTTTACGCACAATCAAAAGTTGTCTCTTCCCTCCAAAGCATCTTTTCTTATCAGCCGGGCAGGGCAGGGAAGCTCACATAACGCAGAGCTTAATGCTTCCATAGCTCAGTGTCTTTTAAAGAAGAAAGCAAACCACTTGCATTTCTGCGGGACAGCTCTGCCCGCCCACGCATCCCCAGGCTGGGTCTGAGCCGTCCCGCTCCCGCAACCAGCTGCACAATCCCTGCCCCCTCACCTTCCCTGCTGTTTGTTTTCCTGGATGAGCACCGCTCTTTCCCCAGCAGTAGCGATCAGGAGACACCATCTAGTGGTGCCTAGAAAACCCTAGGTTTTTTCATTTAGTTACAGGTTTTGAGACTTACAGAAAGAGTTTGTGCTATATTCGAAGCGTGCACCCTCTACACCCTTCCAGGCAGGGAAGGAAACCTAACATGGAGTAGGCAGGACAGCCCTGCAGACACAGGTATGACAAGCAATTGGTCACCGGAGCCCTGGACAGGCTCTAGACTAAATTAAGCTGCATAAAAAGACTGAACTGGGGGTTAGTGCACAACACCCATTGAGGGGAGCACAGCACAGCAGTGTTACCCCTGGACATTCAGGCTTCCAGAGCCACAGATGGTGCTCCCAGACCCAAGATCGCCCTTGTCAAGACAAGGGCTTGCAAAAAATGGGGTCCTTATACCAAAGCCTGACCCTGAAAACCAGGTAGCTTTGTCAAGGGGAACAACTCCTTTTTGATAATGTGGCCATCTAATGCAAAATTCAGTATGAGGACAATAAGACTTCTACAGTTTTTTAAAGCYTACCCTTCCCTCAGCTTTCCCCTTTGACAGCTACTTGTATTTTTCTCCCTATCCTTCTTCAGGAAAGCCAAAAAAGCAGACACTGATACAAACTAAGAAACAGACCTCGCCTAGGACTTAGCATTTGCAGTCTGTCTTTAGTTACATGCACTCAAACAAGTTATTTGGAGGTAAGTATGCTGTGAATTTAATGAGCTTCAGTTATTCCATGATAACACATAAATTCTTGTCCCATGATAAACAAAGGATTTTTTGATGTTCAGGAAAARAGTAATGAGCTACCTTCACAAGATTTTGGCTAGCAGTCTATGCACAGCATTTACTAGTTATATGGCACAGTGTAAGTTTTCAACCTTTCCTACCTCCCAGAAGCATATCAGCATATCCCTCCTTTAAGGTCACTTCACCTACAAGAGGTCGCCCATCTCCAAGAAGACATCTAGCAAGGCAGCTTCCCTGGAAACTTCCTTTAGGTCAAAGCCCCTCAGGAAGCATTTGCTCAGTTTTTATCATATATCCATCCCTCCAAGCACCAMGTCAGCCCTCCCCCAAGAGCCTCATAACTTCTCACAATGCTGTGAGCTCCTTCAAACACTTTTGCTAAAGCAACGTAACCTCTAACCAAACAGGGGTAGGAGGTCCCTCCTGGACTTTTAGAGACATCTACCACACCCACCAGTGTGAGTCAGCTGATTGATTGCCCAGGTGATACAACACAGGCACAGCTGGGCTCAATGCCCATCACTGGGCAGCAATTGGTTTTAAAGTGGGGAAAATCCCATTGTGGGAACAATATTGAGGGCTGGTTCTCTTGGGGCATGTTTTAAAAGCAAAGGAATCAGTACCCCAGAATTTGGACATGGATGAGGTTAATTCCTTTGTCACAGGCCTGTAATCACTCACCCTATTACATAAAAACTACTGCAGGTCCCAAACAGTTTTATATCCTTCAAGCACTTTGCAGTCCAAATTACTTCTCATCCACTCTAAGCAAGGTGGCTAACCAAATGAGAACTCATGACACAGGAGGTAGCACTTGCCCATGGACTCACTAGGCTTTTTAAAGGAGTTGGAAACCCTCAGCTTTTAGAAATAGAGTATTTCAAAGTGCATTATCAAACCCTAACTGAAAACAGATTTGCTGCTGGGCTGCAGCTGCCAACACATCAGCCAAGGGGAGCATGAAGCTGTGGGCAGTCTCCAAAGCGGGGGTGGCTTTTTAACTTCACTGTTCTCTCTCATGGACTTGCACTGATTCATAAGAGCTATAAATTAAAAAGACTATGGAAGAGCTATGATAGTAGTAGTGGTAGCATTATTAACTGGTGCTTTCTCTGTGGTCTGGTTATAACACAGATGGAGTATCTCTTAGAATTAATAAAAGGCAAACAACACAAAGGACCTCAGTGCAAAATGATGGAACAAGGTTTCATCAACTATTTTTCTTGTATTTCACTTTCTTTTTTTTTTTTTTCTTCTCCTGAGAAATGAAGAAAGCTCACAGGTCAAACAGGACTATGCATTGAAGTAAGATGTTTAGATGTACACAGGTCTTTGCATTCCCAAGAAATAACCTGTTCCTCAGATGGTGAAACCACTTTGGTTTTCCCTGATACCCTTTTGTCTCACCTTCCACGTACCAAAGCTTATCATACAACGATTGCTGGCAGAGCAATGAAGGAAATGGAACAAATGCACCCCTAGCACAACCGCATTAATTTCAATACAAGTTTGCCAGGGCTGCATTTGGCCTAGTACACATATACAGTAATTCCAGCAAGCTTTTTGTTGTAGCCATTATCAGATAAACCGTGCTATTACCCCTAAGAAGCAGGGCAAGCAGTGGAGAGAAACAAAGATGTTTTGGGACAATCTGTTTGGATGTAATGAGGCAATAGGGAGCTGGCAGACAACTTTGTTGGCTAGAGAAAGTTGGTAGGTCCTGGGAAAGGCAGGATTGTGGTAGTCAGCTTGGTAAGAAGCACTGATTAGAAAAAGCCGCTCAGCCACCTCTGTGGCTGTGGAGGTCCTGCAGTGTGGCAGAGCAGTGGGGAGAAGCCACGGCATCTGCAGAGAGGTTACTGAAGGGGCTTGTTTCTGCCTCCTGGGACAGCAGGAGAAAGCCAGAAAACTCACCCCGTGTCACATCGCTGTTAGGTGGGCTGGGACTCTCAAACCTGGCTGGGGCTCCCCCCTCGTGCTGGAAATCTGAAGCAAACTTGTGTGGTCAGCAGAATCCCACCCCTGTAAAACTAGAAAGAGAGGCGTATCAGCCCTGCAAGTAGACGGCTACAGCGGATTTAATTCTGGGTACCCCCAGATGAACCATGACAAGTGGAAGAGTCTCTCTGTGCCTAGTACTGGGGGATGGGTAATCCAAAATTGCTTTGAATGTATATGTTAAGATAATTCAGCCCTGGCCAGAAAAAATGGGCCCTCTGGGAAAATAAGGATCAAAGGTAAAGAGGGATTATTAGGTCCTCCTGGATTACAAGGGAGCCCAGGTGAAATTTTATCCTGTCAGAAATCTGTACTTGTGGCAAAACTGGGCAAAACCAGTTTACCTTTTTCTACATGTGCCAGACAGTGATATCTGTGCTTTGAACCTCCGCAATGCAGCCTTCAGCTCCACAGTCAGAAAAAAAACCCACCCCAAAACAAACTGAAACCCAAACACTGCATCCTCAGAGATGAAAACACAGCACCCAAACAAAGAGATCTTTTTCATCAGAAATTGCCTGTGCCTCAGTTCCCCATGGACAAGCCAGGATGATGCCACCCTTTCACCTCCCAGAACTTGGTGGGTACCAGGTGGTGCTGGCTGAAGTCTAAGGTGCTTTGGTCAGAAGATGCCCATTGCCATGTCACCACAGCCAGTTTTTTGTGAGGATTGAATAGCTGCTCAGGAGCACTGAGCAGCTATTTCCASTCAGTTACACAAAGGTCATGGGCAAAGTATCTCTTGGCATCTCTTCAGGTCRTTGCCAAAGGGTAAGCTGATCTAAACCAAGGGGGATACTGAGAGGTGCCTGTTGATGGTTTTTTTCAATGCCACCTGAGAGCCCTGCGGAGAGGGGGAATTGTCTGGAGGCAAGATGTGGCTCAAACACTTTTGGTGGGGGCTGTGGTTATCATAAGCCAAAAACTAGCTCCATCAGGCTGTTTTCCATCCAAGATAAAGTGGACCTTATCCTAAATTTTACCAGGAAAAAAAATGCTTTAAAAATTGCAGTTATTTCCCTCTCTTTCTTCACTAACTTTTTTTCTGCCATCCAGAGCACTCCACACAATAGTCTTGTTAGTTCCCATTGCATTTGCCTTTATAGCTGGGGGTGTTTTACATATAAGCCTTCTTAAGCAGAAGAAAACATATTGCTCTATAGTTATGTAACCCTGCACAATACTGGAAACAATAAAGTTTTCRCACTATTTGTTTACTTGTGGTGTTTTCATATCATCCAAGGACAATAACGTCCAGCTTCTTTCAGTAATGCTTGAGCCTGAAAAAGGGTTAAGAGTTTTCTTGTAGGTGTTTGCCTCACTGCCTCCCAGCGCAGGGCTGAGCTGGTTTTGCGTATGTCTCTGAGTGTTCTCTGTCACTTTTCCTTTATCAGTGGTTTACCCTTTTGTGGCACTGATATTTTGTATAGTTAGCTACGAGCACAGTTACTCTGGCCCTTACTCTCCATACAAAGAAGAAAGCAGCTCCTTTACTGTTTATACTGTCTCTCCAAAGACAGTTTGCATCCTGTAGACATGTTTATTTAAGGAATATGAAAATAATTGGAATTTCCTCACCTCTAACTATGAAGATAACTTTTTCTTTTCAGCATCCTCTGCAGATACTGCAGTAGAAGCACTCTCTCAGGTTAATCAGGTTTTTGTCAAGACATCTTCCAAAATCAATGAACTATCAGACTAATACTACAGCTACGCTTTGGCATGCTTTGAGTCAGACTGGCCCCCATACTAGAGCCTGTAAGGAGCACTGCAGTGAAAACCGTTTTGGTCAGCAAGTGCAGGATCACAGGGCAGTCTGAGYGGGAGGAGAACGGAGATCCCGGGTGGTGCCAATGTGAGAGCTGAGCCCAGCGACTGGGTCCAAACTCAAGACAGGAGGAAGCCAGACTATGGGGTAGGAGCCTATGGCTCTTTCCTTGGCTTTTTGACAGGCACTAATATGGGTCTCACCTCGGCATTAACAGCGATCATGTGTCTGGACCATGGTTATGCTGAGAGCTCTCTTTTAGTATTAAACTGTAGTTAAAAGCAGGACCGTTTCAGTAACTGTGGGTGTCAACAATAATATAAAGCTTTACAGGGGTATATCTTTAAATGCAGATTGCAAAAAAATGCAGCACATGTTTCTTTAGGATAGGTAAAGTTCCAGGATTGCCTCCCCTACTCTTTTCCTGCAAAACAGTTGAAATAGTTGGGCTGATTCTGTCTGGAGTATATTCAGCCAGAGGCAGATACCCACCATGGAAAAAAGCAGCTTAAACAATCTGTTGACGTTGAAAGCAACAGAAGACATGCAGATAAGAATTTCAAGAAACCTAAACTATAGCTGTTACTTCCTGCACAGCCTATAATTAGATACCAGGGTAGTACCTTACACATACTTAAGATACAAGCCAGAATACTTTTTTCTTATTTTTCCATCTCTGCATTCCCATCTGTGCTCTTTGTGTTGTCGCTTGCCAGCTTTCTGATAAAGCAATATATCTGTGGCTGATATTTGCTAGGAATCATTGTGAAAAATGTTTGCTACAAAACAAAATGCTATTAATTTTTTTCTCCAAATAAATGCTGAGAACAGTAAGGTTTAATTTCCTGCCTCTCCACTTTCCTGACTTCTCTTGTTAACCTCAATTTATTTTTTCACCTCAGCCTGTAAGAGAGCTTTACAAACCACAGTGTCATTTCAACACTTATTTTTCATTCTGATGCCTGGTTTGTGAAAACATCAAGTTAGATATTCTACATTTTTTTTAAAAAAGACCCTTTTTTAGATGCCTAAGCACACTCTGAGAAGCTTGACTTTAGGCAGCCATTTTTTGGATACCATGGCCCTAGCAAAGTGCTCCTCAGACTCTTATGCCTGACTGATGATCATGGCCTTTTTTGGATGTCAAGAAACACAGCCAGTATTTCAGGGCACGTTTTCAGTCCCACTCTTTAAACCCTCAATAGGGAAGACCCAGAAGGTGTGTGTTGGCAAAGGTGGCTCCTGTGCACACCCCACATTGCCCTTGGCACTGCATTTACAGAKAGAGGGCAAAGGGAGAGTCTGGCTGAAACATGCTTGTACCTGCCTATCCCCAGCTGGGACGCTGGCCTGAAAGTGCCTTGGGGAGTCGATACAAGAAGTGACATATTACCAAGCTAGCGAGAGTAAAATGGCATCAATCAGAGACCATCGCTCGGGAAAGCAGAGGGAGAGCTGTGGTGGCCAGGTGGGCTTGGGCACATTTCAGTCTTTGCTCTATGTCCATGCCAGCTTGGCCAAGTCCAATCCTAGGAGTTATTTAATGCAGTCTGAGGCACAGGGTCATGGYGCCGTTCCCAAATGAAAACTTTTGCCCGGCTCCAGAGCTAAATCGGGTTTTGTTACCACGACCAAGAACACTTGAATTGCAGCGCAAGCACGTGCCTCCTGCTACGCCTGGTGACAGGGCACTAAGCCACCCTCCTTGACTTTGCTTGTATGCAGCAAAGTACTGGGTCTACACTATCAAACAAACCAGGGATGGATTTAATCTGTCATTCAAGACTCTGATAAAGGATGAGTTCGTTAGCTTCAGGTATACTTAACAGATAACAGTCAAGAGGCAAAGTCTTGAGCTATCTTTTCATCTCACTGTTAGCCTCCCTAGCAAAAATTGTGTTGTTTCTCTAGATGACTTAAGTTTCTAGAAACACTAAACCAAAACCTTCTGTTAACTACCAAAATTTCCCTACTAGCCACATACATCTAACGAATTACTGAATGTGACCATATATGTAACTTTAATTTCTTTAACTACTGGACAAAGCTAAAATAAGCGTGGAATTTAATGCAGGTGCTCATAAAGTATCACAGAATAGAAAAATATAGGAATGCATACTCATTTGAAAGAAAAAAAGAAATTCTTTAGTGTCTACTACAGGTTTTAGTTGAATGGGGAACGACAGAGTTAGAAAGGTCTGAAACTTTGGCCTGTTATTTCCTGCTGTCTCATTTTAATGAACTTTTTGTATGTGTTAATAAAAGTTTCTTATTCTCCTCACATAAAATCCTTAATGTATTTGCAATTGTGCTTTCTCTAGCCATTTCTTTATTATATCAGTTTCTCTTTTCCAGGATTAGTTTGAGCGAAGGATGTGAAATATTGTTAATTACCAGCTTTTAGTGCTGAGACTGTAGTCGGCCCTTTCTTGGGAACATTTCCAACTGAAGGCCAACATCCTGCATGCATTAATGCTGAGGAGGGGTTATAGGCGTGTAAGTAACTGTGTTGTCCTCTTTGGTCATTACTGAGGGCTGTCCCTGTGCAAGTGCCTAAGGCACCTCCACCAGGCATGGGGTGACCCTATGGCAGCTCCCCACCTGCCCCCGCAGCACTCCTACAAGGATGCTCTAGATGATGTTGTGCAGGACTTTTACATCCTTAAGAGCTCTACTGTAAACTCCATACAGGACAAGAGAGTTTTGTCTTCTTGCCATATGACATTGGCACTGAGGGGGCCTACTTGCATCCCCTGCTGCCTATCTTCCATTGTCAAACACAAGATCCTTTCTCCTTCAGGCCATTTTCCCTTCCTCTCCCCACTTTCCCACTCTCTGCAGATAGCTGGCTGCTCCCTCTATTGCCATAACAACAAGCAGCAGTTTAGCCATGCTGAACAGCCCATGCTGGAGGTCACCATCCTCCATTTGAGAGGGTCAAAAACCAAACCCACACACTTGGGATTTTATGGGCACTTCGTTATCTTCTACAATGGGAGAGAAGATCAGTGCTAGTAACCTTCCTCCACACCACTACCATCACTTGGAAAACTCATTATCAAATACAGCTTCCAGGGACATAAGCATGTCCTCAGCTGTATGGTGATGGGAAGATTTCCCCATAAGGGTCTGTGCTAGGAGGAACAAGATCCTCTGCAAGTTCCTGCAACAGCCATGCATACACATTGGCTTGTCATCCCTGCCTAGGCTTCTTCTAATCATCATGCTGCAGCCATCTTTTACATCCATAAGGGGGTTGGTTAGGAGGTAGTAGGAAATTGCAGGTGTGTCAAGTACTCTGCAGAAAGTGAAGCAGGAGATGGATAGGGAAACATCTCAAAAACCAAGATTTGCCCTAAGAATGACTTCCCAGTTGACCTCTTCTGTTCACCACAACCCTGACCCAGGAACCAGGTCCCATCACCTTGCTCTCTATTCTGCCTGCATCTCTGCCCAGAAAGGTGACTTAGGATTACTTGCATGCTCTCTTTCTGTCTCCCATAAAAGATTGATCCAAACTGAGTAGAAGTGCACCCACCCAAAGAAAGGGCATGGGTAGATGGTACTGTCTGTGCCTTTTGAGATGTCCATAATACAATATAGACAAGAATCCTCACCTCATATATGCCAAAACTGGAAAAGGAAAAAAGTTAAAGATCCAAAAAGAGAGCTCTGCAATGCCCAACTATCCTGCAAAGGGCTAAGCTGGCCTGGATGTCTTGTAGCTCTTCCACCTCCCTCATTTGCCACTGCTGGGTTGGCCACTACCTCTGCTGACGGTGCATCACGAGGGGAAGCATCCCATCAGATGCAAGCTCCTYGGCGTCCCCATACTCAGGGTGCAGGAGCCAACTCAGCTGATGTACCAACCTGGCTGTCTGAAGAGGTGCAAGTGTTGCAGCTGCTCAGGTGGGACAGCCTTGTGATGAGGTACCATAGACTCCCCTAATTAGTTGATGGTGGAGCTTGGACATATGTACCAGGCCTGCCTGGTGGCTGCCTTCATTGAGGCTTTGCTGCAATATCACCCTCCTCCTCCCCACTGCTGGGGAAGGCAGTGCTCTGCCCATACATCCTTGCTGCTGACAAGATCCTTTGTGTGCTGGTGGAAACCACTGAGGTCTCCCTAGTTGCAGCCTTTGTCCCTATAGGCCCTGGATACAGTGAGCCTTTGGCTGACTTGCCCTCCTCCTCCTTGGGGCTGCAGGAACCAGCAGTGATGACTCTGCAGAGCAAGCGTGGGACAGGGATGATCCTGAGATGGGCTGTGGGTGGTGACCAGGCTGAGGGGAAAGGCTCCCACCAACCTCAATACAACAGGCATCAGGCTCTTTCTTCTGAAACGCTTTGGTCTTTTAACAACTCACTTTGGGTAGCGCAGGCTTGGTAAAGAGCATTTAACCAACTGATCAAGTGGAACTACTTGTTGGCTGAAGGCTATCACATGAGACAAGATGATACAGTCCTATGGTAATGCGAGAACTTCTTTTTCAGTGTCTGAGCCATGAAACCATTTCATCTCTGTGTCAGGTCTCTCAGAGAGCTGGTACAGGGGAAAAATGCACCTAGTAAAGACTGGGGTGCTGTTTTGAGGTAATAGCAGAAAGAACAGCAGGAACTAGCTTAATATTCAGTTCACAAATTACTAAAAAGCCAGTGAACATGTAGAAGATCTGACTGAGCATTCTCCCTCTTTATGTGACCTGGTGTCAGGGACAAAGCTCAGAGAAGCACACCATGCCAGTGAAGATGGATATTTCCCCACCAGCCATAACATTACAGAAAAACCCACCAGCAACTTCACTAAAAATCAATAGATCAGTGCATACACTGGGGCATAAGCTTTCATCTAACACTAAAACCCAAAAAATATCTAAAGCAAGCAAAGTCTCTGCTGAGGGACAACACTGCTGCCTCCCATTTCTAAGAAAATGAAAGCAGTTTTAAGGTTACTTCACCACTAACACTTGATGGAAGACATCTGCAGCCAGGCCCCAGTCCAAGAGCTCTGTATGACCCATAGAGGCACAGAACGACAGAGCTGTAGAGTTTGGAAGGTGCCTCTAGAGACAGTCTTGTTCAGCCCTCCTGCTCAGACTGGGGTTGACTAGAGCAGAAAAGTTGCTCAGGGCCATGCTTGGTTGGGTTTCAAGTACCTCGAAAGGTAGAGACTCTACAACCTCTCTGGGCAATCTGTTCCAGTGGACAACCACCCTCACAATGACAAAGTAGAGTAGCGTAGCATAGCATAGCATAGCATAGCTCAGTTGGAAGGGACCTACAATGATCATCTGGTCCAACTGCCTGACCACTTCAGGGCTGACCAAAAGTTAAAGCACGTTATTAAGGGCATTGTCCAAATGCCTCTTAAACACTGACAGGCATGGGGCATCGATCACCTTTCTAGGAAGCCAGTTTCAACGTTCGACTACCCTCTCGGTAAAGAAATGTTGCCTAATGTCATTGTTCCCGCAGCTGTGGTCCTCCARCTCAGACCTTGGGCTACCCAGTCCTCTATCAGTATTATTAAAGACTGAGGCAAAAAAAAAAAAAGGCATTGAATGCCTCTGCTTTTTCTTCATCCCTATTTGTCAGGTGGATCCCTTCTCTTCCTAGTCATCCTTAATGCTCAGAAAGAGTCCCCTGGGAGAGTGAATTAGCCTGGTGGTATCTCAGTTCTCCCACCATGAAACGGAGGTAGGAACATTTCTCTTCTTCCAAGTGTGGCTGCAAGGGAAGAAGCATGCTGTGAAGCACCCGGACACTGGAGCAATGGCAAGGCCATGCATCTAACATGATAGATGCTGATGTGCCTGCTGTGATGAAGCAGTCATGGTGCCGCCCATAGGAGCCGCTGGGTACAACCAGAATAAGTTCTGATGACACCTCCTGGCATGCTGTATCTGTGACATGGCTTTTGTTGGAGCACCATTGCCAGGCTCTGGGCATGATTATTTTGATGAAATACATTCCCACATCACCTCCCTGCTGGAGTTTAATTGACATAAGGGAACAGAACATGGAAGAAATCTGTGCTGCAGAGTGGCCCAAAGATATATGGGGCCTACTTACAAGCTCAGGTGAAAAATGGGAGAATAATGGCACCTATTTTGCAAGACTTATGGACCTATAACTCTTAAATCTTGGCAAACGTGCTCCAGAATGAGTTGGAAATATGAGAAATTTACTGCAAGCTAAGCATTCTTCCCCTAATGAAAGCAGGGGGGCTTCCCACACCTCCTTTTCCCCCCTCCTGCCATTCATCACCAAGTGGAGAAAAGTCAGAAGCTCCAAAGCACACAGGTAGAAATATGATCCTGACATCAGGTTTTACACCTCAATCTACCCCTTATTTCAGCAAAGGCTGCTTTACACTATCAGCCTATCCATCAGTCCAATTTACATGATGGAGGAGGCAAAGAGGAGGGAAGAGAGGGGATGTCAAGAAAGGTCTGTTTCAGAAGAGGTGTCAGGGAGGAGCGATTTTCAAAGTGGTTTGTAACTGTGGAGCAGGGCCACTGCTGGTTGGGGGCTGAGGTGACACACACTCCTATTATTCATGCTGGACAAAAGCATAGGACATGCAGCCCAGCTCCTTTTGCTGCTGCTACTACCACTGGCTCCTCAGAGTGGCTTCAAACACTGTCCTGTGTTGCAGGGATGGTACCCAAACAAGCTGGCTGGGTCTAGAGAAGAGAAAGATCTGTTCTGGGAGACAACCAAGAAAGATGGTCTGGAAAAGCTCTGTGAAGGCATTTAGAGATGGAAACACTATAGATACCTTTTAGGAAATGGGAACCAGTAAAAGTAAGATGTGAGGCCATAGGGAGAGGAACAGAGTGAAAAGGTGAGTGAGTGCAGGCAGAGTGAAGATTTGTTTGCTCTGAATTCATGAAGTATTTTGCCTGTACAGAGCCAAAGGACTATAAAGTTTCAGTCTGGACTTGTTTTTAACGCTTATTATTTCTTGCCTTGGAAGAAGAGGYCTTTATAGCTTGACAGAAGAAATAAAGCAGTCTACCAGAAAACAAGTGAGGCGTGAACTGCAATAAGAACAAGGGGAGATCTGTTTACCAGGCAGGATGAAAATATAAGTAATTAGCTTACCAACAGACAGAGACTGCTCTATCAAAAGGCAACATGATGCACAGAAAACCTTTACTGATGGACACATAAGAAACTATTTCAAGGAGATCAAATTTAAACTCAGCTAACAAGAATTTAATGATGCTCTGTCATTAGTAATTCAGATAGCTCTTACAGAAGACCTCACCTGCATTATCCAAACTTTTCCAGTCCATTTTATTATTCATGAAGTATTCATGTGGGCCTTTACAGTGAACCCCAGGCTGACTGGGGATGCTACTGGTTCATGAGCAGTTCAGACTTACTGTGGATGAGAGGTGGCCTTAGGCAGAGTCACAAATGCAATTCTGTGATCTTAAAAAGGACTTTTTTAGCTGAAAAAGAAGTGTAGATGAAGGTCAAAACACAGGTCAGGACGTAGAAGTTGGAGACTGTCACTTCTGATCCACCGACATCCTGTGTGAATCTCAGTAAAGCATGATCTCTGCATGTATTCATTTCAAAAGCTGAAATAATGGTAATAGTTACTTACTTCAAAAGGCTGCTGTCATGACTAATCACAAAAGTGTTTATAGAACACTATCAAATTCTCAGGCAGAATACATCAGAGAAATGCAAAGTATTGTTTATAATCGCAGAGAAAAAAACTACCTTAAAAACATCAAGGTTGCAAACTCAAACATTTGAAAGCTGGGAAATGCCAAAATTAAGGTCGTCAGTGAAATCTTAGTTTGGCTTCTCTGTTTGCATGTGTTACAAGGTACATTGCAATTATGACGTCATTTCAGGAGAGTATATGGCAGCTGCAGAGCAAATGCTCTCCCTCTATCAACATATACATAGAAGGTAACATATACATACAAAAGCGACAGACTCCCTTGCGGGGATGTGAGTGGAATTGGCCAAAAGCCTAAATAGCCGTGTACCCAAAAGTTTTCTATAGACAAAGAATTAAGTATTTAAAGGTGTGTGATAAAACATGATGCTGGAAGTATCCATCCTGGTGTATATGTTACACCAATGGAAAGCAACACAACATACAGTAGTGTTATTGGCAGTGATTGGTAGCACTTTAGTATTCAACTTTCTGTTAGAGTTTGTTTTTAATTAACTCATTCTGGTGTTGCTTTTCCTTCTATTTGATCACTTTTTTGTCATGTCTGTGGCATCCCATACTGCTGCTTTTCAACTTCTATATCTCTTCTTTTGTTCTTCTCCCTTCATCCCTTCTGATTGTCCTTCCTCCTTTTCCTCTTTGCTTTTTCCTCACACACACTTCCAGTTCTTCCTCAAAACCCAGTCTTTCTCCTCTCTTTTCCTCACTTGCATTTAATCTTACTGTGTTATCTTATTGTCATCTCTGCTAGAGCCCTGTTTATGCCCTTCCACTTCCCCAGCCCAATGCCTTCAGATAAAAACCAATTTCTCTGGCAAGAACTGTGGCAACAGATTAGCATCACTTTGATTACAAACTGCACTGTGGAATTGAGAAGACATCCAAAATAAGAGAGAAAACCCAACAGACAGCAGAGGCCAGGAGGGTTTGCGAATACCACAGAGCTCAATGAAGCATCTCCCTCCAACTCTGGCAGTCGTGCAGCCTGAATGGCCGGGTGGCAGCCTGTGCAATCTGGAAGGAGGCTGCCCAAAGCTCTGCCTCTTCTTCCTCCTCAATAGGATTTCTGTATGGAATCACCCAGGAGAAAGTTAGGCTCTTAGAGAAGAAATACAATTCAAAGTCAAGTGTGTAGTGAGCAAACTTGATAAGAAATATTGCAGGGGAAATGAAATTTCAAAGAGACAAATGGGTTAATGATAACCCTCTCACACCTGGGCAAATTTTTCATGTCAATTAAGCTTCAGATAAGTCTATTAGGTTTCACTGGAGTTACAACACTGTATACGACATCAGAATTGTCCTACAGTATTTTAAATATTATCTCCCCTCCTCACCCCGCTCTCCCTACAGCATGAAAGTGCCTGTCTAAAGGACAGGAGTTACATTTGCACGACCCAAATAACAGAATTCAAAGTGTGTTAATGATCCAAGCTGTTGCATTTGGCATTTTGAAAGGGCAATGCTAGGATCTGAGATTATGGGTACAAAGACAGATTTAAGCAAATCAAATTCTCAGAAATATTCCCATATAGCCCACTAACTTGAATTACAATGTTTCTAGAGGTGACATTTAGCTAACTATAGCATTTGGAGCAAAAGGACATGGCTTCCTAAGACAACTTTTTCTTCAGTTTCCTGAAACGATGAGCATTCCCAGGACAGAGGGATAGAGCCCACTGTGATAAATGAAGTGGAAACATCAGTTAAAAACATCAGGTTGTTTCACATAGGATTAAACATTCCTTTTTTCATCTCATTGAAGAATATTGGCTTTTTTGCAGGCTGAGACATCAGACTGGATCTGAGATAAAACATTGATTACATTGGGCTACCCACGGAATTATCCAGGAACGACAACTGCAATTTAGAATCACAGCCTGTCTTACCTCAACTTACTCAAGGCATGCAAGTCACTAGAGAGCATCACAAAGGATATTTACACTTCCTGGCTTATATGCCCTTCAGCCAAGCCCATTGCAGAATTCTTCTCTTTTATTCCAAGCATGAGTAAAATTTCTGTCAATCGTACCAGACAACCTGGCTGTGCTATAATGCAGTTTTCTTTGGGTTGGCTGTACGGACAGGAATTAGTTTATTTGACTCGTTGAGAATCCTGACTGACTCAGATCTCCCTGGAGCATTACCACAATAACCTGCATAAAGCATGTTGCAATCACTGCTTAAAGTACCTGTGGCTTTATGGTGTCTGCAGATAATTCAATCACCCTGGACGTAAACGATATAAAGAGCTTGGGACACCCTGATCTGAAGAGGTGTGCTGTCCCTGTGCCACGATGCATGTAAGAGAGACTGATAGGCAGAGGGACTGAGCCTGATCCCCTTTTCTTTTTCAGAGGGAAGACACTGAGACAAGGCCCAGCAAAGACTTCCCTGGAACTTGCCTAGTCCATAAACAGTGACYTTGCATCTTGACACATGTCAACACATCCTGAATCCTGTTCCTCCCCAAGTGCTCCCTAACTCCCACAAAAAAAGGCTCCAGGTTAGTTGTTCTCAAAGGACTTGACTGGCAAAACTTGATCTTCTCTCCTTGCATCCACCACACAAGCAGCAGCAGCGGCAGCACAAACTCCCCTGGGTACCTCGTCCCAGAAGAGTCCTCCTCATCCTGGCGCAGAACTCTCCGAAGGTGACAGGTACGGGACTGCCATCCCCTAGCAGGTACAACTCTCAGAAAGGGCTTAAGGTCAGAAGAACTTATATCCTCTGGCCTGAGTATAAGGGAAGTGGATGAAATATTATGCTTTATGTACTGTGGGGCATAAGCGTACAAGTTCTGAAGTTCATTTGGCCATCTCCATGCTCCAGACCGGGCTTCCCAAGTTACCACTCACTTGAGAGAAAGCAGGCCTACACTCCCAGGGGAACAGCTGTTCAATCCTTGGGTCCTTTGCTAAGAATGTCTCTTGTTTAACCTTATCCCCAACCATAATGTCAGTCTGACATATTACTTACCCTCCTTCAAGTGTTTCCAATGCATCCTCAGAGATTTCTCTCTACCTGATACAGACTTTCACCTTGTTTGGGTTGTTAAACCTGTCGTAGCTGCTATGAGGTACTCAGGAAGGTGACTGATATTTTCCAGGAGTCTCTAGTGGCAGAACAGTGGCTATAATTAGCCATAACTTGTTTTTCCTCCTTCTCCCCCTCGCTCTCACTCACAGAGTGCAGGCAAAAATGCACATCATAAGTGGGTGGCCCTCCGGATGAAACTGTTGCCTTTGCTGAAACCAAAACTGAAAAACAACCCAAAATGCAGCAGGAAACAGGCAGATAAAGTTTCAGATGATAAAAACAAAAAATCATTATAGTCATGATTTCCCCAACAGAATTATTTTCTGCTCCCCAAGGAACAGCTGTTTTCAGACTAGATTAGCATCACTCTACTGCTGACCCTTCAGAGTAAGGCTTCAAGGCAGCAGCTTCTCAAGTTCCACATGATTTACCATCTGTATTTTCATTGTTGTTGCCAATCATCTTGAGTGCAAAATAACATTGAGCAAACCACTGATTCCTGTTCAACATTGGTCATGAGAGGGATCTTCCACCTGATTCTCCACGCATCCATGTCACACAGAGACCTGTCAAAGAGAGGTGCTGAGCTGAGAGCAGTACATCTTAACTGGCGGAATTTGAGATTATGGGCCATGCTTTTTGCTGCTGTTGCGCCTCCAAGGACCATCAGCTTATGCCCAGCAGAGGATGCTGTCCTAAATACTTGGGGGAAGGGATCAACTGATCCTATCTCTCCCTCTCAGCTGGCAGGAGCAGGATCCAAGCCACCAACCAGCAATATTATTGCATGAAATAAAGCCCCAGTGTAGGCTGTACTCCGTGACACTAATTTTGAAGTTTGGTCCACCACAGGAGCACCACCATCAATCACAACAAGAATGTATTACCATAACAGACAACTTGTTATCAGACTGTAAAGCAACTGCAAGAGTGTCTTGATTTTCTGTAAAGCTAAGCACAGACACTAAGAGATGTAGTAGATTATCCAAGGCTATTGCAGTGCCAGATATGGAAGCCAGGTGGTTTCATGCCCACATTAGGGGTTTCTGCCTCCCTTTGCAGGATTTTCCCTACAGTTGGAGAATGTATGGGGCACCTCTTCCCAGCTTATTAAGGTGACTGACCTGGGTTTCACTTCAGTGTTTCAYGATAATCCTCTGAGCATGAGGTACATAACAGTGACTTTGTCCCCATGTCTGTCCAACTCCATTATCCTGGATTGTGCTGATACAGCTCATCTGTCAGTGGCGTCCCTCTGGATTAGATCTAGGTCCTCAGCCCCAGACAGCAAGGATCTTCACCTGCAGTGGTTCTTTCCCTGTTGAGCATCCTTCACAATCCTTTGCAAGTAGCGTTTTCAGACCTTTTTCAGCTTCTTTTCATCCCCTGCTCTTCTCCTAGGTCTTTGCTTCTTGGCCCAGTTTTGTAGGCTGCCACTGACAAGGGTGTATATTTTGGTGCTAATTGCTATGCCTATTGTGCCAGCCCCACTGGGAGTTGAGCACTGTTGGTATCAACAGTATCTATTGGTTGCATTTGATATGAGTGATGCCCACTGTATTTTCATGGCTAATCTTACCTTCTCCCAATGTTTAGTTAACTCTGCCAGTCAGAGATGTCTGCAGTGTTTCATTGGGGAGGCTTTGTAAGTCAACTCAAAGAAGGAAAACCATAGCCAGTAGTACTAGTTATCTGGCGTTAAGTGTGAGTTGCTGGTATGGCAGGAAATAAGTTCTAACCAGCCTTTCCTCTGTGCTTTTTCTTAAGTTCATTGGCTCCAGCAAAAAAGCCTGTGCAAACCATTAGACAGCAGCAAGAGCCCTTCTGGTGGAGGGACACAGTGCCAGGCAAGGGCAAAAGAAAAACTCAATCCCTGGGACTAGTTTAGCTGTTGTTGCTCTGTGAGGTAGGAACAACTGATGAAAATATCTCCATTTCCATTCTGCACCCCTGAAATTTGGCTTACACTTTGCTTCACTCCTGTATCTTGTTCAAGAGATCCATATTCTCCTGGGAAGATACTGGCTCTCCGAGGGCAAGACTGCAAAATGCAGTGTGCGTAATGCAATATGGGGAGAGCACTAAAGACTCTTCTTAGGGCTGTTGGGGCTGTGAGCTTTGTTCTTTTTTTAATGCAATGCCACTAAAAGCAATGGGCCTGTGCCCATCAGGGAATAGTGCCCCAGAAACTTAGGCAAGAGCAGAAAGTAAGTCATTAACCAGTACACTGGAAGTAAATAAAACTGAGACAAAGCTCTTTCAGCTTCCTGACTCCCTCCAAAGGGATCCTGCCCTGTTTATTCAGCATTTTACTGTAATGGTTAAAATTTGCTAGCTGACTTGTTAAAAACACTAGCATTTCCACGCAGTTGCTAGCACAGTGGGCGATGACGTCCCTTACACAGAGGGGCAATAACTTCTGCACTGAGAGAGAGAGAAGAAGAAGACAAGGCCAAAACTACACCCACAGGAGAAAAATAAGTGGAACAAAGCATCAAATACAGAAGGGTGAAGTTGGACCCTGCCCAGCTGCCACCAGAGGAGCAAGAAAGCAGAACCACCGTTGGGCTAAGTGTCATACAGAGGGAAAGAGAGGCTGTGATGAACACAGCAAGAAACCTGGCAAAGTCCCGAAAAGCCCCTCGCGCCCCCTGTGCCCAGCACCACCCACCCGGAGCGCCAGCCAGCAGAGGGCAACGCCAGCCCACGTACACACCGCTTCACTCCCAAAAGCAACCGGGGGTGGCCCTGTCTGCCAGCCTGTGTCCCCACGCTGTCTGAAAACAGTGAATGAAATAGGATATTTCTTGTTTGCAGACTTGTGACACTCTAGTCCTGATTGTGCTGTTACTTTCACTGATACAGCCTTAAACAGCTCTGTGTGCCATGGTGTGGGGAAACCAGGAGCTGTAAGGCACCTGTCTGACCCATTCAATACAGACACCTTTTTTTTTTTTCTTATCAGTCTTGCAGCCCGTGCAATTGGCTTCCTGAATCACTTGCTATGCACAATGGTCTGAGTTATTATCCACTGGCTTTCAGCTCCGAAGCAGGTAAATGATAAGCAGTTTTGTGCTGCATGATTTCTCTGTGTTTTTAGAGTATGCCTGGTTAAGCCTTTGGCACCGGACTGCGCACCTTGACATCATTAGTGCCTTCAGAGAGATGCCAAGCAGAACTGCAGTCTAGTCTAACAGGGCCCAGGACAGAGATGGGTGCTAACTTACCCACCTAGCAGCTGCGGTCCTGGGTCATTCTTTCAGGCTATTGCCTCTCCCACACTTGTTTCCAAAAGTAAAGCAGTCAAGTTTTGAACTGTTGCAAGAGTTTTCATGCATTAAATGGTAATAAAAAAACTGCCTGTCTATGACCATAAACTTCAGGCCGTGGGAATACAGACTGGTTTACATAGTGACAGGAGCAGAGCACAGCTAAGAGACATCAGGGCAGAAGGGCTGGTGTGCAGGGGTAGCACATGGAAGAGCAGGACGAGAGGAAATGGCCTCGAGTTGCGCCAGGGAATGTTTAGATTGGACATTAGGAAAAATTTCTTTACTGAAAGAGTGGTTAAACATTGGAACAGGCTGTCCAGGGAAGTGGTGGAGTCACCATCCCTGGAAGTATTTAAAAGATGTGTAGACGAGGTGCTTAGAGACATGTTTTTGTGGGCATGGTGGTGTTGGGTTGACAGTTGGACTCAATCTTAGAGGTCTTTTCCAACCTTAATGATTCTATGATTCTATGAGAGTGCCTGGACTTGCTGGGCTCCCAGAAAGGGTCAGGACTGAGGTCCCAACAGGGAAGCAATTCAGGCAGGTGCTCAGGCAGAGCAGGGCTGTGACAGGTGGGTGGTTGCAGGAATTTTTCTATGGGTTGGATGAGTTTGCATAGCCTTGGTAGAGGCTACGCACTACTGTGAAGAGCCTGGCTCAGTCTTCTTTATAACCTTCTCCTAGATACAAGGGGGCTGTGGTTAGGTCCCCCTGAAGCCTTCCCTTCTCCAGACTGACCAAGCCCAGCTTCCTCATCTGTTCCTCACAGAGCAAGAGCTCCAGTCCCTAATTAGTCTGAGGGCCCTCCCCTGAACTCACTTCAGTTTATCCATGTCCGGGCCCAAAACTGGATGCAGTATTTCAGATGTGGCTTCATGAGTGCTGTGCAGAGTGGGATAATCCCTTCCCTTGACCTTGTTGGCTGTGCTGCTGTTGATACAGACCAGGAGGCTGGTGGCCACCCCTGCTGCCAAGGTCACTGCTGGTTCACGCTCAGCTCGCTGCTCACCAGGGCCCCCAGGATCTTTTCAGCAGAGCTGCTCCCCAGGCAGGCAGTCCCAGCCTGGGTTGCTGCACTGGGCTCTTCCTTCCAAGCTGCAGCGTTTGGCACTTGTTCTTGTTGAATTTCATAAAGTTTTTGTTAGCCCATGCCCTCAGCCTGTCTAGGTCCTGCTGGACGGCCACCCTGCCCACCATTGTATTGACCTGCCCAGCTGCCATCACCAGCTTTGTGTCACCAGTGAACATGATGAATACACACCTTGTCACGTCCTCCAAGTCACAGATGAAAGTGTTAAACAGGGCAGTGTCAGGAAAGACCCTTGCATTACTCCACTTGTTTCTGGCCTCCAGGTGAAGTACAATCCATTAACCACTTAATTGCACCAGCCTTTCAGTAGAGGCTGGCACACAGGAACAGGGACTTCCTACCCCCAAGTGTCTGGCAAGGATGCGGGACAAGCCCCTTACCAGTTTCCTTCCTCCCATTTCCTTACCTGTCTCCCCAGTCTCTTCTGTACAGTAAAGAGAAAGGAACCAGGCTGAAGGAACTTAATAATCCATTGGTAAAGTCTGGGGTTTTTTTGTTTGTTTGGGGGTGGGGTTTTTTTTTTGTTTTGTTTTTTTTTTTGTTGTTGTTGTGTTTTTTTTTTTTTTTTTTTTTTTTTTTTTGGGTGGTTTTTTTTTTTTTTTTTTTTTCCTGTAGAACAGCCTGGAGACAATACCATTTAGGAACCCTTAACCATGTCAAGTATGGATTTTAGTATAACCAAGGCATTTCAGCTGGTTTAGTTTTGCTTGTTTTGGGTTTTTTGTTTGTTTGTTTGTTTTTCAGGAGTTACTGCCACATTTACAAGCCAGTTAACGTCAACCTACTTCAGATAACTCAGTTCTAAAATGGCCTAAGCCCCCTTCCCTGCAGGGCTTTACATACACGGAAGATGGACATTCAGGGGACACTAAGTATTACAGCCTTTGGTGCAGGGCATCCAGCCACAACCTTTTCATGTTGATCCCACCTCCCAAACTCCACAGTTGGGATAGGTACAGGAACGAAAATACCTACAAAAGGCCTCTCATTCATCTATGGAAACCAGCTCCACAGAACTGCCATCCTGGCTGCCAGCAGACTGCTGCTTCCTCATTTGCCCTCAATCGAAGAGAACCAGAAAATTTTGCATGGCAGCTTTGCCCCAAAAGGAGGGATCCAGTCACACATTTCTCACCTCATCTTAATACCTGCACATATATAGCCCTACACCTTTCTTCTAGTCAAAGTCAAGCAGAGATGTGACACAGGCTGAAATATTTTCCTTTCCAATAACGAAATGCTCCAGCTCCAGTGCCTTTAGCTTTGCAACAGCTTGTAAAGCAAACGGCACTGAGTGCTGGAATCAGCAGTAAAATCCCATCTGATTATTTTTTTTTGCCAGGAACAGCTGGGTTAAAAATCTTTGACTAACAAGCTTTCACTGCCATACTAATCACTTTTCTTAATCAAATCAATGAACCATCCAATTTAAATCTGTTTCTCATGAAACAAACATTTCACAAAGATTCAGGTGCGATAAATAACCACCAAACTCGAGACACTGAGCTGAAAGGGGCCCCCCAGCTCATGGTTCCTGCCCTCCCTGACAGCCAGAGACGTGAAGGGAGCAGTCACCCAGCTCAGGGCGAGGGCTGTGACTGCTCCTCGCTGTGTTGGGGAGGGCAGATTAACTGCCAGGCCTCTGATGTATTTTGTTGGAGCTGAGGGGAGTAGGTGTAGCACTGCGGCAGAAGGACTTTTACAGGCTCCAGCTGAAAATTAAACATCCTGTTGTTATTTTAAGGGACATTTAAAGTTAAGGTCCTATGCCTCACGCTTAACTGGAATGAGCGGAGCTGGTGGATTGTTTCCATTGCTCAGAATAAACCTCTCCTCTCTGCAGGGGGAAAACAACAAAATTAAGCCAGACCATGCATAGGCAGACATTCTTATAGCAAGGCGATTCCCTGTCAGAGAAGAAAGCTCTCATCCATAAACCACTTCAACGTATGGTACCAAACACCCCTGCTATGCTGGAAAGCAAAAGCACGATGACGCTGTGTGAACGGGTTCACTGCGTGGGGACATAGTGACACAGATTTGTGCCTCTGCTCCCTCCCTTCAGGGTAACCCTAAGGAAACCACTTAGCCTCACTGAAACCATCTGAGATTTTCCATACTCTGCCAGCCTGCAGCACCTCAGAGGGACATTGTGCAAAAATCATCTCTGTGAGGGCAGTAGCRCATAGAGAGCAAGGAGGAATTTGCCACGGCAGTTCTTCTCCCCACACTTGAAGCATCCTGTGGTTTGCAGGCTTCCAGCCTACCCATATGAAAGCACACAGCCTCACTACCTGAAGAGCCACTGCATAATGGAAAAATACAAAGAGAAGTGAAGAAAGGCTAAAGGCAGTGTCACTAAAACAAGAACCGAGCTCCAAGGGGGAATGTTACTTAAGGCTTGAAAACAGGGAGTGTTGGGTTTTTTAAAAAAATCTTAATAGATAAATAAATAAATGCTGTCATTATGAAGTGACATTTCTGGTCCTTGAAAGCTGTCTCTGTTGTTTGATGGAGCAGTGTAGCAGCCTTCTGAGCTGTGATGCTTATTCCACTATTAAAGTCATTTTGGAACCAAGCTGAGTGATATATGTTAGTGGAGCATCTCATGTTTGCTTTCCTTTAGCTGAGCCTTTGAGGATTGCGTTTCCTTGCAGAAGTCTCTAAAGACATCAGTATAGGACCATCCGGGTGATACCCAAAGAGACGCAAAGAACGAAACTTCGAGCCACATAGGATTTCTCAGCAAAGGATTGCTGGCAAGACTGAAACGTAAAGGATCCCCTCAGTCTTGGGCCAAAGGAAAGCAAACATGTAATCGCTGTGTGCCTTGCAACTCAGCTGACATACAGCATGTTGTGACTGGGGCCTATGTGCTCTTACAGGAGGCCACCACACATCCATATCCCTGCCCCCCGAGGTACAGCCACACTGAGCAACATGCCAAGTGCTGCTAAAAAACCCTAACTGCCTTAACATGGACAACTCCTAAAGTCCTTGCAACTAATGTTTCATGCATGCCAGGAGGCAAGTACCCTATTTAGGAAAATATGACATTAATCAAAGAATTAGTTACAGGATATTAAACTCGCCGAGGTGCTGTTATCAAATACGTAAGGCAAACAACWTTCTGGGTAATTAACAGACATCTATGATGAGCCTGCAATCTGAATAATGCCAGTCTCTGGATGTTGCTTTGTTCCCTAAAGCTTCCTAATGGTTTGTCCAGGTAACCATGATGGACAAGCCTGACTTTACAAACTTCCCCTGGATTATTACAAAACAACACATCAGTAAGATGTAGCAGTAGTACAGATCTCCCGATTCCTTTACCACAAACCTAAGTAAAAGTTTCCCACTTGCTGCAAACATTGCTCAAGCTGAGCAGGTATGTGGGTGTGCACATGTGCTCCCCCAGCACTGAGAAAGAGTTTAATCAGCTGAAAAAGGGACAAGGACTTGGGTCTCTCCAGGAGCAGTGCTGAGACTAACAGGGTGGTAACAGGTGGGCTGCTCCCCGAAAACAACATGAAAGAACGATTCTCAGCAAGAAATGCATGGGACTCCTCAAGTGAAAGAATAATCCAAGGGCATGATAAAGGAAAGGCAGCTGTATACTGATGCCTCACACTTGCCTATGCAGTGCAGGAAAGAGGAACAATTACTTCTAAGAACTGTTGTTATGCCCTGAAGCAGAGGATGAATTGAACCCATTAGAGTTGTTCATCCTTCTCCCTGGCGGCCACTTCAAAATTCTGGCTTTTGTTTAAAAACAAGCGTACAGCACTTATAATTGGAAAATAAACCTTCAAAATCAGAACCCAACATAAATGAAGATGCTGGATCAGCAAAAGYCTGAAATGAGAGCTCTGAGAGGTTGTTGCCATTTACCACCTGAAATTGCCAGCTCTGGAGCCAAACTGGGGGGCGAATGTCAGCAAAATGCTATTTCTCTCCTGGTATACAAAGGCTATTTAGTGACCAGCTGATGCTACAGGTTTCACCACAGGCAGTGAACCTGCCACCCCCTTTTTGGCTTTGCTATGAATATGCTATGTTTTTATTTATGTTCAAATACAAAATTACCAAGACTAAAGTTTTGACATGTGAATTAGATTTTGATTTTTCTTTTCCCCACAGACACTGGGTACCTTACAGCTACATTGACCATGTGGGGGCATGTGATTCACACTACTGTCATACAAGAGTTATTCTGAGGTATAATTTGAGCGGAAGGAGAAAGGAGGGAAATTGCAGACTGTGCTTTTGTGTGATATATAGGGAAGTGAAGAAATGGTAGCCAGATTTGGTCTGTGGAAACCTGAGACAGAAAGTCAAGCAAACTAGGGAGATAGAAAATCCTCTTTTATGCCATTTTAATGGCTAAATCTATGGCAGAACGCTCATCAGCATCCCCAGCCTAACACCTAGCTCTTGAGCTGCATAACATTCCCCGAGGCAGCAAACACACACACATCCCACATCTGTCCATATGATCCAGTCACTCGCTAACTCTTCTTTTAAAGTAGCTTGAAGGTGAATGTGGTTACACRAAGACCACCGGGAATCACGCAAAGAGCCTGGAGGAGAGTTGGTACAGAAGTGGGTAATGCCCCACCAGTACTTCAGTCTTGGGAACTCAACTTGCCCCCTTTTGAGGAAACATAACTTCTGACCCCAGGGTAAACATATTGTAATCAGCCCTACTACATCTGTCCTGGAGCATTAATATTTGACATAAATCCTAAAGGAAGCTCTGTTCTTTATTACGGATTTGTCAGAGGTGGATGGATAGGAAGGGTTGTGGGTAATATGGAAATGGCATAGGCAGAGGATCCCTTCTGGGAGCCTGATTATTGAAAATCAGCTGCTATTTACACAGTTAATGCCATTCACTTCTTGCACCTGCTCAATCATTCATTTCCCAGTGCAAGCCAGCTTTGCCCTGCTGCAAAGTCAGGGAATTTAAGGGAGTTACACCTGCAGGTTTTCTCTTTCTCTCCAACGATTGCAGAGTTCAGCTTATAAAACTCCCACTTGTACATTTCTAGCCCTTCATCTTCCTTTTCTGTGAATTCTTTTTCTACCTATTCATATGTATATATACTTTTCCAAGTATTTATGTTTCTGATAATGAATCCAAAAGCTCTCTCTTTCTAACTCTTTTTGGACTCCCAGCCCGTTCCTGCACCACACAAAATCTATTTGATTCTGTGATCATCTGAAAAACAAGAAATTCAGCTAGCTTCTCAACTTACACTAGATTTTGTTCATATTCTATTCTATCTTTGAGAGAGGCTCCATACCCTACATCCAGGGGCATCCTGTTCTTTATGATGCCCCTACAAATGTAAATTCTGTGCTGACATCCCTGGCAAACACGCTTTTATAGTAGACTCTACTTTTCATTTTGGTCAAAAAAAACCCAAAACCAAACAACAACACAACTCCAAAACAAACCACAAAGGATTATGCAGCTGACCTGTCTTTCCACTCTTGTCCCCATCACCTTTCTTGATAATGAAGTTCTGCAGAGAAGCCTCAGGCCACCAAGTAGCCAGGAAGGAGGGAGAGAACTATAGTCCTATGTTTTTACTTACTAGTGCTAAAGGATGTGCCAGCTCTAAGTGACATTATAGGAGGTGCAATTGCAGGAAAAACCTATCAGCAAGGGTTAATTAATAGAAAAGTGAAGGCTTCTGGTTTTTGCATAGTTTTTTTCTATTATCAAGAGAAGGGCTCCCATATAATGGAAAATCCACGCATCCTCCTAGCAGATGAAGCATTTGCAATACTAACCTGTTAGCTGGGTTTGCTTCCGTGGTGGTGGCAATGTTATTCATTATAGAGTATCCACCTGCTTGTTGTCTTACTTAAATATAAACTGAATTAACTCCCCCCCCATCTGCCGAAGTCTTGTCTTTGATTACAGAAAGACAACAGCAGAAAGAAGGTCAAGGTCAAGTAAAGCAGATAAACATATGATTAACTCTGAGCAGATAATGACTCACCTGTCTTCAGCGGGAACAGCCTTGTACTAATGTGTCTGATTGAACCAGGGTTGGAGGAATAAACCAGATTAAAGGGAATGACAATGCAAAATTAAAAAGAAATAAAAACCTTAAGGATGAAATCCTCTCTTTTTTGTTTCCATCTGAAGAAACAACAGCCAGTATGCTCCTGAAACCAGCACATGTCAAGTCAGACACTGGAAAGGAATTGAGAGGATTATTTCACAATTTTATTGCACAACTGAAAATTAACCTTTTTTTAAATATTTACAAGCCATTTATTTTGCACACACAATCTAAACAGCATTTTCCCCGATAAAATTGTCACCTAGAAAACTTACACACGGACTGAAGCATACATGTAAACTAAGTGGTTTTGTGTTAAATGCAGGTGGGGGAGGTGCTTGGAAGATGGGGCAGCAGAACGAAAAAAGACACATTTTTCTTTTTTCTCTCCTAAAGTGTTACTTAAGGATCTTTCCCCAACCCAGGGAGAGAAACAAAAGGGTTCAGTATTAGTTCAAGCAGAAGGCCAGCCAGTCAGGTAATGTACTGACAAGGTGGTGAGTTGAAGATTCAAAACCCTTCAGTGCCACAAGCCTTGCAAGAAAATGACAAGCCTTGTTTCATGCATGGTTCACCCTAAAGGTCATGACATCCCAATTTTCCCCTGGAGAATGTAGAATCACTTTGGTCATGACAGAAAAGGGATGAGGTTTGGCTCATAAGAAGACAGACACGTGAAAAGCTGTTGTGTTTTGTTTTTTTTTTTTTTTTCCTTCTTTCTCACAGATTTCTTACCTGCACTTTTGGAAAAGTGCTGGCTGACGCATTGCAAATGCTGCCACTGCTCTCAGCAGAGCTACACAGTGATAATACAGCGCAACAAACATTGCATAACTTGACCAGCAATGCCAGGGGTAATATTTGAACCATCATTATGAAGCCCACAGCTTTGTGCTGAAAATGAGTGCTTTCCTGGCTGTTAGCRCAAGCTGTCTGTCACAACGCGTATCACAATCTCTGGAGTCCACAAATCACCCCCCTCCCATGGCTGATCTGCCCACATGTTTTCCATCATACAGATTGTTGTTTTCAAGTTTGTCAGCTAATATTGATTATATGGCCTTGTAGCACTTACTGCTTAGCTTCCAGGGGGTTTTGACACCTGCAATCTTAAATGAGTAGGTGGTAGCTCTAAAACTGATGCTCACTGGCCCAGATTTGTCCCACATTACTTTGGGCAGGTGTACACCTGAGGCACCTGCGTGGAGACCATCAGCACTGTAACCTTTTCTGCTAGTCAGAGAGTAAAGGGTGATGTAGGGCTTAGGTGAACAGAAATGTCCTCTGCAGAAGTCCTGCTCACTCCATTGACAACCAAAAAGGAAACTAAGGGGACCAACTCCAACATAGTGGGTTTCCAACAGCTGCCAAGTTGCACAGGATGAATCTGGGCCTGAATGCTTCCAGCCGGGCACCTAAAAACCTAGGGGTTCTGGCATTGCAAGGTACATTTGTTATTTAGATCACTTTGGTGCTACCTTTCTTCAGGTTTTGGACCCTCTGCTGTAGGGTGGAGAAACGGAGTAAGTGATGCCAACATGATCTATAGTGAGTTTGGAAGGAAAGGGAGTGTTTATAGACTTGGTACGCTAGTTAGTACTTGTCCATTGGGAACCATGCTACTGGGAGATGGCTTTGTGAAAGGCAACTGAAATGCATAGGAAAAGCAAAACATATGGCCTCAGACCAAATGATCTATGTCAAGTCGTCTAAAGTCATTGTTTCTTCCAGAGCCATGCATAATCACCATTGCTATCTTATATATGGCTACCAAGTTGTAGTAAAGTATCAGGTCCTAAGCAACCTGATCTTGTTTTGGCATTAATGGTATTGAAGGCCTAAGTCTCTCGCTCTCCTCTCCCCCAGCAGCCCAAGTATTTGTTTTTATCTTATTTTTTAAATGAGTTCTTGCTGGTTTAAGGGACCCAGCAATGGATAGTTGTCTTTTTCTATGTAATAGTTATAACCAGACCTCAACACTGTCTATACTGTTGTTAAAATAACTGCCAACATCTAACTAAGGCTGGTATAAACATGGATTTAGGGGTGCAGCAGTTTGGGAATGTGGAGAAAAGATTGAAAACCTGAGAACGGGCTGGCTGAGGAAGGCTCCTGCAATTGAGCCCTACAGAAATTGTAGCAAATTTGTAAATTGTAGAAACTTGTGCTAAAACTTATGGCTTGAGTAGGTTACTTATTTTCATAAATGCTGCTGATTTCATCCCCATTGGGTTACTTGCAATGACTCTCTTCTGCTCAAAACAATATTTTTCTGGAAGATATATAGGTGTAGTGGACAGAAAAGTTTGAACAATATGGATATGTTAAAAATAAAACAAAATGTAGTGATCCCATTCTTACAGCTTCAAATTGCTGAATTTTCTCTCAGGTGTAGGCTTGAAGATTAAAATTGGAAAAAAAACCTGCAGAATAAATTTGTGTGGAGGTCCAGGTGCCATGCCAGAAACATAGTGTGTTGATATTGCTTTAGTAATGAACTTATGCAGTGGTATAGCACACGCCAGTGGTCTTTCATACTTACTGGAAGAGACATTGCTAAGATAGAAATAAAACCTGTGATAGTACAAAGCAAAGAAAATCCCCCAGGCTACAGGAAAGGCCATCTCTGCACTAAAGTGGTGCTGAGGACATCTCAATGACCCCTCAGTTCTATTCTTCACCCCAGACAATGCTGCAATATTTGCAAGTCTGACTGATGCAGAAGAAAGCTGTATCACCTTAAGAAAATAAAAAAGTTTTGCAAACTGTTAGTTTCGCATATGAAAATGGAAATGAAAGCAACAAAAATTATAAAATATCTGGGTCTTGGGTGATCTGATTCAGTGAGTTGTTTATATTACTTGCACTTGTTTTACTCTATAAAGTGTAATCAGAAAGAAGATGGCAGTGCCTGTATTCTCTGCGTTCATGACAAAAGCTGGCAGGTTAACCTGGTGGATATTTTGCGTCGATCAATTTCCATGAATGTTAATCCTTGTGGCTTCTTACAGAACTCATGGATTTTTTTGGATTGCCTTTGCTGTTCTTTGAATAAACCCTAACAGTGAAAAGTAAAAGATGGAAACTCCCCATGAGCCATGTGAACCAGTATGGCAATATTCACTGGTGTTATGGACAGAAAGCATCATTTCATTCATCTGTCTGTTCTCTTATCAACACAGGCAACAGAAGCTTACTGCCCAGCCTGAACATGGAATTTTAAGCCGGCTGGATTAATTGGTGCTAATATAATTAGTAAACACTGGGCAAGGTGTCGAGGGAAAACACACACATCTCTTGTTCTCATTCTGAACCGGCAAACTGCTCAGTCCCATCTCTTCCTAACCCCAAGGGGCCTCTGTCACTCATGGCAAGCATACATCTAAAATGCAGAAAAGTTCAGCACAGTCTATCATCAGAATAATACATTTCATACTGAACTCACTATTGCCATCTAAAAAACCTCAAAGCAGACAGCGGTGCAGCTTCCTTCCTGCTGCTGGTGGTTAGTTCTGACTGGATGAAGAGTTCATGGATCAATCAGCATTGGATAGCTTTTCCTTTCCTTATAGCATCACTGGAGACATGGCTGGAACAACAGATCCACAGGCAGATCAAAAGAATAAATTCTGCGAACCTCGCTAACTCCAGCCTTGCCCCAACCATCGACCCCAGTGCTGACAATTTAAAAAGGCTGGGTAGTCAGACTCCTACTGTGATCAAGCTATTACTATCCTTTTTTTTTTTTTTTTTTTCTTATGAGCACCAAAGGAGCAACGTGGGAATCCAAAGAATTGAAACAAATTCAACATCTTTGAGCTAAGAATGGTTTAATCTCAGTGCTGACTTCCATGAATTTTCAACCCATAGAATTTACTACAGGTGGGCCATGTTGGCCAGTGTTGGATAAGAAATGCACAGATCCAGAATGAGCTTAGTCCAACCCACAGATCCTAAGAACAGATCTTCTGAAGGACCTCAGAATGCTTTTGCCTTCCTCATTCCTCTGGAAATTTGGCTACTTAAAACAAACCCCTCATGCCCCCCCAATTATTTACTCCATCTTTTCACTGCTTACCTGGCAGACTGTGCCAATAGCCTTTAGAGTGCTCCCAAAGCGGGAGCAGACATGCTTGGACAGAGCTGGGATTCATCACTCTTGCATGTTCAGCTGTTAGCATTCATAGGTTGGGGGTGAGTGCTACAAGGCCTCTGAGTGTGTAATTTCCATCAGCTCCGTAGGATCCCTCCACACAAGAGAAGCCTGTAGAACAGAATTGCAGGGGTTCTGCTCAGAAAGCCTGAGAGCACGGGGGATAATTGGTTTTCCTAAATCACAGTTTAAACCTCTCCTTTGGAAAAAAAGAAGAAAAAAGTCTGGCTTTGCTCAGAATCAAGGCAGCTATCGTATTATGAAATGGTCTATGAGAGCAAAAGTAAAAAGAAGTATCACCCAGCTGCTTCATTCCCCGAGTACCATCCACTCCGTGCACAGAATGGAAGAGGAGTTCTCTAAAAACACCCCAGCAAATGATTGTGTAGAGACTATGTCCTATTACGTATGTACCAGGGGACAGAAAGAAGTTGTATGAGCAAATCACCAGCTCCACCAGCAACTTAAAATTTCAGATCCTCTAACTTGCACGTGACTGACTTTGCAGCCTTAGCAGGAGACTTGTGATATAATAGTTAATGTTGAAAATTCACACGCCCATTGTCTGAGAATTATGTTGCCATAATACTGAGGAATAGGCTTAGCTTGGCTTGAATCACTTGGCCTCACGTGTTTGGGGACCTCTTCTCGAATATATTTGGTGAGCGTGGCGTCTACACGCCTGATCGGAGAATTACCCCTGGGTCAGAACTATTTCTTTTGGATTGAAATCTTGTATCTCATGGCAATGGACCATGGAGCTCAAATGCAGCCTTTGTCACCTGCACAGTGACTTCCCATGAACCCATGTTGCAGAGGTTTAGGACATTTTAATGCTACAGAAACAGTAATTAGCTGGGAGACAGAAAGCTGTTCTCATCCTACGAGGGGAAACTATAGCACAGAATAACTGGAAAGATACTAAGCTCGTAGCCTGGGTTTCAGATCTGTTGCATCCTGACACCCTCAATGAGCTAACACTTCCATTGCAGTACCCATTAACATGTCTGGACAAATACATTCATATGATCCATCACACAAACAAATATTTGGCTGGCTTTCTAATTCCCAGGTTATTTTTTCAACTGATCAAAACAATTCTACYCTGCAGAGCAAACAGACCTCAAATCCCAAGTATTCGTAAGAGGCAAATGTTCCCGCGAACTGACATGTACATAGCTCCTTTTGAAATTCTCAAGGACTTTGTGTCTTGTTTTGGGAATGTATAACTACCGATGAAAACAAATTCCTATAAAAGCAAGGTATTTCTAAATCCAGGTTTGTAAGATTTCCTGAGCCATAATTTGCTGTGCACAGCCAGAAGCTTCTCCAAACTTAATTTTATACTGTGAACCAAAGTAACAGTCTTCAAACAATCCCCAAATCACCTAAGTGTTTGGATGTAAACATACCGTCTAAATATACATTATGAATTACTGCTGTAAAAATGATTTCACTTGGCTATCAGTGCTTCTGCATTTTCAATTCTACAGTGGAAATACTAGGTTATTGGCTGTCATTGTCTACTACTGACTTATTTGTTCCAGTCTCACTTACTGGAGTTGCAGAAACTTAGCTGCTTTCTTTTCCTAAAATTGAAATATTTTTTGAGCTAACAATGATACATTCTTTTTTTTGCACTCCCACCATCTAATGTATTAGACCTTGTTGAAGTTCATAAATAATGATGCTCACCCCACTTGCTGAGCTTGCTGTGTCCTCCTGTTGCTGCACTGAAACCTGAGGAACACCCATGTAATATCTGGCAGAGCAGGAAGGAATGTCCTGTGCAATGCCTAAGAGTAATATCTCTGCTGATTTGCCAGGACTCCCAGTGCTGCTGGTCATTAATCTTTCTCAGCCAAAAACAGATGGGGCTATTAGGCAGGCTGGAGTAATAGGGGAAACTGGCAAGATACAGAAGGAAATGCATTATCTTCTGGATAGAATTGCATGTAAAAATGAGAACATTAAAAAAGTATTTTTCATATTTAATTGGACAATGTATGATTATACCTACCAGAAAATAATGTGCAATGTGTTTTGTGCAAGGCATTTATAAAGCTGTTCAGCTGTGCTAGGGCCTTATTTTCCCCCGCGGAGAGAAACAGTAGCTACAATTCTGACCAGGTTTTTGTGTTTTTCCCTCTAATACAGGGCTTACTCTGCTGCAACAGCTACTGCAAATAACACTATAAAGTGCCTCCACTTGTCGCAGTAAAAGGAAAATGCAGTTTATGATTTACATATAAACCACATGAAGCCTACCAGGTGAAAAATCAGTACTTTAGGAATAATGTGAGCATATCTGATATTCAGTCTAACAAAAGTGATGGAACTGCAGGTACAGCTGCTAATTCCTTTATGTCACTGAGTCCAAGATGATGATTACAAATAGAATAAAAATTGCAAATTATGAAGTGGAACTGGATTGCTCACATAGGAAACTAGCAAGGCTGGAAGGAATTACTGAAAGTAGGATTTGGAAAAAAATCTGATAGATACTAAGGACTGTTTGGGATAAACAAAGACATTTTCTAGGTCTGCCAGGTAGGCAAATGATAGATGACCCTTAGCCASAAAATGATAGGATGGAAACTACAGCCAAACATTTGAAGGTGTATATTGTGACAACAGAGAAATCATGGAAATGTATTAGAGGGTTACAATAAGGCATTAAACAAAGGCAAGTGCTTTGCCCAAAACTTAAACTTGCAAAGCCTGTTATATCAAAGGGAGAAGCATGAAAACAAAAACAGGAGGATTGGGTGCCAGCCAGCAGATTATTATTCGGAATAATAATTATGCCTGAAATGTGGTGGGATGTCAGGAGGTGCCGGGAAATACACAGTTGGCTCTGGTGCTGGAAGGGGCTTAGGGGACTGAAAAGTTTGCAGTGACTCACATGTGTCAATGTTTTGGAGTGGAGGGGGACACAGAACAAAATGTGTCAAGATAATACCCCAAATTAGAAGAACAAAAGAATTTTGTAGGATTTTATTTCTGATCCCTTGACTAGGAAAAGGTTAGCATTTAGGAAGGTTAAAGAGGAAAATAACAAACCCCCAAAACCTAGTAGGGTGATATTTGATATAAAAATTTAAAAACAAAAAACCCTTTTTCCTTTTAAAGAAAGAATCAGTGGCCCTAAACAAAAAGAAAAGAAAAGAAAAACTGAAATCCTCACATTAAAAATGGAAAGGGCTTATAAATAGCCATGGGGTATGGTATTCCCTTAGATAAATGGAAGACAAGGACAAGGAAATGCTGGTATGACTAAATTGGAAATTTTAGAAGTTATTCAGACCAAATAGGAAACCTTCAGAGAATGGAAATCAAAACTTTGTAAAGCTGAGAGGAAGATATGTAATAGTTAAGATGGAGTTTGAGCAAGATGAGAGGGAATTTGTAGAGCAAACAGTAGGAAGTTAAAACTGAAAATACACATTTGCTCAGTACACCAAAAGCAGAAAACCGGAGATAACCGGTAGGCCACCCCAAACAATAAGCAGAAGAAACAATTAAAGACAATAAGGACATTGCCAAGAATCTAAATGATTTATTTGCATCAGTCTTCACCAGAGAGGGTGCTGGAGTGATATCTAAATGAGAGACTCACACTTTCCAAATATCAAAGATAAGGAGAGGTCATAGACTGAAGACTCAAGAGAGAAGTTGGTGGAACAAATCAATAAATCAAAGGCATTAAGTCACCAGGTTTATCTGATATTTCTTGAAGACTTCAGGAGAAAACTGAGAATTAAGTAACAAAGTTGCTAGCAAATACCTACTACAGCAGAGGACTGGAAGACAGTCAGTGTTATAACTGAGTTGGGGATTGTTGTTGTTGTTTTTTTCACGGTGTTGGAGGAGCCCTGGCAGTTACAGACAGATACGTAATCCTAACTTGCTATCATGTAAATTGGCTGAAATGTGTTAATAAAACCCAAGTCCCACACCTCCCAAATTATGAAGCGCAYGGACAAATATGACATGACAGGTACAAGTCAGTACAGTGTCTGTAAGGGAAAAAAAAGGGGATCTTTGAACCTACTACCAATCTTTGAGCTGGTCACACCAGCCAGCACACCTAAGCCCACCCAGGAGGTCCCATGACTTGCTGTACAGCGTCCTGGTTGCGAGCGGCTGYGTGGTGTTTAGTTGCTGGCTAGGGTGAAACCATGACATACAGACAGGCAAGTAGCAAATGATTACCTCCCTGCTCCCCCATCCGCATCTCATGACCACTGAGGAGAGAATAATGTTTGTGTTGATAATGGCACACCCAAACAATGCACAGGTCTGTGCTACAGGTTATGCTGCTGCAGGGCAATCCAGTCCATCCTTGGGCAACATTGTTAAGCCAAGGAGAAATGTACATCTGGAAATGAAAGTTTTTAATATATATGAAACAYAATGGTGGCCACACTGAAGCTCTGACTGGAGATTTTATGTAGGTACAACCAGTGTTAGCCATTTTTAGGATCAGCTTTTGACATCTTTCCGCACATTAGCTAATCAACAGGACTCTGTGCTACAGGGTTCTTCTCATTCTCAAAATGCACAGTAACCTGGGCCCTTAATGGTGAGTAATACAGGACTTGGGGAGTTAAGATTTTGGGTTTTTTTAAAAAATATATCTTAGCCAGGACTGAGCACTCATTTCATTTCTTCCCAGCTCTTCCCAGCTTTTTATGTAAATCTTTACATAAAGCCATTAAGAACAGAAGAAAAGCACTTTCGAAAATTATGCAGTGATGTATTCTTATGCAGCCAACACTCCCAGGGGAAAAAGTGAAAATTACACATAGCCTCCCGCCCCTTTTTATTTCTTGTCAAAGATGTTGCCTTTTTTGGCTTTTCTTATATATACACAGCATGATGAACTGATATTTGTAGTTTAAATGTCTGGTTTAACCATGTGGTTTCCACCGTAACAGAAAGCTCTCACGAAATGTCAGGTTAGAAATAAAACCAAGCTCTAGAGGGATGAGGTGAGGAGGAAAGTAGAAGGTCCAGTGGCTGAAAAACAAAATGGAAAAAAAGTGAGCAGAACGCAATGTGGATCCATTTCCCAACTCAGGCAGTGGTATTGGTACGCGTGGTTGTACGGGGATCTGGGGTAGGGATACAGACGCATTTCTCACTGAGTTGTTTCTGCTTTCTCTATTAACATTGCAACAGAAATTACAAATAGCCCTGCAAGGGGTAGTGCATTAAACCTCATCTCTTCATCCCATGTAAACACAACATTAATACTGAAGAATAAAGAAAATGGTAAAAAGTCCAGTGTCTTGTTTTCTGCATTTTGCTTGTTAGGCTTCCTGTCCTCCCTCCAGCATACTCCTGTGTGTACCAAAGCTGTGAACTTGAYCAGCCCACGTTCAAGCAAACACTCACACTCAGATTCCCAACACATTCTTTTCTCCCCCTCTAATGGGGAGTTTATTCCTAACGGTTCTGCTCCTTTTAATTAAAACTCCTTTAACGAAGTAGTTCTGAGACCTTGCAGCAGGCAGCAGGAGAGCACCAAGGCTACTAGTTGCCATGTTTATAATCCCTGTTCAGCAAAGAAGTCCGCTTAAAGCCCAAGGCCCAATGCCTTCACGGACGGGCATGCACTGAAATGAGCCTACAAATCAATAGCCCCCCGCACAATGTGCCTTATAGGCAAAATCCAATTCTTGCCTAAAAAAGATAAAGAGTTACAGCCAGGCCCTTTATTTTACGAGACACACACGAACAAGTTGCTCTGGTGAAAACAGACCTTACCCTGACAAGTTTTTCACTTTCTGGCAGAGCTACTGATCTTCTTTACTGGACCACCAGAACTGAAGATGGGAAAGAAACACAAGGGAGGCATGTCCTTGGCAACGAAAGGAGCAGCATTTAGGACTGGGGAAAAGGCAGAGTGGGGTGTAAGGGATTTTCCTGATAAAACAACTAATTTGAGAATAAAAGACCCACCGATATCATGTATACACCTAAACCAGTAACACACCTTCTCTGGAGTGCAGTATTGTATAAGCGTCCCCTTCGTTTTCAAGGCTAATTCAGACCTTTGGCTCATCCTGCATTAACAAGGTCATCCATGTTAACAGGGCCCCTGTGAAAGTTCACAGGTGGAAGTTCCCTTTTAGAGTAGTGCAGATTTGAAATTCACAGGACAGCGACCCGAAGATCTTTCTTTACAGATAAAAAGCATGTCAAATTATTAAATAGCAACATGAAATCCTATATTCTGAAGGTCTGTCTTTGCTCTGCAGTTAGGAGAGCAGTGTGCGTTCCCAGCCCCTGCCCAGTCCCCACCTCCGGCGGCACGGCAGGCACGTGGCCGCCCCTCTGGCTGACACCTCACGAATGCTAAAGCTGAAAGGCCTGGGGTAGTCGGGGAAGGGACGAATGAGCATAGTCYGAAGACATGTCACTTCAAATTTCTACTGTTAGAACTGCCGGGTATGATATAAAAACAGAAAGTATTTCTCAGTTCGAAGTTTGAAGACCGGGCCCCAAACGTTGAGTGGCTCCTCCCTCCGGTGTCCCTGTTTCCCGCACACGGGCTCCATTGTGCTAGCTGTTGTTCTCTGCCGTGAGATATTTGAGGGCTGCAAAGCCGTAGTGGCGTGACATATCCTGCTGGAACTCCTCCTTCAGGGTCTTGAGACAGATGCGGTATTGCTTGTTGGAGCGAAACTTGGTGATGTCGAAGCTGGGGGCGTGCGGCATGTGGATCATGTAGGCATTGGGCAGCACCGTGAACTCGTACTCCTGGGGGAGAAAGACAGCGGCTGTGAGGGGTGATCCTGAGCCCTCTTGCAATGCATCTCTCCCGTACCTACCCAGTCAAACATGCTCCATCATGTAACAGTGCAGTGTGGGTCTCAGAAACAACAAACCCATACAGATATGCCAAATAAGCCTTCTTTTTTTAAAGCTGTTTTTTCTTGGTTTTATGGAAAACCTACTTTCTCTTTTAAAATGCTTTTCTCCATGTAAGCCAAATAATGGGGAAACAGTACAAAAGGCATGCCTGAAGCCACGTCTGCAGCACAGCTTTTGCAGTAGTGTGCTTGCAACCCACACAGCTGTGACTGCACACAGCATGAGTCTCCAGTGCCCACGCAAAAGCATGTTTTTGCCCCTACAATTTATCTCGTTTGGGATGCTGGAATAAGCTATATTTACAAAGGCATCCATTGCACTACGTATGTTGCTTTGCCTGTATACTAAGATACTTACAGCGAGAAAACTGTCCCAAACTATTTATAAACCTGAAATGAGGGGAGAATATGATATCTTTTATAGGTGACGTGAAAATGGACCTGCCAATTCCATACGTTTTGAGAAGGTTTTACGCAAATTAAGTTCTTCACAAAGTATGACATAGTGTTTTAATTCCCCCTCTCCTCTAAAACCACTTCACTAACTCTCTTCATTTATATCTGACCAAGTTCTTTGACAATTTTTGTTGTTAAAAAATGATGGTTCATTTAAGTCGCAATTACTCCTGTTAGATTTTTTCAATTTTTATAATTAAATATATGATCATTAGAGCAAAGCTAGACAAAGACTGATCCTTAGACAAGCTGAAAGTTCACTAGTGTAGGATGTGCAAGAACCAGGTATCTGCTCCTGCAAGGAACTGGGCAGAAAAGGGATGTGAACCTCAGTATTCTGCAGCCAAGAGAAGTACCTAGTACACGAGGACACTACCTCTTTTTTCACATGGCTTTTCAAAAAGTCTGAGTGGTATGGGATGCAAATGACAAAGAAACTTCAAAGCCTCCGCAGGCAAATTTCCTATTGTCCTCACACAGTTTCTATTTACAACTGTTGCTGTATTGACTCATTAACCATCTCTGCATAAGACAGTGGGCAGGGAAGGAACAGCCACAGAGCATGCTGGCTTTAAAAGAAATGGTGCACAACTTCCCCTGGTTTGCAAAGTCCAGTCACTTGTAGATTTAGGAGTCTGTGCAGAGATAGAGTATCTGCAGCACAGAGGCAGAGTACTCCAAAATATTTTATTAGGGAAAGAGATTTATGGGAAGAGAACACACTTGTGCTAATAAACATGAGTGTTTCACCTATAAATCTTTCTTCACCTAACAAAATATGATCAACCCAGAAAAGACTGAAAGCTGCTGTGTTATGATGCTACCAGAAACCAAGTGTTTGAGCAACACAGCCCAAAATGAAGCCCAAACAAAATGGAAAAAAGTGAGCAGAATGCAATGTGGATCCATTTCCCAGCTCAGGCAGTGGTATTGGTGAGCCCAAAGTGTAGCTAAGGCTGCAATGCCTTCCCAGAGACACGTATGAAACAGTAGCATGTGTTGGACAGCTAGGTGCAAACGTAGCTGTATGGCTGCTCCTTTCTCATTATGGGAATGCCTGTTCCCTGACAGACAGTGCTAAAGTGGTAAATCTTTGTGCCAAATTACAGTGCTGTCATATATGGGAATGGACTCCTCTAAGCTTCTGTTTGGGGTGACAAATGTACAGCAAGAGCAAAATAATCTGATGCTCACCGGCAGAACTCATTTAGCTGGAAGAGGCTTAGAACTAATGGGGAACCCAAACGCAAAACCAAAGGCTGGCACGATGGAGTCAGGAGAGCTGATAAACTACAAACTACAAAATGTGTCTCCATGGGACCTTAAAACTAAGGGCTGAAGCTGCAGAGAAAGAGGCATCGCCCTCATCCAATCTTTTCTTTGATCTCTGTTTGCATCTCAAGTCTGTAATCCTGCAGGTCAGGGACCGTCTATGCTCTGCAGTGTAAACTGTTCAGCACAGTGGTGTTCCCATCCCTCCGAAAGGCCTTCAGGCACATAAAGCCTTCCAAAAGCGTATGAGTCTGCTGCTAATAAGCCCCTTCGAAAGATGCGGGGCTGGGGTCCTGGAAAAAGGATTGCTCACAGTCTAGTTCCACAGTCACTGGAAGAGCAGGGAAAGGTTTCCTGATGACCTGTCCCTACTACATGGAAACATCTGTTGAGAAAGCAATGCAGTTGCAGGATCCTCTGTCCCTACCTCACAGGTTATAAATTCTTTAGACGGAGACTGTTATTATCTATGTATTTGTACAGCATCCAGCTCAGTGGACGTCTGCGTGCCCCCAGAATAACAATGACGATTATCTCCGCGCTGTATGCTGGTCTGAAGGTCGGGTAGTGGCACAGGCCCTTGGTAAGGAGTCTGAAACAGTTCTCTTGACAGACACTGCAGTTGTGAGGAGCAGTGAAATAATTCAGTTGAGAAGCTGCTCTGCCTGCTGATAATGAAGCTAGCCAAGCAGCTGGCAACAACCTGATCTGTGGACACCCTGAAGCAGAGGAATGCTATCGGGGGAGGTAGCTGTGTGATCCCACGTCCCCCCCCGGCTGATTTTCTGGGAAAACAGGCCAACACCCATGTTGCAACAGATGAAAATGAAACTTCTTTTCCATGTGAGAATGTTTTTAAGGCTAGAAGAGTGAGAAAAACAATTCCCCAGAGTTAGTTCCAACCCAATGGCCATTTAAAATATCTGCGCTATGATCAACTTTGAAAAATGTTCCGATTTCCCATGTGTGAATCTGTATGCCGGGCAAATGTCTCTGAACAGAAGAGTTAAATCGTGAGTGCTAGATGAGAGCTGCCAGTGGGAACATAAGCCTTGTTACCCAGATTAACAAATAATAAATCATTACACTGGCACTCTCCACGACTGATAGTTAATTGATTAGTGTTTGGAAAGTGCACTGGAAAATGAAAGTGCTATAGCAGAGCAACGTATTATTATTAACGGTAATATCAGGGACATTTTTTTTTCTAGTCTGTAGTTATTTTTTCTCAACATAAGTAGATACAAATTTGTTGGGAATGCCCTTCTGCAAACAGAGGGCAAGTGGCAGCCAGCCCAAGGTGACCGTGTGGTTTTGTAAGCAGAAGTAGAAAATATCCCTCCCACATATGTGCCTGCACACAAATACACTGTAGCCCACACCCCAGAGACACAATCTCCCAGTAACTTGCTGCATGCCTTGTGCTGCTCTGCTTCACATAAACTGGTAAGAGGTGGGCAGAGAAGGATCAGCTATATTCCAGATCCATAGCAGAAGCTAGCATAGGAGGATACAGATGGCCAAAAAGCGTGTTTTTTGGTTAGCATGAAATACTACTAGTTCAAAAACTGGGACTGAAACCAAACTAAAAAAAAAAACCCAAACCCAAACTAAAAAGAAATGCCATGACCCAGACCCTGCTGATCAGCACAGTGATTAGCTTCACATCCAAGAACAGCAGGGAGATGCAAACCCTGCCATTTCAGTGAGCAGCAGCACCAGGCTCCCCCAGAGCCATAGTCACTGCCAGCCTCTAAGATCTAGGTCGGTGGCAGGGACCTTGGCAGCTCTGAGAGCTCTAGTGCCAGTCTGGGACTCTCGAGCTTTCTCTGCATCCTTATTCTTATATATTCTGCTCAGCAGCTCCATCCCAAGTGACAGATCCAAGAGGCAGGTAGCCCAAGGATCAAGTACCTGGATCCTCTAGAGCCTGCTCCACAGCCAGAGACTTTGGAAATGTAAAGTCCTTGGCTTTGCAGAGATATGCTGTAAATCCAAGCCAGAAATTGAAGATGCTTGCCTTGGATTCAATTTAAGATTGCTTTTTGAATTCTAAATTAGCATCTGGGACTCACCAACCTCTGTTTAACTAAAAAACTTCCAGCTAGGCCTATAGATCCCCTAGTAGGCGATGAGACTGGCAACAAGTGCTGCAATGCTCAGGCACACTGTTGGGCACTGCAGGGATTGTGCCACTGCGAGACAACAACTTTCTCAGCACCAACAAATAAACTAACTCAGACTCAGTTCTTCTTCTAATGCTCGACAAGGACTAAACTGAGCGTTCCCAACTCGAGCAGCACTCATTAAGGAGCTCAGTAAGGCCAGATGAGCACTTCGGTCATGCAAAGCCTGAAGCCTTTCCACAGAACACACATTTCATTTAACAACCCTGCTGCCCAGCCCTGGGTGAGATATGCAGGCATCGTCTCCTCACCTGTGCATCCAGTTCCATGATGTGAGCTACTTTGTTCCAGCCAAATCCAACAAACCGCCTGTCATACTCCGGGCAGTCCTTCCTCACAACAACGTATGGCTCAAAGTCTGCTTCCCACTCAACACGGTAGGGGGTGGTGGCTGTTCGCCACTTGGCAAAGTTCGTTGGCGCATGCCCTTTCGTCCAGACGTGATACCTTAAGCAGACATAAATGGCAGGGACATGGGGAGGCAATTAGATAGAACGCATCTTGGCAAGGCAACAAAATGTTACTTGTTAGATGAAATGCTCAAAAATAAGGACATTAGCTTACAGTTCACATCATCATTTTCAGGACATATCGGAGGCAATTTTCTAGGACTATTTCCAGCACGCTTCCCAGAGCCTCTATGTGCTCAATGCTTAAACACATCTAGTTGGTGAAGGATAGTGTGAAAACACTACCTAATGCTAATGTGAGAAACAATTACAAAGTACACAGACAGTTCATCTGCACTACAAAGTGCTGTGTCTCGTTCCTAGCAACCAAGCGGCTGTATCAGTGCTCTAAAATCAGTGTGAAATTCTGTAGCTCAGATAAGGTCCCTAAAATTAGCTACTTCTACACCACAGTGACATTCATGATCTGTTTTATATGCAATTTTATAATTTGTATGAGAGACACCTGCAGCTCTGGATAGATGTTCCGTTTTATTAATTACTGTTATTACTATGGCAGGAGCCAAAGTGCATAATTCAATTAATAAGTAAAAATTACATAAAGGCTTTCTGCTGTACTTTCTACATTGTGGGGAGTACCCATGTGATCCTGAGTAAGGTAATCAATTTGATTTACAGAAGATCCTTTTGTACTTCGTTAATCTTGTTTAGGTCACAGCAGGTCTCTTCCAAGCACAGCTTGAATCCACCCCATTAGTGCCAGGGTCAATGACTCTTTCGCCCACTTACTCTTCTTACACCTTTCCAAAAATCAATGAGACAGGCTCTTTCTGCAGACTCATAGGTTAAATAATGAAACAAAGGCATAGCAGGCCATCTGTATTACAACGCTCTGAGATGTGTAACAGAAGGGGCAAAACAGACATCCTGCCAGTTTGTAATGTAAGGTACATTGAACTCACAGGGATGACTCATGGGCTAAAGTAAAGGGATTTGAGCATTAAATATTTGCAGAATTAGGACCCGAGGTAATGTTTCAACCCCAGAAATTCTTTTAACATTGCAAGCCATTGCTAAAAACAGGGACAGAAAATCACAACCTAGGAGTTTCCACTTGACTGTATATTCGYATGGCTTATAACTGGAAAAACAGAAAGGTGTTCAGCTTCGCTGACTCTCCTTGTTCAGAGTCAGTGCAGGAGGACAGAATTATTAGGATAGCACTGGGGTCCCAAGTAACGTACGGTCCTTTGAAGGCTGCATTTCTAAACTGTAAACAGGTTGCATCACTTTCAGATATCTGGCTTGGGGACCTGGAAAAACAAAGCCCTTCCATATTAAAAAAACTGACAGTGAATTAATTCTCTAGAGGTTATTAGAAACCAGTGCCAGATTCACAAAGGTGCTTACAAGCCTTAATGCCTTTTGGAATCATCTCCAAAAAGCCTATCCCTTTTCTTGGTCTCTTTTGGAAATGAGTTGGTAACCTACCCAGTCACTACCAGGCAGCTATCTATGCTGGAAAAAAGCACAATCACAATATGGGGTTTAAAATTATATGGGATTGTGGAGGATGCTGTATCTTCTAACATCCTACCTCCGGCATTTTGAAATTAATTATGATAATAATAATAATGACTACTAAACACTTATGAAGTGATTTGTATCTTCAAAGCCCCATACAAACTTTGGTTAATTGAGAGATTCCTGCAGAGAAGCAGTCAAATGCTGCTGCTATTCTAGTAACACTCTCCCACTGATTTAAACAGTGGGGGAACACGACACTAACCATAAAAACATGAATTTCTTTCCACCCTTTCTGGGGAAAGCAGTGTAAGCAGTTACAGCAGCTCAGGTATAACCTCTATGAGTTGAGAGCGCTGACCAGCAGGAAAAAAAAATGGGGAAGAGACAATGAAAGGAAAATATGGAAGTGAGATTGGAGAGAGAAAACAAAGCAGAAAGGAGGGAATAGACCTGATTGTACCAAACAAAATAATACCACAGATGATCTACTTGATTCTTCAGAGTGACTGATGTGAGTGGAGGGCAAGAGGAAGACAAAAGGATGGCTAAGGTCAGGACAAAGAGGAAAATGAGTACAGGACGCTCAAATAAGCGTGTGCACACACTAATTATAAAGGAATAATTAGACTGGAAACAAGAATTGTGAGAGTTCAGGATTACATACATATTGGTACCGACAATATATATGGGTCTACACATATATATACACACACACATATTATCTGCTGGAGCTAGGTCTTGGCCAATGGCTGATCATCACATGAAATGTCCTGCAAAGTAAGATATGCAGACATCATTACATGGATGTCCATATAGAGGAAGCTACCATAAAAGAGTTAGTCATCTCCAACAGACTTTACTCTCAGTGATGCAGCTGTGAGAAGTGGTTCACTGTCTGTATTGGTCTTCCATCCCACAGGACAAATGAATAAATCTAATTTTCCTGCTCAGGCCCTTCTCACTTACGATTTAAATACACATTGAATTTTAAGGCCACACTCAATCTCACTGACTCCCAGAAGAACTTTGTAAAAATTGTGAACAACGTATTTTTCACTACGCTGGCAATTTTGACAAATCCAAACAAAAGAATTTGATCTCCGTAAAATGATGATGAGTTTCTTTCCCACCGTTCATGGAAAACAACTGCACAAAACCCCCCTGCTTTGGGTCAAATGTTTCATCTTACTTTCATTATCGATTGCTTTTATTTAAAAGGAAATTTCAAAACTATAGTAAAGTTTGCTAAAGTTAGCAAAATGAAATCATTATTCTTCTCAGAGTGTTCTTCCTCACCGCCTTGTCCCTCAAAGCTTCCCGTTTCAGTGAGAAAGATGACTTGGTGGAAGAAAAACTTTCCCAGTTCTGTTCTCAGATGCTTCAACATTTTGCTGGATTGTGGATGCAATCAGTTAATTAGTTAATCAGTTGTTGCTGGTTATGTTTTCTCAATACGATGCGTCTTCTACCAGCTGTGGTATTCCTTGTGCCTGAAAGCTGTGTCGGCAGTACATTTGTGGTTCATCAGCTATTACCCAGGCACTGAGCGGACACATCCTCGTAAGGCACAGTCACAGCCAGCACCTGCAAACAAAGCCAGCAAGCTGGCGCAGAGCAACCCACTGCCGCGGAGGCTTTCCACGCAGCACACCTTGCCAGCCATCGATGCTCACGTCTTCCCTTTTCTTCTGGTGGTGGCTGGGGGATGTAATTGAGAGCCGTTTTGTACCTCTTAGCTGCCCAGAGGTAGAAAAGGTCACCAATTGGAAAAGAGGTGACAAAAGCAATTTCAGTGAGGGAAAGATTGTAATCTACCATGTGGTGTGAGGGACTGGGATGCTGCAGGCACTCTCAGCAATCACTGTCACAGCAGTCCTCCCCAGCTCACTCCCACCCGCTCAGCCTCGAATTGCAGCATTATTAAAGCACCTTGAAGGTGGAGGTGGAAATTCTCAGCCCAGATCACAGCTGCTTTGTGGCTGTTGATAGATTTGAGCAATGAAATGAGCCAAAGCAAACTGGGGAAGCATTTGTAAAACGTGTCCTACATTAATATGTACACCAGCTACAGACCGCATGTCCTTCAATTCTTATTTAACCTTGCTCTGGCAAAACTCCCACTGAAGTTAAAGAGATTTTTGCCTGAGTGAGACTTGAGAAAGGATCTGCAAATCCGGCTGTGTACGTAACACGCCAACATGCTGTATAGCTGGAAGATGAAATCTGTAGTGGAAGGCCACTGCTGTGCAAGCTGAAAATTTGATTGTTGGTGGAATGTAACATCTGAAAATCCTGAGGGTGTTATTTTCCACTGGAAGGATTTTTTCCTTCAACTATGGGAGAAACAATTATTTTCTGTCAACAAACCTCTTGTTAATTTGTATGTCTTTGACTGTTAAAGAATGATGGGAGAGTGAAAGGCACTTGCTCTATCGGTACCCTTAAGTAATTTTCCAGAGAGAGGCATGCCTCTCTCAGTCGCCTCAAGTTTCTATTTCAAGGCAGTCACTGGTAGAGGTAGTGTCAGAATTATGTTTTGCAGGCTCACGCAGGCTGTCTGCTATGACATGTGCATGTGGCCACATGAGGGAAGGGTGGCTGCTGCAACGAGAGGTGTGTAATACAGGGAATGGGAGAAGTGTGAGGAAAGCTCTAAAATAAGGGAAGGATGGGAGAGGTGATCTAGAGCTCCACCGGCCATGGATAATACCTAGCTTTTTCATAGTTTTTATCTCTAGATCTCAAAATACCGTAAAAAGGAGAGGTGAACATTGTTACCTGCATTTCAGAGATGGAGAACAGAGATGTAAGAAAGTGAACTGATTTGTGTACCACCTCCCAGCAGGGCAGTAGTGGAGCTCAGAAGAGAACGCAGGTCTCCTAAGCCCCCTCTCTGTGCAATATCGTAAGGCCATATTGTGCTCTTCCCATCACTGCGATGCTTTACAAATGTCTGCTAATCAGACCTTACCACACACACCCAAGAGACAGTTAACCCCCGGTAGTTGCATTTTAAAACTGGAGAGTCTGGCAGATAATAGAAGTGACTTGTTCACAGCCACAAAAGGAGTCTGCTTCAGAGAGGAGCTCCAAATTTAGGTGTTCTTTGCTTCTCAACTTCTAGTCAGAGTGCACTTTTACCTCTGCATTGAGAAACTCTAGCTATTTAAGCAGCTGTTTCACATTTTAAAAGAGCACACAAGCCTGCATTTGTTTTTCCAGTAAGTCAGTAAGGAAGTGAACCAACGAGCAGAGAGAAATTATTTTTGGTCACATGAGGGACACAGCTATCCAGATAGTATTTGGCAGCCAAAAAGCAAATTACACGCACATGAGTGTAATGGTCGCGCTTGATTTTGTAGCGCAATAAAAAATGATGAAAATAAAACAAATTCAATTTAACAACTGAAGTCCTTCAGTAGAGGATTAGAATACTGGATAAAATGCTGAGCTTACAGATGGAATATTTCCACATACAATTCTGTTCACTGCCTCTATATGAAAAGGGAAAAAAAATTCCAGTAGGTTTCTTAATGGAACTAGCTAGCTGACAGTGGGAGAGAAAAATCAAATATTCACAGAACATCAAAAAAGTCTTTAGAGATAATGACCACAGGTTCAACAAAAGTACTTTCCATTACCTGAATGTGAAGAGGGTTCCCATGTCCAACATAGATAGCAGCTCTGCTTTTGACTTGGGGAAGGAGAGGCGGTAGCGTAGCGTCTCAAAAGCAGGTACAATCAGAGCTTTCTTCGTGTTAGCCAGATCTAGCTGGATGACGGACTTCCTGGCAAAGAGAAACAACAAAGACAAGCAGGAAAATTTTAAACTGAGGAAATCACTTGGCTTTTCAAAGTAAAGAGCAGAGAATGGGCAGTTTGATACTGTAAAGGTAACTATGGCCCATATTTTTTCCCAGGGGTGTTTCGTATTTTCTTCTCCTTTTGAATCTGCTGCTCTAAGAGCAGGGAGAACAATCACAGTTCAAAAAGAGCTTGTGTGTTTGACTGATCAGTGCTGCCCTGCATGTCCAGGGGTGCACAGAGCTGAACTAGCACTCTGAGCACAGCCAATTGACCACCTCTAAGAGAAACATAGTTGAATGTTACTACATATGTGGAAAAGAGCTGCCCAGTCAATGGCAGTTCTAAAACAATGGGATTTATCCAGGACTCAGTGGGACTTTACAAGGTGAGGAGCTGAAAAGTTTGGTTGTGTTTCAGCCTAGCTATTCTCTGTGCTATGCTGTGCCATCATACTTGCTTTCTACCTCTGCTTTAGAGCTGTGTGTGTCCTGCAAGGTGAGTGTTACCTTAACACCACTATGGACCAGATATTTGCCCTCAAGAACACTGTTGCCATGACGATCGGTCTTTGTCCAAGGCAAGGCACAGATCTGCTGCAACAGGACATGGTGCAAATCAGCAAAACTGTAAATTAGCAGTATTTTTTTGACTGTTGTTAATCATGCGCATGGTAGTGCCCAGAGATCAAAGCTCATTTGTGCTTGGCTCTATACATAGGGCAAAGAGGATGTTTCCTGCAGAGAAGAGCCGTGCACTGGATGCGCTGAGATACCTTGCTTTTTGCCTTCTTTTGCTGCAAGTTGTTCAGTGCAGAGACTGGTTTGGTGTGTGAGTGTGTGTGTGTGCGCACATACTGTGTTTTGCACAGTAGGGCCCTTCTCCAGACAGGGGCCTTAGGACAACTGCCGCAGGAGAGCAGCAGCTTAGCAACCTTATGCACTGCCTGCCAGAGGTATTCAGTCTATTCTTTCCTAACAAACTAAAATCCAAAGAAAAAGAAAAAGAAGTTACTTTTCCATCCCCAAACTGAATCCTACTACGCTTGTCATTAGGAATAACTCTATCTTGATTTTCCTTTCATTATCTTCATATTTCATACGAGAAATATGCCTCTCTCTCCCTGTCATAGTCAGTTCCCCTTAACAGGATTCACTGTCCTGACCTTTATGTTCCTGCAACAAGCAATCAAGGACAATGTTGACAAGCAGCAAACTCTCTACAGCCTTATAAGATGAAGGAATTGGGATCACTGTCATAATAACAGAAGGACAAATAAACCACTTTTCTAGGCCCAGAATACCTAGAATTCATTTATATTGCCATCAGAGAAAAAGAAGAAGAGCAGGGCTATTTAATAAAATCTGAATTTTAGAGAATTTACACCACCCTATAGGCCTGTTCTATAAAAAGAAACCTGTTCTCAGCGCCTTACTGCAAAGTTTGCATTGTTTAAAGAACCCCTGCCACATTCCAGTGAACTTTTCACAACCGAAGGATTTTAACAGCATCTTATTATAACTTTTTCGTACTTTCCTCACTAGCTTCTCCCTCACCATCACTAACGGCCAAGATATCTGCATGTAAATAGATGACTCCTTCACAATCAGCCTCCACGACCTTCCAGAATCGCTGAGCAGTGCCAGCATCCATTCTTTAGGATGCTCTTAATGTTTCTTCCCCTTCACACCTTCTCTGCAAGTAGGGCACACTAACAAAGTTTCTCTGACAACATCTCAGGCTTTCTGGACTCTGTGCAATCCATCAGCCTTGAGTGGTACAGCTTTGGGGATTCAGTTCTAGGAAGGAGCAGGTAACGTTTGCAGTGATGCTCACCCTTTGGGCTCTGCAAGGAAACAGCAGCTTCCATTTATGGCTGTTGCTATCTCTTTGTTTGATGGACAGCTCAAAAGTTCCAGGCAAAAATCAAGGCCCTGCTGTGCTTTGGCACTGTCAAAAAGTAGGAGACAATCCTGCCCACCAATGTCAACAGTCTGAAGCTGAACAAAGCTGAAGCAGGTATAGGTTATCAAGCAAGTGTAACAGCATAGACTGTCAGACAGAGCAAGTTGTGTTGAAACTAGTGTTGAATGTGACTCAYTTTGTAAGATATGGGATACAAACACAAAAATGATGTGGATATCAATAATCCTTTCTGCACACTCCCTACTCTTGTCATCTGCAAATTTGATATAGGTGTCAATGGCAGAACTGTTGGAAAGAATAGATGACAGTACCTTCATGAAGAAAACCAAAAGGCAGAGGGAACAAACTGATACAAGAGGCTGAAATCACTTGCACCGTCAAAGGTCAACATGAAAAGTTAGTAAGTGGAGAGAAGCAGAGGTCTGAAAACAAGATGCTTGTCGTGGATACAGTCAAACACAGAGAACTGGTGGAGGTATTTCAAGAGTGAAATAAAATAGCGGCATAATCTCTGCAGAAATATTTTCAAGAGATATGTGAGCATCTGAGGCGCATGTTGGTAAGGTCAAAGTGGAGGGGTTCACCAAAACTGAGCTGGGAGTTGAGACATGCTCCGTCAAGAAGTCCAGCAGCACCAACCTCCGAGCAGAATAGCCTACCTTTGATGTGGACTAGATGACATAAAGGACTAATGTAAGGGGAAGAAGGAATCAGTGCTGACATCCAGGTGTTGAACCTGAGTGACAAAGGACAACAGAGGCCATGTAAATTGTGATAAAGGCAGGGAGGATTTGGTAGAGAAAAAACACCTTCCATTTTCTTCTGATAACTTGGCTGGTGGTCTGCTTCTCGGACAACCAGCTGAAATCTAACCTCTTCCGATTCGAAGCAAATCTACTTTTCCTTTTCTGTGGGGTGACTTTTTTTCCTGTTTTGAGTGGAGGTGCCATTTGCTGGTTGACTGGTTCTGTGATACTTGGAATAGGAAAATTTTCACTGTTGGTGTTGCAAGATATGTGGAATATAATGTAGGGAATATATTTCATTATTTTGCAAACTAGCACTGGGTAAACTGTTTAATTCCTGCACTATCCTTACGAGGGCTATTTTTTGGATTCAGTAATATTGATTCAGTATCCATTTTCCTTTATCTGTCCTTTTTCCCCAAACCCCAAAATAAGGATGTATGATTTTATGAAGGGCTTTCTCTTTGCTAGTGTTGTCCAGGAAACTGTTTCCCAGGCATCTTTGTGTTCAGACCTGATGTATGTCATTCTGACACAGTGAAAGTTGGGTTAAATTTCTAAATCTACTAATCAACCCTATTTTTCACAAAGTGTGGAGGAAATGAATCTTAAATCACAAGAGTCTCCTCACAGGTTGAATGAACTCCAGCATGTTGATATCAATCTTTTCATCTCCATAGTTCTTTCCAAAAATTAACACAGAATTCTCATCCTCATGGGGGCAGATAGTAATATCATTCCCATTTCTGGAGGACAGAGAAGCTCAGACACAGAAAGGTTAGCAAACTAATCCTAAAGCACTGAATTCAGGGAAAAAAAAAAAAAAAAAGGAGTCCATTAATTCAAATTAGCTTCCACCAACAGGACTCAGTAAGTGGTTGGTTCGAGATCAACGAATATGGCAGTCACAGAGTTTGCGGTAAGAACTGGAGAGTTGTCAGTCCATTGTTAAATTCATTTGAACATTCTTCCTCTCTGCAAAGCAATGAATGCATAGCCTACAAAGGCATCCAACAAATAAAAAACAATAGGCACAACATGAAGTGTGTCTCCTGCCGAGATGCTGAAAAACAACCAGAAATACTTCACAACTCATGTTGCAGGGGACAGGTATAAAACCTGCGGATAGAGCTTGGATGCTAGCTCCCAATTCATGCTAAATGTGTCACTGGAAGCGAAGGGCATATTTTACACAACTGTGTCAGGAAAGAACTTTAATGCTAGCTGTGCCAACTGTAGATAGCCTGTCTAGTTATTTTATGTTAGAAGAACCTTTGGGATGACCCACACACCTTACTTGTAGCAACCAGAAAGAGTCTTTACCTGTGGGGCAATGACAAGATGACCTCAGTAACTAAGGAGGGAAGGTGACAAAAGACTTCGACTCAGCGCAGACCAGGAAAGTGTCTGAATTTCGTAAACAAGAAATCTCTAAATGATACATTTCTTTTCTTTTGTACTTCACAGAAGAGTAAGGTAGGACAAAAAGTGGGGTTGGTGGAGATTAAAAGCATTGAAATGGTCTTACTTGGCAGCTGTGAAAAAGCTCAATTAGCACAAATCTAAGTGCTAGCAACAGATACCTAGAGGGACAGATAACCATTAGCTCCATCAGCTCCATCAGCTTCTCCTTCAAAACTGGCCGTAACCTTTCATGTACAACACTTTCAAAATATTTTGAAAATATTTTTCAAAATTCCTTTCTTTCTGAGAATATATTGTCTGTAGAGACACAATATACAATATATATAAATCAGCAAACTGACAGTGAGAGGGACTTGTCTGGCTTATTCTGTACAAAGCGATGCCTGAAACACCACACTATTTCTATTTGCTTATGGTTGTTCTATCTGAGGAAATGAAGATGAAAATGTTTGTACGTCTCTCTAACAAACAATCGCTGCCATTCAGATAGATAGCACTAATCAGCTACTTGCAGAGGCCGTGGGAATAGTCAATGCAGAAAGATACAGGGTTTCCGTATTTAAAATAATCTCACTGCACCTCCCTGCTATTTCGCTCAGAAAAATCATTATTGAAAAAGGAACAAAAGCCTCTAGTCCACACGCAAAAAAATACAATCCCTTTTTAAAGAGCTGGTAGTAGCAGATTAGCAATTTCGATATTCCCAGGCAACAGAGACTCACAGTCAGAGTTAAGGTGGTATCGGCCTCACAAAAGGCTGGTAGAATAACGCAAGGTCTCGGATACAACAGTGCGAATCTGTTTTTTTCCAAAACAGCACCAATGGGTGGCATTGCTGTGCATTTAGTCCTGTAATACATTATCGCCATACAAGAATTATTTCTATGGTTGTAATATCTCAAGTATATTGCGGAACATCATTCTGTCTTCTCTCCTCTCTTCTTCCTTTCAGTGCTGGCTCCCATCAGTGCACTGCAAAGCAGTATAGAGGAACAAGTTGCTTTTTTAGTACTATATGCCAGTATCAACAGCTGCTATCCTTACTGTGTCCAGCATTGATCTGAAGAAATGTTAACAGCATGCAACACTAACGTCAAAGAACATAAAAGCTAACAACAACTGTCCCTACATGTATCTTGAGACAGCTAATGTGTGCAAGGGACAGAATTATTTTGGAGTCCTCATAGCACAAGTCAAAAAGAAATATCCCTAAAATAAGTGGAAACAAGCTGACACAGTGTGATAGAACTTCAATGATATTATTGAAATCCAGTGTCTTAAAAGCCATAGCGAATTTGGCCCTGTACATGGATGCAGAAATTGAAAAAGGCAATTAATTCTCCACATGAGGGAGAAATGAGAAGATGTTTACCGAGTTGTTAAACCTGAAACAAAGGAATTCCTCCATAAGTTTACAATACTGGGAGGTATATTTCCCTTTACACTCCAAAACCCCGGGCCTACGGACTGAAAGGGATCACCTATGGGCAGACCCTCACTGGAACACTTTGATCACCTTTTACCAAATTAGAACAGAGATGAAAAGCAAAACTGCTCATGACTAAGGAACTGAAATCCTCCTGTCTGGCCACGGGGTGTCCTCCTTGCTCTATGCTTTGGTCTCAGATGACCAGCCTCTGCAGGGGAAAAAGGTCTTTATTAAAAAAAGCTCAGTTAATGGATCAGAGGTCTGTAGTTTGCTCAGCCCAACCTGCTCGCATTCATTATGATACAATACACACTGAGGTTACTCTTCCCAGTTTCCTTATGCTAATTATTTTGCCTTGACAAGTGCTGGCGTTGCAGTCCTATTTTTGAGCTGGTTAGACTATCACCCTACTTTCAAGATATGGAACTGGATTAAGTGTGTCACAGGGACAACAAGTGCAGTAATGCTTTGCATGTTTTTTCTGTCAGTGACGTTAAGAACCAGGGATGTTTAGGGAAATCATCTGGTTCACATCTCTGCTAATACAGGATGCTCTTGCACATACTTAGTCCAGTTCAATTTTCAAATTGATTCTTCGGCTGCTCTGAGGGAATTATTCTGATGGCTAACAGGGCTTACATTTAGCCCTGAGTTTTTTCTTTCATAACCATATTGCTTTACTTCCAGTTACAGTCCCTTCCTCTACCCTAAAAATTCTTGTGCCTTGATGGGCATTGTCACACCTTAAACATCTGTAAGCTGCCTCTTTCAGATCTGCTCAAACTGCATTGTTTTGGGAATGTGTGAGAAGGGTGGGGTGTGGAGGGGCTGAAAACGCAGGTGACGGTGGGAATCCCTCCACTATCCATTTACCTGAGGTACTCGTAGAGTCCATACATGGGCAAGAAGTCAATGTCAGACAGAAACATGTATGGTGTGCTGATATGCTTCATGGCCACATTCCTTAGCAGATTCACAGGATAGAACTGGCCCTCCTTGTACACGATATGGTAGCCAACATTGTGGCGGCTCATAAGTACTTCTGAGCCCTGGGCGTAGCGCAGAAATTGCTGGGCTTCTGCATCAGAAAGATAGAGTGCCAGGCTGATTGGACCTTCCCAGTGTTTGCAGATGGCTTCAAGCATCTGGAGCCTGAAAGAGGAAGGGTGAGAATAAGAAAAGGCTGTCTCCCTGTCTGGGACTCTTTGCCCGGGTTCATCTGATCAAATGCAGGTATCTGTCTCTAAGTGAGACAGATTGGGGCCACTTTATATGCTGTGGAAAGCAATAAGTATTTCTACAGCACAATTCATCTCATCTAAGCTGATGTCTCCTTCTGGACAGATGGACTGTACCCTAGATATACCTACTTCTCTCCACTGAATACAAGGGAGCCTAAGACGGTCCTAGCTCAGATACGCACATCCACAACTCAGATACCTAAAGCTAGGCAAAATCAACACCATCCTTTCTGCCTAAAGCATTGATGCTGCAGGAAAACCCACATGGACAACGGGACTTCATCTGATGGGAGCTTTGAGCAGTTGCAGGGATCTGTCCATGTGGATCTACTTACAGGATAGGGGTCTCGTAATCTTAAACGGTGTCTAGTGCCCAATTCATACTGCAGGTCAAGCTATTCTCACACACTAACATACTACAGTGCTCTTCAACAAGCTTGTGGAGGAAAAAGGTGTACAGACCCACAGATCATTTTACCTCCTGCTTAGGAAAACCTTCCCCAAATTTTTGCAAGGCAGTTAGTCAGATCTTAAAAGCTGGTAAAAGTGATAGGTCAAGGGAATACTSACTTATATGAACATTTGCATTGACTAGAAGAAAACTCACTGTCAGGGAAAGGGCAAAAGGATGACACATCGATAGAAATGGGATTTACTATGTGTAGGGAGTAAGGAAAGAAGGAGGGAGAGACATGGCATTGCTGTGGAATATCAAAAGAACATTTCAGACAAAACCATCATTTAAAATACTAATTTGTATATGTTTTAGCAGTATCTCAAATTTCATTAAATCATTTTTAAAACAGGTTGTATCGATGCATATTTTTTAAAACTTCCAGCAGTTACAATACTATTGATGAAAATGACAACAAAAGATCTCATACACAAACGTAAATCAAACCCAGCCTGGTCAAAATCATTTAAGCACTTTGGGTAATGTATAGAGAATTGCCTAGAGATTAAGATATGCCACCCAAAAATACAGCAAGGACTGATTATAAAGCCTCTTGAGTTAATACAAAAAGGGAAATGAACCTATGCAGCCTAGCCAGATATTCTATTAAAAATTAGGAAGAGTAGATTATGCAACATGATTATCTTCTCTCCCTTCCAAATCCACATTACTAGATTTTTCCTATTAATATTTATACAGAACACAAGAAAAGTTTTCTGCATCATCGTAATCAAAGAAAATAATTTCCCCCTCCTACTATCTCCCTAAGCTTTGCAGCAGAAAGGAATGATATACCCATACCAGCAAACACACATTCTGATTTAACATTAATAGCTTTTTCCTGCATTTCTGAATGATTGTGATGACATCCAAGATGATATAATCATTTCTTCTTAGGTATGAGATATTACCTTTACTAGTCTACACCTGGTACGTTATTTTCTTTTTATCTATTATTGAAACAAAGGTTATTATCAGCCTGAAACATATAGCCGAATTAGAAACACAAATCGATAAAAAAGATCTAAAAAGTATGTGAAGGCTTTAGGCTTTTGATTGTACAAATAATAAACAGAGAAAAAGACTTTTTTTTTTTTCTTCCTTTTTCCAACATAGTGGAAACCTACTAATCGGGAGACTCCAATTCATCAGCACTCGGATTTAGGGCAGCCTTTTAAAAATGGAATACTTGCCTAGGAAGAAATGCAGCAAAATGCCTTTCAAGGACTCTAAGCAGTGGACAAATGGCATACATAACTTATTTAAACAGCACACCTGATAATGCCTGCAAAGCTTTTCACAATAGTTAAGTGGGAACTGGGTTTTGCTGGTATAAATTTCCAGCTGGACAGCTTAGTGCCCTTTGGAATACTCCATTTTGCTGTGTTGTTCTCATTGACAGGCTCCACTTCCACGAGTTTGATACAGGGGCTGCTGGGTGATGCTCCATAATCTACTCTCTGTAGGTTGTTACAATAGTCTCCTTTGACCATAAAACTTAGAATTACGAGTTTCTAAGCACACCATGACCAAGTTATTTTGGTTTTGTTAGGTCTTGAGGAATGCGTTCTCTTAAGGACTCTAGAGAAAATAAATATACTCCTGTACTGCATAATAACGAGGTCATCATTTAGTTGGTGAATTTTTTTAAAGGTCTGTATCAGTCAAGAGAATCCTGCTGGAATTCAATAGTTTTGTGAGATTATTTGTTTTCACTTTTCTTCTTAAGAATACTCAACCAATTTACAACTCATTCTCACCCAGACTTCAATTGGTGCAATRCTTATCCTGTCTTTCCTTGTCCACATCCTGATCTCACATTTTTGTAACTCCCACTCTGATTTCTGAATCCCAGGCACATACCATGCCTTTAAAAAGGCTGCCTAACCAAAACACACGCATGAAAACCACAGTGATGCAACCAAGCCATTATCCAAGAAATGTCACATCAGTATAAAAGGTGACAATTAACCAATAATGAACAACACTGGACGAAGTCTGCCTCAGAGCTTCTATCTAAAGACATTAATGTTAGCTCCTAAACCGCATCCCTCTCTTCCATTCCCCAAGCCCATAGCACAGGCAAACATAAGCCTGTCACAATAGCCACGTCAGTCTCAACTCCAACAGGACTATAACTGGAGACACTGGGAGTTGCTTTTTTGCCTTTCCTCATCTTGGATGATCATTTGAAAGAATGATGCAGGAATGTAGCGTATAGCACATTGTTTATGTACATGTCATCTTACATCTGAGACACTACTCTTAAATGTCTACAGCTACGCTGGAGGAGTTTAATAAAAGTGGCTTAAAGAAGATACAAAAAAATAAGGCAGTAACTGAAAGATGTGAAAGAAAACAAAGCAGCTAACCAGTTCTTTGGTACAATATTATTTATTGATTTTAGCTGAAAGAAAGTATTTCCAACTTAAATCAATAATTTACAGCAACACACCAATGAAGTAGGGAAGATTTTTCCTGCACAGTATCAGGAGGGCTGTTCTTCCTGAATAAAAATGTGTGGTTCTGTCTATCAATAAAAACATGTGCCCCAGTGAGGATCCAGAAAGGGAAACAGATGCTCAGACTTTGCATCAGTGCCAGTGAATCAGCACTGAGCCCCAGCTCATTGTTTTGAATTAAATTCTGGGGGGAAAATATACCATGTGCACACACCAGCTTTACTAATTTACTGTGGCACTCGCTCAGGGTCTGGCTTAATTTATTTCTTTAGTTTTTTACTCAAAGGTTTGTGAACACTTAAGACATGTTTCCTCAATTAAAAATCAATAGAACAGACACTGATGCGCATAGCAAATCGTAACACAATGTGCAGGATGCAGTGCTGAGGCACTGGTGAAAGAGAATAGCCCTCATTCATTCGTGTTTATTTTTAAAACAGGCTGTAAATGTTTTGTTGATCTGAATTCCTCTGACTCTCCTGGAATGCTGCTGACCTTCCACTGGTGTAGCAGTGGTGGTATTCATGGGTCATGTTGTATTCTGTATGTGCTCCGCTAAATGAAATATCAGTTTCTGGCTAATATTCAAGGAGTTCTGACCTGTTTTGTAACCCACTCTGATAGCAGTAACTACAAAGTTTGGACTAGATTTGAACTGAGAAGCAGGAGGAAAAAGGAGACTGACAATTCAAAATGTCACAAAGCTGGCTGATCCGGACTGCACTTTCAGAGCTTCTGAAAAATGACAACTAATTGCAATGGTGGGAATCAGAAAGGTGAGGTGGAACTTGTCATGAAATGGATTTTTTTTCCCAAATGAAATACCAGCTAAATTCCACTTTACATCAGAAGCAAAAGTTGAGAGGAGTTAAACTAGAAATGTTATTCTGAAAATCAACATTTGTATAAAAATGCAATGATTCCTCTCAAAAGGAGATTTTTCATTTCACACTAGCCCACTAAAAAAAATGTTTTATTTTCAACTTCCCAATTTGAAACTAAAATGTTTAGTTTTGATTTTCACTATAAGAAAAATCACTAGTTGAAATTTTCTGCAAGGAAAATGCCAATGAAAGCAAAACTAACATTGTCTAATGAGGAAGTACTGTGTGTAAAAACTTGGTCAGCTACAACTGCTTGCCTGAGTCTATTACAAACATCTGTTTTTTCTAAGTTGCCGCAAAACTCCATAAACTAATAAAGCCTGACAATCCTGACAAGTAACAACCCCTGCAGTTCCAGTATTCAGCCTCTCATGAACTCTACCCACGCTCGTGTGTGCACTGCAGAGCTGAAGTCTGGATGCATGTCTGATATCTACATGTGCTACTCCTAATTCAAGAAAGGTCTTACAGTATGACATCCAAGTTTCTACGAAAATGAGTTTTTTCTCTCCYCAAAGCATTAAATAGTTGGATTTCTCTGTAAGAAAATATCATTGTCTCATGCTTCCTGACGAACAAGAGATTTTCCCTACCTGTCCATTGAAAGCTGAGCCACCAGTGTTACATCGGTATTGTCTGAAGCAGGCTCATATTCATAATGTAGAAAATACAAATGAGTGCGATGGACGGTGAAACGTTCTCGACGAAATTCATAGCATAAGTCATCCTCGTCCAGCTCTGAGAGCTGTTTCTGGAGCTGTAAGGAAGGAGTRGACATAAAGATAAGTTCTTTATAATTACTTTAGCAAATCAGAGAGAATGAGGAGGTTGGGAACTTGCAGCATGATGCAATGGGGAGTGGAAGTAGAACATGCAGAGTAGCAGGGTTTTCCCAAGCCTTGCTCCTGCAAGTCACTGGACAACAGATTAGAAGAAAGCACTTGTAAGTAAATTGATAAGGCAAATAGACCATTGTATCATGGTCTATATATTGTATATATTATCTGTATTACATACTTTCAACATCCAGACTAGCAATGAAACAGTGAACAATCACAAGTTTAATAATCGCCAAGTTTCAGAGTTAATGCTCCAACGTGATGCATAATGTCATTCCTTATTAGAAGCAGTGTTTCAAACTACTCGTAGACACACAGCTCCAGTAGACAAGACTAAGCAGCAGATTAAGCTTGTCTGCTGGACTGAGCAATTCCCATTCTGCTGCCTCTGTTGGAGAATAGTAACTGCTGCTAGCAGCATGGACAGGCAGCTGGAAAAGTAACATCTTTAACTGGCCATTATTCCATCTCTTGAGATTTATGTATCTGCACCAGTTTAATTTTGCAACAAAAATAGTCTTTCAACTGCAGAGGTGCCAGAATTAAGCCTACACTTTTAACGGGATTTATGCTTCTGGATACCTAGTTTGAGAAATCCAAAGGATGGCAGATTGACAGAGAACAGGTATTTTTTTGGCTCCCTTGGATACCAAGCCCCTTCAAAGTCAAAATGGGCATCTCAAAGCAATCCAGTCCTGAGTCACTTAGACATGTAGCTTTAAGACAATAAAAGATTAGCTCTGGGGAAAGGAGGAAGAGGAAAACTGACCAAATGTCTATGCAGCTGACCAATTCCATCCCTGAACTGTATTATTTTAAAGCCAAACATCTGGCTAGATTATTTAAAATGCATTCATTTAAAAGGAAAAATCAGTCAGACCTGCTGTAAAATGTACTACAAAATGTAATGAAGATGAAAATTATATATGGTCTTAACATGTCAAATAGAGTTCCGTTTGTGTTGCTCTAAAATGTAGGTTATTAATAAAGGTATYGTTTTTATATTTTATTTCTTAAAAACATCATATAAGAAGAATATGATTGCATATTTATCAGTAAATAAGAAAAATATTCATTTTATAGGAATTTTACAAGTTTTGCTAAAAATCACAGTGCACTTCAAAACTGTTTCATGCAACAAACAGATTATTGAATTATAGACATTCATTCAGATTTAAAAATCTCTTCTTTTCGTCCTGTTTAGAATGATTTAAAGTAATAGTTTCACCGTCTTCAAGAAAAAAAATGGAAAATGTAGGTGTTTCCTGTTCTAATACTGTGTTAAGAAGAGCTGTTGTTCTTGGAACTATAAGCATAATGGTTGCCATCAACAATAATGCTTACAGCTGAATGTTTTGCTGTGAAGGCTGATGGAATAATTCCTGATATTTTCCTGTACATCACTCTATAATCTTCTTTTGAATAATGGAAATACCTCCTCTCATTTCAATGAGTTTTGGATCAGGCTCTCATTCTTCTGTGCTATTGTTCTGCACAGATCTTAAAACATCCCTCAAGAGAGACTGCTTTTAGAAAGATGAGAGTCCGAATCTTGACAAATCTTTACTCAGGCAAAACTTCTATTGAAATCAAGATCTCTTTTGGTGGAATAGAAATCAGGAGTTCTTTTACATTTCTTTTTTTACATTTACATTTTAATTAAACCCAATATTTACAACAATGACAAAGAAGAATATTGTATCTTTCTGTTTCTTCCTTGAAAAGAGACATTAGTATGCCCTTAACAGAATTATCAAGGAGATGATTGAAATTTAAATGGTTAAAACTAGCAAAGCACATTTCAGGGGTACCTTATTATCCTGCTGTATGTACAAATGACCAGGCTAGAAGTTTATAATTGCACAGCAGCTATTAACCAGGCAGTCACTGAATGATTATCAGATTACATTCGTACTGCAAGCTAAGAGGATATAAATACTTAATCATTAGTTACAAAATAACATTTGGGGCTAAATTATGGCTCTGCSTACTACAGAGCCCTAGGTGGGGGAGGAGGAGGAGACACAGCTTCTTAGAGGCCCCAGTATTTTGATGGTGAAACTCACCAAGTCACAAAGTTGGTGATGGAGGTGAAGGAGAGCAGCAACCAGCAGAGGATCCCTTCTGCTACAGGGAAAGGGAAACCTTGCTCTTTCTGCTGCATTTCTTAGGGTCAGGATTTTGTCTCTGTCCTGTTTGACTTCTTCTGAGCCTGCAGCTATGCTGATAATCCACGAGGTTCTCCCTGGCACTTCCTATGACTCATGCTCAGTATTGTATGTAGTGTCGGGACCCAAGAGAAGAGACRGCTGTGTCCATACCCCTTGGAGAGAGCAGTCCCCAGAAGGACCGCGGGTGTGGTGTGCTCTGACTGTCCCCCAGCACCCTCCCCAGCACCCTCCATTCGAGTGCTGGCAGGCTGCCAGGGGGAAGCCCAAGCACAGGCTGTCTGAGAGCCCTGGCTAATATGTGGGCATCACTTTGCAGGATCAGACACGCAGCTCCATCAGCACTTTGCAGGAATGCTGGTGCCATCCTTGCCAGCTCATACCACAAGCCTAAACTGCTAGGCAGCCTTAGGAACCATACTCTGCAGGCTGTGCAAACACAGCTTAAGGTGTGCTCCTTCAGGTAGGACAACCAGCACAGGACAGGCTGTGATTTGGCCTGTAGTATCGTCACTGTGTATGTGGCAAGCAGTCTGCATTAAGGATGGGCCTATCCTGCAATGGTGAGGGAACAGGCACTGGAAAGCAATACCATGTGATTATCCATATGAAAACTCCTCTCCTACTGGAAGCAATGCTGGACACTCTAGGCACTCTGGATTTGGTCCAGCAAAACCCGTAAGCTCACAAGCTGTCTCACTGAAGCTAATGGTATGACATGCACAAAGTATCTGGACCAACGTGCTGGGTGCTGCACAGTTTTATGCAGTTTAAGAGCCCTTTTGCCTCTCTCACTTTCTTTGTTCCCCCCAATTCATATATACATTCAGATACCCATGCCCCAGTATCACATACACATATAAAGGCTGCTTCCTCTTTACTATGAAGAGACACATACAATCTATAAATACATATTGCACACTCTCACATGCCACTTTAACACACATATTTAAAATGAAAAATGTTAAAGATGCACAACATTCAAAAGACAGGGAATTGTCTAAGACAGTCACATATATATCCTTAAATTTATCTCTTTATGAGTTACCTCATATTATTTTTCAGTTACATGATCACATAAAATTTCTCCAATGATATAATCTTATCTACAGCATACATATTGCGTGGATCCATTATTTACAGACAAAGAACTTATAGCTTGGTTTAAGGTTTGTGCCCACATTATGCCTTCGTGAAAAGACAGGTTTATAATGGGAATGCTGACAGATCTATGCAAACAGATGCTTACTTAAACACAGTGCACCATCAGAATGAGGACCTTAATATCAGCTAGATTTGATAAAAAGATGGCATCCCCATTACGAACCCCTCCATTATACTTATAACAATATGCCTAATATAGCAAAGACTTCTCAACCTTAGAGTGAAGGCATGTATTCTCATAAGCGAGTACCTGCTTAGCATGAGATTCACTGTTTCTACAAGATTTTCAATGCTAAGGCAATACTTGCCACTGAGCATGTGGGAAATGTCACCTCTAGGAAACATTCACACAGTTGAAAAATGTATTCTTTTCAGGCTGTGTACGGTAGATGTTCTCTTAGGAAATACTGTAGTGGGAAACAACAAGTGCTTTCATTAGCATCATGATGTTACTTGTTTCAGAAATAAAAATGGCAGCCATGACATGCATAATGCCAAAACAAAGAGAAAAATACATAAAAAAATATATGCTAAGTTACTTCTCTGGGCAACCAGCTGTGGCAGGTGATCAGACTTCATCTCAGGAAAAGCTGTCTTTGAAGCTAGGCTGGCCAGAGAGGCACAGGGAGGCCAGAAGGTATTCAACTCTACCATAAATCGTCATGATTTACCAGGTCTACTTGTCTGACTAATACATTTGTATGAGATGAGGCGGTGTTTTCTATCCATGTGATAGATGGCAGACCCATATGATACAAGGCACACAACACGTACCTTTCACCAGCGAACTGGTTAGTCTGCTCATAAATCTCCCTTCCTAAGGCTGTGCCTAGTGTAAGCAAATTTGTGATTGGCCTCGTTTTTTTTTAACTGCTGTGTCACAGAAACAATTTACTTCCCGCAAAAATCTACAGGATTTCATCTCAGATGAGATCAATCCAAAATCCAGGATCAGAAGTATTTTCTTAGGGATTAGCGATATTTAAAAAAAAACCACCAGCAAACAATGCTTTGTGTCTAGAGGCTATTTAGATCTTGGGGAAGGGGATAAAAACCCGAATGTAGGCATCTCTCTCTCATCAAGTGTTTAAGGTGAGGTGAGATGACACTAGGCTTAAGTCACTCACTCACTCAGTATCATGCTAACACAACAGGAACTGAGCAGCTTAGATGAAAACTTTTAACTTCCAGATCATCTTTCCTTCTCCCAGGTGTGCACAAAATTCATAGCACAAAATCAACTCATCTTAGCCACTGAGATGAGAACTAACACCAGCCCAGGATGAAACTATAATCTGGTTATAAACTGCAGCAGTTTCAATTCCTCCTGTGTAGCTGTCCCAKTTCCCACCAGTAGGCAATTTGGATTGCAACATTTAGCACTTTCAAAGTGTGTGAATTAACTGTTGCTTTTAGCGTGGCATAAACAAAGCAGATGATGATGTAGGGATGAAAAAGCATTCACTGAGTCTTGTTTGGGATGCCCTACATAAAGTACTTCTGGCTTCTCCAATGATTAGTAATAAAAGCCAGACTAATCCCACGTCAATTAAACCTTTATTCCTCCCATGCCATAAAATTTTGTACATTTGCTATGGGTCAAATTGAGCCTTCTGTGAAATAAAGCTGTGCTAAGGACAAAGAGGATAGTGTCTGAGCAAACCTACCTATCAAGAGGAATTTTGCTGCAGCATATAAAAAGTAGCTAATACTCTTGCTAAATGGAAGTAATGGCTTATCTTGACCGCAAATAATCAACACAATTAAGAACCCAATTTTTAGGCATGCATAACATCTTAGATAGTTCTGTATATATGAAGTACAACTTCCCTTGATCCCAGCTGCAGATGTCAGATCTTGGTAGTCCTCTGCATCTCCTTTCCCCAGGTCCCTGCCAAACTTTCTTGGCTGAGCTGTTCCCAGACCTCCCTTGCAGCACAGTGCCTTGACAGGTTGGTCTCCTTGCTTTTGTTTCCCCAGACTGTTCCTAGCCCTGTTCCTTCTCGTGTGGCAAGTTCCATGGTCTAAGTCAGTCCCAGCCCTGTTTCTAGTCCCATGGTCCCTATTCAAGTCATCTGCCAACTCCCTACACCTACAGGCACCCATCAGTCCTTTCCTCTTCCTGCTCCAAACACTCTCTCTCCAGAACCTACGTCTCAATTAACACTTTCCTTTCTGCCTTTGATCTAGTTTTCATCCCTTTCATATATGAATCTGGATTTTTTCTCCTCCATACTGTCTGGACATCAGCGAGGGCAATGGATGTCCCTCAGAACAGAGACCAAATAGGTTCCTGCTCTCAGCTCTACTGTCCAGTCAGAACCTGGCATGGAGCATTCAGAAGAAACAGTCACAGAAAATGCCAATCTTTGTCCAGGTCCCCTGCCTGCAGCATGCTCAACTCTGCTGTGTCACTGGGATATATATATAATCTGGTCAGACGTATCCATGCACACTCCTAAGAAAGAGTCTCCAGAGATCTGAGCCTCCTTAAAGTCAAAGAAAACACTACTGACAATGTGTAAACCGTGATTTTTCAGCATTATAATTTGCCTAAGTTTTGCCAGGTTGGCAAAAGACATGYTTCTGGCCCGAAAGTCAGTTCCTTCTCTGAGGTATGGAGTACTTCCATGAAGAGGTCATCAGAACTTGTGGTGTGGGCAACCCCCCCAAGCTTTTCCCCATGTTTCACTTTAAAAAATGAGAGAAAAGAAAAAAAGAGGCATACCAGCATTACAAAAAAAATCCCAGTCCACATGATCCCCCATCTAGCAATATTATAAGCAGTTGAAAGTGGTATAACGGCAACTTTCAGGCAACAGGATGGGCTACCAGCTCAGCATTTAATAACAATAACAGTTATACTAATAGAAACAACACAGCTGGGGAAGTCAGGATTTCACCTCAAAACTACCATATACCATCTGTTATTACTAGAGAAAGACTATGTCATGACAAAATAGTAACTTTAAATCCCAGTCCTACAAATGATGCAGTATTCTGAAATTCTGCAGGAGCAAAGGGTACTCAAAGCATCAGTCTGACTGCAAGTTCAGCACCCTGATACTGACTTGGAAGCTCCCTTTGCATGCTATTTTTASACATTCAAAAATTGCTAAACTTGTTAGTAGAGTTTATACTATATGTGGTACATTGCTAGAATCTCCTGCTCTTCTGGTGGATGTTACAAGCTGGCATGCACAGCCATTTGATAATATTAAGAATCTCTGGTTTTGCACAAAAAGGTAAATAAGTAAAAACACATTTAGTAAGTAAGTATACACCTAAGCAAGTGTTTTCAGGGAGAACTAGATTTTTTTACACTGTTTCTTTGTATTGTTGATTTGAAAATCTGAAAACAAAAATCTCCAGAGAATTTTTTCCTGTGTTTTCTCTAATTCCCATTAGAGTCTTCTCTAATGGGAATCTACTGCCCTTTTCTTAAACTGAGTGAAATCAGTGATAAACTTCCCACTGATCTTGCTCTGGGCTCTGGATCAGGACACAGGCTTCACTAATAGGGGACACCCCATTCAACCTTCAGATTTAATGCTTTGGCAGAAATACCTGGTAAGAAGCTGTCTGCAGGAAAGAAGTTTTATGAGAATGCTAAAAGGTTGAATGTGTGCCTGTGTGCTAAAATCAGACATACAATATCTATTTCATAGCGTAACTATAGAGATAGGCTGGTACACAGAAGATCCTGTTGAAATATTTTAGGCTTTACAGTAGGTCCTTTAGAATGAAATGCTGGACATAAGCATTAAAAGCCAACAGGAAACGTTCAAATGTGAGATTATTGTGAGCTTCACCTTCTGTACAGGTTTCYGTAAAATCTTCTGCATTGCATCAAAATAAGAAAGGAGGAGTGAGAAGGGGGAAACAGCACAGAATAAGTAGGATGGAATGACTAAGGATGTGCTCCAAAGGCCACTTGAGTCAATGGCTGTGTTTACAGGAGATTTGGTTCATATTCTGAATTTCGCATCCAGAATCTGCACAAAAGGCAAACTGGTCTTTCCAGAATCTGCAAATACCAATTTGCAGAGAAGAGTCTGCTCTGTGTAATCTCATTTTAGTACATATTGAATAAAGGGGACTTACAGTACTGCTCTATGGCAAGGAGCATGTGGCAGGCTCCTGTCCACAGCCTGTCTCTGCAACACACAGGGTCTTCCAGCTTAAATATTTCAAGGAAAGGATGAAACATGTATGTACACATAGACATAYGTATAAGCTTTTCTACATAAACAGAAAAATTACCCCAGTCTGTATTTCTTTGCCTGCAGTATTTCAGTTTCAGAGCCCTATCTGTTCTGTTCATTCCCATTTGTAACATTTTGGAACCTAGTAACAGTGCTGTTTGGTGCAGCCGAAGATCAACAACTGACTACCTCAGGACTATGCAGTATAAGATCCAAAGACTGCCTTTAGACCTCTTAAAATTCAGTCTGTGGTATTATACTTCCTTAGCAAACATTAAAAAAGAAAAGTACTAATCCTTCCACATGCATATAGACATATATATTGAAGCATACATGCATGCACACATACACAGAGGAAGACTAAGAGAGATTAATGTAAGGTCTGATTACCTTTTAAACTAATGCCCCTTTACATCTCTCTGGCACTGTAAAGAGTCCTTAAAAAGGGAAGATACATAATTTACATTCATTTTAAGGCCATCTCATTACTGATGAGAAGCGTAGAGGGGCCTTAGAGTAACAGAACCAGCCCAACGGTACCCACTGACACACTTCCTTTTCACGTTTTACAGATATCTGCATTACAAATGAGATTCCTTAATTACAGGTTGCATTCTAAATAAAACATCATTACAAATATTAAACTGTAGAGAAGCAATGGCTGGCATATTGGAACAAGACCTTACGGGTAGATTCTGGTACAGTCAGAGTGTGAGTGACAGACTCACACCAAGCCACTGCTTCTTCCACAACAGGGCTCAGTGCATTTAGTGCTYAAGTAATTCTCTCTGATTATAAAACCAGCAGAGCTATTCTAACATTTTTGTCTACTGGTCCACAGTGCAGAGAAGCACAGGCAGCTGAAGGAGCACCTTTTACCCTCATACAAYGCCTAGCATAATAAAGCCCAATTGTGTTTTGGGGCTGCCAGTCTCAATTCAGAGAAGAAAGGAAAAATAATAGGTATTAAGATAAATCAAATAGCAATTCCTACTTTATACATACTTGACTTTGCAGAAATTATAGCCTTTTATGTAACATATATGCTTAGGAATCCTTATAGAAATGTATGGATGCATCTTGTCAGACTAAAGGTCCATCTAGCCCAGCACCCTGTCTCCAGCTGTGAGCTGACTGCCTAGAGAGAAGTGTAAAAGCAGGGCGAGTGTACAGCGATGCTTTCTCAGAACGCTTCGCTAGTCCTGAACTTGTGGTTCAAGGACTTTCTGCACCAAAGTTTAACAGCTCCTGATTGATTTTCTTTCCATGAAGAGTCACTTTTGAGCATATGTATATTTTTAGCAACATTATCTGCTGCTCAAAGCTTCATTACATTATGGGTGAAATGTCTGTCTTTGTTTTGAACCTGCTACTTGCTATTTCCACTTCATGTCCCCTAGTTCTTGTACTGGGAGGAATGACAAACAGTGGTTCACTGCTCACCTTACAAGATGCWCCGCTTCTGAAGATTATCCTGCAATAGATTTCGGAAATGTACTGTATTTTAATAGGACACCTGTGACACTGTATGGGCTACAGCAGACAGTGAGAGAAAGAGTAGTTTTCATGATAATCCTATTCGTAGGGTCTCATAACTTCAAAGCTGAAACTTACTTTTTGTATTCTACAATAAAAAGGACATAGTCAAGTTTAGAGGGGAGCTTACATCAAGGATAACTAATAAAAACCAATGTCTTCTCCTAAGTGACTACTCTTAAGCTATCTGAAGTTAGATTTTTTTCTGTATCTAATTGTTTTGATAGAAGGCTGTTAACTTTTTGGTGTCTCTTGGCAAGTTAGGATTCATGTATTTTTGTATGTCTAGCTCATTCGTTTCCAGTATCTCTTTTTATTTATAAATGGAAGAATGAGTTACATTTCTTTTTCAGACACAAGCCATACCATATACCATATTGCGTTCTACTTGACTTGAATAAGAAACAGGCTTGAACAGTTAGTCATTTCCAGTGTCTGTCAACTAGAATCAAGTTCAGTAAAAGGAGCCATTTTAAACTTTCAGGACTGCCATTTTCAGCAGCAAGAACTTGCATTCACTGTGCACTGCTCCCCAGCAACTTGTCGTCTAGAATAAATCTGTTTATTAAGGATTTACAGAGTTCTGGAAAACATAGCAACAAGTCTGTGACTGCATTCATGCTCTTCGAACCCACACAGCATATTGTGAATTAAGTATAATTTTAACATGCATTCTTAAAGTGTGATGAAGATGTGTTTTGTTGTCTTTTTTTTTTTTTAATGTCTCACTCCCCTTTTCTCTTCCTATCCTACCCTCTACTCTGTCTATTGTATCTTGATGTCTCTGACCCTCAGACTCTTAGTGGTCTTTTATCACATTCAGTTCACCTGATTGTCTAAAAGCCTCTCACTCTTGCAGAGGATTTTCTTTCTCCATGTGCTTTTGCTCTCACTGTGCGCTTGCTTTCTCTCTCTCTCTCTCATCCCTGCTTCAGTCTCTCCCAGTTAATGTTTATCTCCAGTTTCTCATCATTCCCCACTCCTCTCAGAAGACAGTGGGATCATCAAATAAGTATCTGGGAARCCATGCCTTGGGCTAAAATATATCTATCCAATCTCTGAGTGCTATAGTCAAAAAATTGGGAATGGCATCTCCTGTGGTCATTTTATCCACAGACTAAATGGAAACACTACAAGCCTCAATGATGCTATTGATTGCCAATTACCTCTTAACTGCTAATGTGCACATGATACTGGCTTTCCTTTATTGGTTTTTATATAAAGAATGTTGTGTATTTTAGAAATTTTTTTTTCTTTAAGATAACATAAAATGTTACAGGTTCCTTTTTATTTCCTTTCAGACTGCGTAGCCAAAATTGGTACTTGGTCCAGAAATCTCCAGAGACCACATTATACACAAGGATTTCATATACATCTGTGTATAAATGTTTCAGTTAACAGTTTTTTACATTGGAATTATATGTACTAAGGCATACACACACATAAGAACATCTGTATGTAAACATCCTTGATTTCAACCATTTTCAAGAGTTGCTTTGTCTGAAAGGTTTTGATTGCAAATTTTATGCAGATACACATAAATGCTGCTGTGTTTGGTTAGGGGCAGTGCAGAAAAAACCTGCAGTCTCACAGCCTATGTGTACCTTGAAGTATTAACTCATTCTATAGTTTGCAGCACACAAAAACTCATAGACCTAAATCCAGCAGTCTTGATATTTTCATTTCTTCTTCATTATTTGTGCATTAGTATCTACTAGCCAAAATTGACATCACTGCATGCTGAACAAACACACAGCAAGAAACAAGCCCTTCCCCTGGAAAGTTTTACGTCTAAGGGTGAGATTTGCAAAATTGCCTAATGGAATTAAAAGCCCAAATCCTCATTTTCAGTTTGTGATGTTACCTTTGTTGGGGATTTTTAAAAGGCAAGGTGGACAAAAAAAAGCAACAAAAAGCAGGGGAAAGGCAGGATTAATACGACAGTTTTACAGGTGATGAACTGAGGCACAGGGAGATTAAATGATTTGCACAGCACCACTCCTGGAATCTGAGCACTGACCTCAATTATCCTGAGTCCCTCCGCACCGCACTACCCGCACCACCCACTCTCCAAGTCTTCACGTAGCCTGTGCCTTGTACGAACCACCCTTTAAATCGTCAGGCCCTAGATATCCCACTTACATTTTCACTGTTAACGTCTGCCTCACTGGGGCAGCCGAAGAGTTCCCGTCTCAGCAAATTCCCATCATATTCCAGGAATGTCAGGTAGAGGTTGCGGAAAAACTCCACGTGCTTGTTTTTCACTCGCAGCTTCTTTGGCGAGTTCCAGTGAATCACCTCAGAGGGGAAAAAAGAGAAAACACATCCTGCTGTTAGAATACAGATTTGCTTTATCTGCTCTTTTTATGTGTGTTCAGTTCGCTGCCCTCTTAAAAACAAAAAAAACAACCCCAAACTACACAGACTTCCTTCTGTCTTTTTATCAGGAAAGCTTCGCCACRTCTTTCACAAGTAACTGCATACTCTACAGGTGATGTGCTTTGAAACTCCTCCATAGGATTACCTGCACATTTGAGTTAGGGTGCTGCTCTAGTTTGTGATGCAGCACCTCATAAATGCTGCCACAACTCTAATCACAGACCTGATAGGTTATGGACTCTGTTGAAGAAGGTGGAAGGACGAGGGACACAGGGATGTAGGTATTAAACATTAATCTCAGATTTCCACATGACTGTTTCAGGTAATGAAATTGATTCACTGTTTCAGGCCAGGCAGACTTTTCTCTGGTTAGGTATTGAGAAGAAAAAGCTTGAAATTAACTCCTATACCCATTTACACCCTTCAAAAAGGACTGAATTTAATCCGACTTCCTTTTTGCCATTGCTTCATTTAAACAAGACTGATCTCAGTTGTGTTACACAACACAGTGATGCAGTACAATGCTTCACCCTTTGAATTCCAATTTCTAGCAGGTATTTAGCCTCTGCTAATGGGAGATGAGTCTCACACTGGCCTAGATTTAACTCTAATGCTGACATAAAGGGCCTGATTCTCATTTACACCAAGGCAACTTTGCACTGCTGCCAGTGTGAATGAGAATAGGGCCCTAAAGAAAAACTAAGAGGGAGCCAGAAGTGGCTTGCAGGAACGATTTCATTTTATAGAGGCTATATTTTAGGCATAAGAAAAAAACACCAAATGCTTTGTATTCAGTTTTATTCCTGGGACTTCTAAAGAGATTAAAAAACCAAAGTCTCCCTTGGGAAAATTTCCAAGCTCGGAGTTATGGAGGTTCTCTGAATCCATTAAGTTAATTGCGTGAAGGCACCATGTCACTCACATACAGCCACAGAGCTGCAACGCCAGCTGCCGAGCCGGTTGCATGGTAAGCTTTGCTCTGAATATTGCATTTGTGGGAGGGAACGCACAGAGCTGAAGCACAGCATGTCAAACAGAAGCAACCCAGAGCAGATGAATGCAGTTCCCTTGGTGTCAGCAACACAACTCCACAGGAACAGGCAGCCCTCTGAAATCATGCTATCTGTTGCCGAATGGGTGGACTGGAGGAGGAAAGAGCAGGACGTAGCCTGAATTCTTCCTGTACTAACTTCAGCAAACAACATAGTCTCTCCACTGAGTATTTATACTGCCATAAAAGCTATAGCACTCTCTTCTACGYACCCAACACCAATGAAGATTGTCCTGGTTTCGGCTGGGATAGAGTTAATTTTCTTCCTAGTGCTGTGTTTTGGATTTAGTATGAAAAGAATGTTGATAACACACTGATGTTTTTAGTTGTTGCTAAGTAGTCTACTAGTCAAGGACTTTTCAGCTTCCCATGCTCTGCCAGGTGCACAAGAAGTTGGGAGGGAGCATAGCCAGGACAGCTAGCCCAACTGGCCAACGGGGTATTCCATACCATATGACGTCATGCTCAATATATAAATAGGAGGCGTGGTCCAGGAAGTAGCGATCGCTGCTTGGGTATCGCTCAGCGGGTGGTGAGCAATTGCAGTGTGCATCACTCATTTTGTATATTCTATCATTATTATTATTATTATTATTATTATCATTATCATTATTATCATTATTTTCCCTTCCTTTTCTGTTTTATTAAACTGTCTTTATCTCAGTCCACGAATTTTACTTTTTTTTTTCCAATCCTCTCCCCCATCCCACTGAGGGGAGGGGGGAGTGAGCGAGCGGCTGTGTGGTGTTTGGCTGCCTGCCGGGTTAAACCACAACAAAATATCTCCTGATAGGGAAAGCTTTATTCCTTCCTGGGATTTCACTGCTGAGGCTACTAGGATGTCAGAAAACCATACATGCAGTTACAGAAAAGCAACTGTAGGGAAAAAAGATCATTTCAGAAATTGGCAAATCACTTTTTCCAGTTATAGGAACACTTTAAATCAAGATCATGATGCATCTACACACTGTATAAATCTGGGAAATTATCTGGACAAAAATACTTGGTGTAGATATTTTTCCCAGGTAATGCTACATTCTTTGCTGGTTTTACATTTGTTCATATGTTCAAAAGTGCAGTTTAACTGTGCAATAACATGTTGCTGCAACATGTGCTGAAAATACAGAACACCACAGAAACAAACGGAGCTTTAGGTAGGTTAGGACATAAACTTAAGATCACAGATTTCCTCCATGGAAAAATGGATCTTCAAAATCTCCTTTCTTTGAAAAGAACCTGACATATTTCATCCACTGCATTTAACTGCAGCAAAAGGCATTAAATGCATGCAAAAAAATCTCAACGATTGAATCCTACGTCAGGGAAACAGGCACACATAACAGAAGCATAGGGCTGAAGGAACCTAAAGGGCTGCTTAACAGTTTTACAGGGTACTAGTATGCATTTTTACAAGCAGGCATAGAATGGAAACTGCCTCCTGGTAACTTGCACTTATTTAAGAGTGGATCAAAGAAAACTGAGAAACTGGCAAATGGGACAAAAAGTACTTGCTAAGAAAAATCTTCTGTGTGTTCTCCCTACTACTCCTACACTTCACGTGAGTTTCCTTTCGGATGTCTTCACGAGCACCCTATCCCCCTGCTGAGCGCTCTGACCACTCACCCAGGGGACCATGAGCACAGAAATGGCTAATGATGATAAACTCAGTAACTGTTACGGGACAGGCTCTCTGGTGCTGCAGGAATTTCCCATCAACATACACTATGTCACATCACAGCCAAGTACTGGTGTTGATGCCTCTACCCAGTTGTGGCGGGGATGATGTCAAAGCTAGACAACTGCAGCTGTCAGCGTAGAGGCTCTTTGCTGCCGTGCTTCAAAATCTGTTGCGTGTGTAAAAGCTGGTAAGTGTCAAGGTCCTAGCTGGTGGTTCAGATCTGATCAGATTTGAAATGTGTCAGGACACCGCATGTGTACAGATGTCAGGGGAGCCTGGAGTGAACTGAAGAAAGCTGAATGGAGCTGATTACTATCCAGAAAAGCTGATTTTTTAATCAAGAAAGACAGCATACGCCAATGCAGCTAAAGAACATCAAGGAACTATGCAACCATCTGGATGACCTGAGGTAGGAAAACCACAAAACAGGTCTAGCAAAAAAGCAGGCTGCTTTTCAAATGTAACATGATTAGATAAATATTATGTGATATATGAAAGCATAAAAAAGAACAGCAGGTTTCAAAAAGCAACAAGACTTTTAACCATTGACATACAACACTACATCCAAAGACCATATTCTTTTTTTGCTGTCAGCCCACAAATTCACCTTCAGTTCTGACTGTAGCTGTCTGATTTGGTCTATTGCACCATCAGCTACAGCAGAAGTTGTACAGGCCAAGACATCCTTGCATAGCCTGTCACAGGCATCAGCGAGGTACACGATGAAGACAATGGGCTGCACAGGTAAAGCCATGGCCATTACGTTAGAAACTTTATTGTGGGCAACAGTAAATTGAYTGGAGAAAAAAAAATCAGTTGGAAAGAGACTACAGGGAAATCAGAAGAAAAAAAAGAAGTCAAATGTAGAATTCACTTTATTTGCAGACTGAACAAGTGTTATCTCAACATTAAAAAGAGAAAGTGAATCTAGAAACTAAAAATCTCATTACTACAATATCCCCTTTCCAAGACTGAACAGCACCATAATACTATGTTTATTTCTTCTCCTATTTTCTCTCCTAGTTTCTAAGCTATTCCAAAGCTCTGTTGGCTTACAGAGGAAACTGCAGCTAGAACATAMAAAATTCCAGTGCCATTATCTGGGTGGACACCTCAGGAACAGTGCTAGCCTTCAGACTGTCCCACGGATCCTTCCCAGTCTTGATCAAGGCCTCCTGAGAACTAAGAAAAATATGTTCCTTAATCTTCATTTAGCAATTTAAGTACTGAAAGATCAGAACTTAAAATTCCACATCTATTTAACACTTGGTTAGTCGTCATTAAGCAATGTGGCACTATCTACATTTCTGTTAATACCATCCTAGTTAATCAGCAACCGTTACCACTCACTGATTACGCTCAGCCAGCCTCCTGGAATACTTCCATACACTTGTGACCTAGTGAAACAGGCTAACTGCGCCAATAGTTCCCATTTATTCACCAGGTTCTGACCCAAAGCACTCAAACGATGACACAGTTGGAGCCTTGTAGACTGGCAATGGTATCTGAGATGGAAGGTAACAGAGGATGTTATATGCTGGTGGAGTGTGGGAGAGGGCTCTAAGGTCAGTTATCTGCATGGAAATACACTGAAAACAAAAATCCCAGCAGACCTCCTTAGGTTACCAGCTGCATTGTCCTCTCTGGGGAGATTAAATATTTCAAATCTGATGTTCAAACCACTAAATGATAAGCTTCAACAAAACATTATTTCTATAGGTACCTTCATCCATTTTTCCCCTGAAGCATCTTCTCTCTCCAAAAGAAGTATTTGGCCAAATGTTTCCTTAACCACAATCTCTTCCAGTTTTTACCCAAAGACACATCTTGATAATTTCTCACTCTGCTTCAGCCCTTATGAAATCAGAGAATACAGGATATCCTGTATGCCTGTATACCTACTTTCCAGGCTGAAGGGGTAAAAGGTAAGAATAAATTAAGCTTAAATTTAAGCCAAAAGAGGTTTAATTTTGCAAAGCACTGAATAGATATTCTTAAGCCCATGAGCACTTCACAACTTAGGTAAATAAGTAAAAGCGGTATTTTGTAGATGGGGAGCTTTCCTACTTAAAAACTAGGCTCCTTGTTTAGGCAACCAGACAGTTCCCACTGAAATCAACAGGAGTTAAATGTTCAGCAAATCTGCACAGTAAAGCCACCTATATATGCCACTTTTATGCCATCTCAGTAGGCTTTTTTTCAGGCACATATTATTGAAAAGTTTAAATGTGCCCCAAGTCACACTGCAAACAAGCACCACATGTGTAACTTATGCTTTGATTAGAGATGTCTGGAAACTTTATTTTTAAACTGCGTTTTATCAGAAATGAATGGTTTAATAAAAGAACCAATTTCCTCAGAAAGGATCAAATATTTCACAAAAATGTTGTCAGGGAGGTTTCAGAGTGGTATTTCTGAACTAYGTAAGTGGAGGAGACTCATATTGGAGTAGCCAGCAACCCAGAGGTCCAGGCACTGCTTTGGGATGTGGGATTCAAATCCCTGCCCTGCCTGATTTCATGCCCATGGTCCCAGGGATTACTTTACTCCCCAGCTTACTGCCTATGCTGTATGGCAGCAAGCTGACAGACTGTCCCTATCTTGTACTTTTCAAAGTTCTCAATTTTTCCTCAAAAGGATTTGCAGCTCTCCCTTCAGCTCCTGTATCAATGTTTAATGAGAGGCCTCCTACCTGCAAAAACACCTCTAAAACCACAGTACTCCCTTTTTGGCAGAGTGGAAGCACCTTACTGACTCCAATGTTCATTCAAGGGAGGGGTATGTTTAACCCTCTTGAGCCCTTACTCCTCTCAGTGTAGCTCTTCCTTAGTTGGCATTAAAAGGTGCAAGGCAGCAGAATGCCAGAACTGCTGCAGATCAGTGCTGAGGTGCTTGGACAGCATGGGGTGGCTCAGGGACTGCGATAGAAAGAGGTGCAATAGGTCATGTTCGAGGCAGATCTGAAATGATGTATTTGGGTAATGGACAACAAACTGTTTAAACTTTTGTAAGCAATCTCACAAAGTTGTCCTGGTGTGGAGGACTTTCCCAGGGAGGACACAGTGAATCGCATAACACAATTTCAGAATGGGGAATTTACGAGGTTAATTATTTATCTACCTGCTAATTTAGTATCAGCTGTGTTCAAAACCAGTTTGAAAAGCCATCAACAGGTTTTAAAGCATTTTCCTATTTTGAGGTGGGAGGGTAAATTCTAATAATTTGATACATTCCCATTGAAGAGTCCAGCATCTGATTTTTGTGACTGTGAATTACCAGATTCTCTGTGTGTAAATAGCATCCGTATCCTTGACAACCAGACCTCCCTTTATGACTGACTCATTCAATGAGGTCATGATTCATTGTCAGAGGCATCACAATTCATTACCTTCTTTCACAGGATTTTTCTTGCCATTTGGTTTGTGCCAAATCATAGTAATTGAGATTTCCTTACAGACAGGAGCAAACTATTAACCAAAAAGGAAAGCAAACACAGGGCCCAACCCAGCAAAAGTAATGCATAAATGAACCTCAGTTCCAGGCAGATCCCCACAGGCTTTGAAGCCCAGCAAGGCATGGTCCTACAGCACACATGCTTGTCCATTGACATTGTGGGCTACTGGGGACCATGTGAGGAGCTGAGCTAAGCAAGAAAGACAGTGGATGCCTACACAGAATGACTATTAGCACTTGCACATCTTTTGGCCAGTCTTCAATAACAACTCCTGAGTGTTTCCAAGGTGTAACAAATGGCATGCAAAAATAAACACCTCTGGCCTTTAGAGACTGCAGTTGGTTCACTTGGCAAAAAGAATTAAAGGGCAACTGCTTCCTCTTAGCCCACTCTTTGTTTTCTATTAAAATTGTTCATTTCAAGACGTTCTTGACTGATGCAAAGCATCCTTAATACAGGTGCCCTCGGGGTGGGGAAAGGAAGATTTCTGTAAGTGTAATCGTTTACATAAGTTTTGGTTCCATACGCCACAGACAGCAGAACAAAGCCCACAGACTTCAGCGTAGTTGTGTACAGCGTGGCCTCTAGCACTATATAGTATGACACAGGAGGTAAGTAAGCATTTAGATGAATAAAAATAATCTTATTTTGATGTTGCTTTAGGTGGATATAAAAATAGTGGTCACTAACAATGCAGAACTTGGTTATAAATATTTCTATTCTTCTTACGTCTCTTCTGAAAGATCCCCATATGCAAGTCCTTCCAAATTTGTATATGCTGCTCAGCTGCAGCAAGGAAGCAGAGTTCAGAGTAGTCAAACATCTGACCTTCTCTAACATAAGACCGTACAAAAAAAAAAGATCAATAAAATGGATAGAGATGCAACTTAATGAGGACTATAAAGAGAAAAAAGTGATTAGAATCCTCTTCAGGCAATATGAAATATTCAAGTGCTCCACAGGCCTGCAAAAAGTATGCTGGTCATCCTATGTTTGCATGAATGTGAACAAAGCAGCAAAGAAGTGTGTATATATATACATACACGCCCCCGCCCCCGCCCGAACAGCAGCCAGCCCTGGGGGTCTAAGTTTATTTGACACAATGTTGTATGTAAGAGATGACAAATCCTTAGGTCCCATGGACTTTGAGGCCAGATGGAGTTAAGTCAGTGCCTTTTCAGTCTGACATGAGAAATGCAGTCTGATTTGACTGAGGAATACTTGACTGGGCCGGCTTTACCTTGGAATTTAAATCTCTCCTTCTTTCCTACGCTATCCTTCTTAATCCTCCAGTACAAACTTCACAATCTGTCTTTCTCTCCCTCTTACCCTGGCGGTTTCTTTTACCTCGTTTCTTATTCCAGTCTTACCATGAAATACAGGATGTGCCAAATATGTTGTGTCATACCATTTATATTAAATGCCATGGAACTGACTAACTTTGGTGATTTTAAGAGTATGTTTTCTAACTTGGGCTAACAACATTTGTTGCTTTTTTGAGAGGACCACATACCAAACCAGCCAGTTTCTTTTCAGAACTAGAATTTTGCTAATTCTCATAATGCAAATTCACAACTTTAATTGGTTTATGCTTTTTTTTTTTTAATTGTATGAAGAATTTTAAACAGCGCTGCCTGAGGGCCAGTTCTTTAACTGCTGAATATGGGAAGAGCTTTGTTGAATCCAGGGGGCTTATGTGCACTAGATAAGGCTCTGGCCTGTCTTTCAAATCAAAGAATTTCAGCCCTGATTCAGTATTTAGGGGATAATTTTAGCAGTGTGCGTAAGTCCAGTTCAGCTGAAGAAATTGCTTATGTGTCTGCGCCCCTTGCTGAGTTAAATAGCTCAGACCAGAAAGCCAGTGGAGGATATTATGCATCTTAGACTTCATTGCCTACGCTGTAATGGAACTGACAGTGTGATACAATATATGGTAATAAACAACCAAGCCTAAGTTATACTTGTAAACATAAATTTGTTAATCTACAATGACGAAAGGATTCAATTTATTTTTAAGATACTTCCATTAAATGCTTACTTATAGGTGTTATATATGAGCTAGATGTCCCACACCTGAAGCAGATTAGTCAACACAGTCATTGGAACCCATAGAGTGATTTGCCTGATTAGTCGTCAGATGTCTGCTCTGAGGTGAGCTTAACTAGTCTCCAAAACCACTCATGGGGATCACAGTTCAGCTGCCTAAATACAGATGTATAGCATCACTGAAAGCACCTTATGGTTATCCTGCCTGCCGATCAGCTGCCTTGCCAAAAGGGTATCGTCTCCTGTAGGTCTGTGTTGTATCTGCCAGTCCACTACGGATATCTGAGAGCATCTATGGTGACTCAAACTGTGTTTAGGCAATTGAACCAAGCCCTAGATCCTCAGTTATTAGCTTCAATATCTTTTTCTCATGTAAATGTATGTGTTTTAACCTTGTGCTGAATCCAATCTGACTGTCTCAGCAGATTATATGAATTAACGTCAGCCTCTAATTCACAGAAAAATACTGTGATATCTCCCAGGTAGGAAGTGTATTCTTCTAAAATTCACCTTTTAGAAAACATTTTCCCTGCTACTACATCTCTCCTTTTGTTTCAGGCCTTGCAATTGCTGTCATACATGATTCTCAACATGAGCACAGAACTAAAATCTCTACCAGCACTTTGTCACAAGGCATAAAACCATGATGCTTTTAAGTCCCTGCATTGATCCTGCCCTACAAACATCTGTCATAAAACATTTAGTGATCAGTGTAGTGACCAGTATACTGATCTAACTTTAAAAGCTGTCTTCTGTGGACCACACCTGAATAGTTGGTTGTGAATACTTTATGTATGAAATTCAAGCAATACTGGCCAGCTTTGACAGGTCAGTTAACCCATGTAGTAGATCTTCTGTCTTTTGGGAAGTGCAGCTTTTGAAATCAGTGTGTCGAGGGTGATTGATTTTCTATATTCATCCAGTATCTGGTGTTCATATTGAACACTCCTGCTGTTACTCTACAAATTGTTACAACGGAAAATTTGGTTAGATTTAGGAAATATATTGCACCATGAGGGTGGTCAAACTCTGGAACAGGGGGCCAGGGAGATTGTGGAATATCAGTCTTTGGAGACTTGACACTCAACTGCACAAGGCGCTGAGCAACCTGATCTAAGTTGGTCCTGCTTTGACTGGGGTTTGGATGGTCTCCAGAGGTCCCTTACAACCTCTTCTATGGTTCTGTTTTTCTTTTCTTTTTTTTTTAAACCTCATTTACTAAAGCATTCTCAAAACATAAATTAAGTATATGAACCTTAACTGAATTTTAAAATGAATCACCAAAAACTACCAAATATTTACTGTGTTCTGATGCCACTAGTCTGCTCTGATGGAATCTACTGCTGTTTAGCCAGGCAGTCTTATTGTACACCTGGTAGAAGCTCAATCAGCTTTATTTCTGAACTCTCTGCATGTTACATTTGAGTCTGGCCTTTCAAAATGACCACAGCACAATTGATGTTAATTTACCCATATCTGTTCAAATCCATCCTGCTTTTATATTCTACTTGACAATAGTGAAAAATGTGCTATTAAACTGATACTATAGCTTCATTTTATTAAACTAATAGGTTTCTACTCAGCCTTTTTTTCCAGGGCAAATCCTGGAAAAATGAGTGGCAGTGTGGCTGGGTTAAGTGTACAGAAAGGCTAAATAGGAAGCGTGCAAGGTCTTTAAATTTTGGCTAATGTATTTCTAGCTAGGGTCCGCCCAACCCTCTGTGAATTTCACTCCGTTAAATGATGTTGACTAAAAAGAGTTTCAAACTTGTCCAGTACAAAAAAAGAGGTTTTGTATTCTTTGGCTAGGAAGAGCTAAGAACTGGGACAGCAATAGGAACTCAGCAGTAAGGTGCAGTGGCATAGGTGACAGGTACAGAATGTAAGAAGGTGAAGCACTTCTCTAACACCTTGCCAAACCCCAAAGCAGCATCCATCTTTGACTTCTCTAGCAGTCAAAAGGCACAAAGCCAAAGTCATATTTGCTTCCCCTGCTTGGGTGTCCTCATAAACTGTATGTGTTAAGTTTCCCCCCTACTTAAGGGACTTCATCTTTCTGTCACAGCAGAGTCCTGTAATCTCTGTTGCAAAGGATACCACCCATCCAACCTCCTGTAAAACATACCTTCAGGTCAGACACATCTCTGTAGCACTGCTCAGAACGGGTGTGATCAGACAGCTGCACGTTCCAGAAACATGGGAGCTGGTAGACAAGGAAGGGATTTTGTTTGATGACTGCATTGAAGATATCCTAGCAGACAAAACCAGAGAAACAGTTGGGTACATTGTTTCTACAGTGAGGTGATCTCAAGCCCTCCCCAAGCTGACTGTCCTTCTCCCCCTCACAGGGAGAAATGCAAATGGTTATGTGAGCTGAACTCTGCAAACCTTGCTTCGTAATTCTGTTTCCATAGAGAGTGCTATCAATCTAAGCGGTGACGTGTAGATCCGGACAAGAGGAACAGGCTCTTTTGACACACAGAGCTAATGGACTCCAGCAAAGTTTTCAAAACATGTATCTTGTACTGCTGGCAAGAGACGTGGTTCCTCTTCTAGTCACCAGGGAGAGTTATATGCAGTAAATGACAAACTGCCTGCTGTTAGTAAGTACTGCATCACTTTTCAATAAAGGGGATGAAAGTGATCCTGGCAGTTGCGCTGCTTCAAGGTGAATCACTATGTGGGATTTTAGCTAGCACTTTATTGTCGCAACAAGTATTCTAGGTATTTCATGGAAAGGGCATGTAGGACAAATCTGCAGAACAGCCTACACCATGAGGGACAGAACGTGTTCTGCCTCTATGCAGCCGTCCAGTTGGAGAACTAAGTTACAAGGACAGTCTTGTGGTAAAGTATTAGGGTAAGACGTAAGCAACTTTGGCCCACTCTGCAAAATTCTGCCCTATGCAGGTATTAGACAGCAACTCAGGACCTGACTGAAAACACAGTGAAGTTGCAAGAATCATTTTAATGAACTTCAGTAGCTTTTGGATCAACCTGCAAGGATACTGTAGACAAGTGCACAGTAAGCAGCATGCTTCCTTAGTGGTGACTGGTCATAAGCCAGATGTAGCTCAGAAGCAGCAGAAATATCTAAATATGATGCTGTATTGAGTTAATACACTCAAGCTGTTGAGCAAGACTTACTGGTTCAGGTCCAGTACTACATTAACAGGGTCTCTGGATTTAAAACTGAGAGCTGGTAGGAAGCACAAAGAGAGTAAATATGCATTTCTGTGTATAGGCACACTTTTTCTTCTCTTGGCCTCAGTTTCCCATCTGTGGCAGGGAGACAGCAGCGCTTTTGTCTTCACAGGGGTGTTGTGGCAAGGAGTACATTAAAAGACTGCTGGGACTCCTCTGCCAGAAACAGTAAAGAAATATCTGGAGACTCTTAAAACTAAAGTCTGCTTAGACAATAACCAGTAGGAAAAGACATAGGATATTTGGACTTGTAGTGTCTGGAGAGTTTTATGCTAAAGAAAGGAGGACAGAAAATTAAAGCTTGAAAACCCCATTTGTCTGTCTTATGAATCATTTGTGCAGAGGAGGTAAAAATGTCAGTATAGTAAGAGAAACCTCATGAGTAAATCTCCATTCCTCAGAACGATTCAACAAATGGTGACTACAGGCACAATATCTTTCCCCTGCCTTTTCCCACATCTCATCCCCTTTCCCTTTCTTACCTTCCTCAATCCATGGACTAGTGGTTGTACCATTTGTCTGCAATGTCCTACTCACCTGGTCAGCCAGTGAAGTGGACAGCATGCTCATTAACTCCCGCTCTGCCGTGAGTCTCCACATCTGCTCCCATTTCATCTTCCGTAACTTATCGAGAAGCAACAAGATAACCCCTGAAGGAAAACACAGTGCAGAGAACAAGAGAAGCCATGATGTCACACGTCAGTCAAGGCCCATCCTGTCTGTGTGCTGACTCAGCAGTTAAAACAAGGACATGAGCTGAGATCAGTGGAAACTACAGTCCTTACCCTGTGCTAACACAGGAGGCTGACTAAAAAAAGCTTCAGGTTTCAAGATGCCACTAAGAGAAAGTTTTCCTGAACCCCTGAGTCTGCAGAGAAGAAATGGAGAGATGGCATACAGACGAATGCTAGGTTATACAGGCTTGCAAGAAGGCTAAAGTAGCCAAAGAGGAGTGAAACTGGGAAGARGAGAAGCAAGAGAAAGATGTTGTATTTCTAGTAGTCTCCTTAACTGATAAAGCTTGACTTCATTATGACATGATTAGCATTGGGATTATCCTTAGAAAATGAACCAATACAGGTGATTCACATGATGGAGGTTAACTCCATCCAAAGGCCATTATCATTCCAAAGAGAATTAGACAATATCCTACAAGAAAGGAAGAATGAACCCCTTAACATTCCTAAGTGACCCTCCCCACTCCTTGTTCTGAAAAGCTACAGGCTCCAAGAGGATATTCTGTCAAGTCACTGTCTACTAGGGAAAGGACAGAGACAATCCTGATTTATCTAATATGACTCCATTTCTGCCATCTTCACACTGAACAGAGATCTGCTTCTTCCAAAATCCCACTGTTTAAATTAATTTCTACCTGGCCTGAAATAAAGATTATGCTGAGACAAAGAGAATTTTGTCACTCATATAAAACATTTTACTCTATGTGTGTGGGGTGAAATCTGGCCCTTAATACTTACTGCATAGGATGCAATACATATACTGCATAAGATGAAATTGCAGCCCTTCCTCCACCTAGTAAGAAGTTAATCACCTGACACATCTGATTTCAGTTACTCTGAAACTTTTCTGAGTAACAGATTATCAATGCTGGTTACAACCTAGCCTTTGAGAGTGCCCGCCATTAAGGCAGCAAGTATTTGTAGAGGAAGATCCTCAGATCAGAAAGTTAGACTCCAAGGGGGAAAAGAGGTATCTCAACATGAATTGTTATTCCTCAGTTGCTTTTTGTGTGGACAAAATCCCTAGTGTAGAAGAAGGGAAAACAGCAGAAGCAATGAAGCTGGATTGAAGCATCAGCAAAACCTCTCCTACAGTGTCTCAGAAAATTTTACTTGAAAAATTAATTCGGAAAGTCTTAGATAAGAGCACTGTCATAGGGAATGAACACAAACTGAAGGACCATAAAGGAAGAGTACCGATAAACAGCAGCCTAGCAGGTTGACAGGAAGTGCCTAGTAAGAGCAATGATAGGTTCTGCGTTSTTTCACGTCTTCATTAGTGGACGGGGGAAGTGAACAGAACAGTAATGACATCTGCAAGTGACATTACAAGAGGTGTTACAAAAAAAAAATCATGGCAACTGTAGAGAAACATAACAGCTACACAGAAGAATATGAAATGGCAAAAAGCAGGCACTGGGAAAAGCTGCCCGAGGGAGTCTAGGACAATAAAACTAAAAGTAATGAGAATAAGAAAGGAAATATATTCTGAATACTTGAGAAAAATTCTCCTAAACCCTTTGTGGTGAAATAACCTAAAAATGGCATATAAAATGCTTTATTTCATGAGTCTTTAACAATCAGACTATACAAAGAGTAGCAAATATACCTGGAACAATCCTGCAACGGTTGGGATATAACAAAGGAGGTTCCAGGTCATTCCCATCTTCAGTTTCTATGACATGGCAAATTTCTTTCTACTAAAACCTGGCACTGCCATGAATAAAAAGAAAACCTCTGCTGGCAGTGAATTTTGTGGCCTATTTTAGTTCTGTTTTCCATTTTGGTCCATCTGGTTCCCAAGGATGCTGGAACCTGTACTGGAGGGATCCCCTTTCATCTTCAGTCAACCTTTCTGCTTCCAGCTGTTGGATTGGAAAGGGACGTATTGTCACAACATGCTACAACGTATTTCTGCCAGTGCGTTTGTCTTCTCTCCAGCATAACTGAAGCCTATTTGGAGTGTGTAGTGTGCGTGCAACAGCTTCTAAGAGAGCCATTGTGCATTGTCTGAAATTCTAGATCGATGTGAAGCGGATTCCTTGCGCTGCAGCAATAAACTGGGTGGGATAAGCTCATCTCTGGCAGTGGATTTTTTCTAGCTGGCAAGAACTGTCAGCTTTGTTTCAACAGTGAAATACAACTGAGGAGATTCTTCATTAAGAAAAATAAAGACTAATTGTAAGATTCAGTTAACTCTAATGTAATAGTATTTATAATTTATAGACAATAAACCATTTTTTCTTAATTTCTTTAAGCCTCCTGTCTGAAGAGGAAAAGGGGAAATGTTTTAGTATGTGCAGTATTCTTCATTTTTTTTGTCTTCCACTCTTATGCTAGCAGCAGATTATGGCATCGCAGCTAAAGAGATTATGCTGTCCTGAGGGGCTATCATGGTAGCAGCTGAGAGTAAAAGAGGCAGATGGGGTGGAAAAACTGGAATATATGTGAGAAAGGATGTATTAAATTATGATGAAATTATGGCTATTGAAAATATGCACAAGCTTTTAATGTTCCATCGTCAAGACTAATTTCAATGTGATTTCTATTTTAATTCACCTACAGGCTTGGGTTTAAAACCTTTGTACAGCCTCTGTTCAGGGCTTCTTGCACTGTGGAATTCTAATTTACTGCTGCCGTAAACATAACTACTGAAGAATATTTATAGCAAGTTTAAATATTTACTCATTAGTATTAGAGAGAATAAGAGATTTCTACTAAGAGGAGAATTTAATACTATTCACCTAATTAGTGTTATTTAGTGCAAAAGCAAGCAAAAGCRTGTGTGTTGGGAACTTCTAAATAGTTCATGCAGAGGAAAAATTACCTTTTCTTCAGAACAGAGCACTTCAGTTTTACTTCTATATTGTTCTGTTACCAAAAGCAAACCTAACAAATGAACTAACTCCAATCTGCGCAATTAGTTTGCAGGCAAAGTGTCTGAATTAAGGAAAGGGAAATATTTGCCTCAGAAGCCCCATCCCTCAGAGTCAAATTGACTGAAATCTCAGACTAAATTCAAGATGACATACAGCTGAACATAAAGGGAAAAGGGACTTACTCTCAGCTGCTGTGCTGGGGGAGGAAGAGACTGGAGAAAAAAAAAAAAATCAAAGGAATATTTTATGAACATCTGGCCCCAGGCAGTGGGACTTCTCATCTTTTCATGAGTGCAGCGTTTTCCTGCCCTAACCTATCTGAGAAAAACAAAGGGAAAGCTTGGCAGCAAATAAACAAAAAGAGAAAAGTGGCAACCCAAATGTCGCATGAGTATTAAACAAATTATGATCAGCCAAAGAACACTGTATTTTCCTTATCCTGAGGAAATAGTTCAGGCATATACAGAGATGCAAATATCTCAAAGAGCTCTTGGAAAAATAATGTTTTATTACTAAACCTGTGGAACACGTCCCAGTCTAGTTTTACTTGAATGGCATTTTCTCCCCCTGCTTGATGAGACTTTGCTTGAACTACCAAAATCTGATTCTGAATTGCTGAAACAAACAAACAAGAAAGCAAACAAACAAAGGAGTTTCTCAAAAATGTAATTTCAAGACACACACAAAAAACCCCAGCCCCAAAAGCAAAACAAAAAAAAAGGAATTTGGTGAATAGATTGGAGAAAACAGGGCAAAAATCTAAATTAACATATTTGGACAAAAACGTTTCAGTTGGGAAATACTGCAAATACTTTTTTGGCACATTGTAAAAACCAACTTATTCTAAAATTTTTTTTTCACTTCAAAACTGATACAAATTAAAAACCTTATTGAAAATGGTTACAAGACCTGAAAAGGAAAATAAACGTTTCATTCTGGGTCTAACAAAACTCTGGGGGTCACCAGAATTTTTTGTCCTTCTCCCATTTTTTGATTGAATCTGAATCAATTTTTTTGTCTTGCCAATGTTTTGACTAAGCAATGGTTTCAGTATATGCTTCAAGCCACCTCAGCAAAATAGTGGGTTTTTTTGTTGATCTGCTCCAGAACAAAATATTTTATTTCATTTTTCTGAATAGTAAATTGGAAGTTTGCAGAAACATCAGCAATTTCCCTTAGAATGCTACCAAGCATCCCCACCTCTTGCTTCAGGAACACAAACTATGGCTTTTCCTGAAATTCAGAGAGGAATATATAGTAGAGCTGGAGGTAATAAACAGCATTTTAAGATAGAACAGAATCACTTACAGAAGTTATAGTGAAACTGGACAAGCTTTCAAACTCAATCAATTTATTACAACAGCCCTTTTAAGGTGGCTGAAAAAATACTCAGTGCTGCGCAGGAAAAAAATGTAGCTACTAAGAGATCATTTTCTCTAAGCACCACCTTGCCTGTTTCTTTCTGGTGGAACAGGATGCTTTTGTGAGCTGTTGAGGCAATGCCATATTATGTGAGCAGCACCTCAGAGCCTATCCTTGTCAGGTTTTAAAAAATTCTTCTTGAAACTAAGCCTGTAACAGTGAACCATCTAGACAGATAGCAAGTAGATACCATTACAATATCTGAGAAAGACAGGAAAGACACATTTCAAAATATATTATAAAGCAATAGTGAGTTTTAAAAAATTACTGGGATTTTACAATACCTAACCAGCATACCAAAGACCATACACCAAACTACTGAGTCTTAGATGCTGTAAGAAATAATGTTAAATAGGGCTGACATTATGGAAACTTGCTGCAATAAATAACTGACCCAGATTTAAGGCAGTACAAACAACAGTAAGCTACCATGTTTTGTGAAACAGATTTGGCACCAAAAAGTTGAGTTCAGTTTTAGGTGCTACGTATGGAAGGGGCTTGTAGCTCTGCTATCCCAGGAGAAGCGCCATGATAGTGTTTACTGCTTAGTACTCCAGCAAATACTTATGCATGCTCTTTTAATTCCAATTTATTGTACCTGAAATCAACAGAAGTGGTCACAGTGTGTAATGCTAGGAATGCGACTATGCCTTTGCTGGATCAGGGCCCAAATGACCAGTTTTGCTAAGGACTGCATTTGGAATCCACTGGGCCACACCTCCACACCACTGACTGTGGCCTTTGCTCTCCACTCATAGTATCAAGAGCAAATAGAAAAACACAAGTATATGGCTGTTAGGGATTAAAAAAATTGAATTAAAGCTGCAATTCCACATCAAGCCACTGCACGCATTTTTAAATCTTCATTTTAAGTCTTTGTGTGGATGAAAATCACAGCATTTATTTCACTTGATTTATAGACCATCTATCTAACTGCTGCTCATAATTTGACTAGCCGTATCATTAGTATAATAAAATCATAGCTTATGTCTATAGCTTTTAACACAGTATGACCAAAGGACTGTCATTCTAACACATTTTTGGAGTATCCTGATACATTATTTAACTATGAACTTACATGCACCAGCCTTGTTCTCCAAAAAAGCCTTTCACAACGTAAAAAAACCTAATAAAAACTTGCAGGGATGCACAATGTGTTAATTGAGAATAAATGATGACTCCACATTTGAACTTTTCTCTGAGAAAACTGAACAGGGCTGACAAGCTGTTTTGAAATGGAAAGTGGGTGTCCCTCCGGGCACGGTGACAGAATGCAATAGCCCTTGTTTTCTTTGCACACGTATTGAAAGCGAAGCTGTGATAGAGTGCATTTTGAAATGTAGTGCAGTCACTCTGTTGGGAGCCTGGTTCCTCTTGAATCATTATAAACGTTTTGTTTACAGTTCCCGATGACCATTTAATGAAATGGAACACTTATTTTCTTTGTTCTCCTCTTCCGAAGTATGCTGTTTCTCCTTAGGCAGAATTAAGATGAAGGATGTACTCGAGCATGATTCTAACTTCTTACAGAGCTACTRACTGTAGCTCAGGATTTCCTAGTTTTCTAATTGTTTCTTTATTGTTTAGATGCTATTCTTCCTGAGCAATTTGAAAAAAGATATGTATGTTTTGTATCTTCTCTTTAATGACTTCCATTTCTGGGGGAATTTCTCCAACTATCTTAAAGCCCCAAAGGCTGCTACAGAAAATTTTCCTTGATTCAGGAGTCTAAAAGGTCTACAGGAGAGGAGTCATGAGCCATAAGACTTTTAGGAASTCTATGGAGGAAAACATCTGCAACTTAAAGACCATCCTGCTAAGTAATGCTCTCCCCTCCTATCTTGCAGAGTCTTGTGAAGAGAAGTAACAATTCTGCAGGTGTCTCAGAGGTCAGTGAAGAAAAACTGTCTCTAGACCTGGAAGAATTGGCCTTCTCTTACATAGATCCCAAGTGGTGCAAAGTCATACACTTTCCTGCCCAAATTGCCGATAAAGTTTTCCTAAATCCTATAATGGAAAACAACATGGCTGGCAAAAAGACAAATATTAGCAAAATCAGAAAGGGAAGCTAGAGTTTTTCCGAGCTTTTCTACTTGCTTTGGGTGTCAAGGAAGACAGTAAGGATAGTAACCTTTCTCGAACCCCTGTGTTTCCTGAACCCTGTGCAAAGAGTTGTAGGAGATGAAAACCAYCTGTGAAGAAGCTCCTTACATGGGTTTTAAAAAGCTCCTCAGTTTTCTTATAGCCTTTGCACTCYGTGACCCTTGTGAGCATATAGGGTACAAAGATTACATTTTAAAGGCAGTGGAAAGCAAATATTCCAGGGACTTCTCAGTAGGTGAACTAGGGAGATGGCTTCCAAGAGGGGAAAAAAAAACCCACAAGAGGCAAATCATTAAATTCTCTTGAAATTCAAAAGATTGGGAAAGTTTTTGCTCAGAAAAAATCCAGAAGTTGTAAACCTCAGATAACACATCTAGCTTCAGACCAGCAAAGGGAGAGAGGAGGGAGGTTTCAGCTTCTATCTGCTGTAGCACAATGGCAATGACCAATCTAAATGCAGCAGAAGAGACCTGTCTCAAAGATGTGTCTCACATCGCTGCCATGCAGAAGTATCACCCAACAGCTACTCAGTGTGCATCTCTGTACATGGCTGGCAGTCATGATGGAGGTGCCAAAAGTTGACACTAACAAAAAGATGATCAGGTACACTTCTTATTATAAAGCACTTTGAAATGTGAGACTTGAAAAGAAAAGTGACATGGGGGAAATGTGGAAAATTTCTACAAAGTTTTAAAGAACTTTTCCTCTCTTCAATACTAAAAATGCAGTAAGTTCTTACATGGCAGGTGATCTGTGACTTCATTTGCCTGGGTGCTTAGGTGACTTCAGTTGAGAGGAAAACAAAGTCCCGGTTAAATACATATTTAAGTGATAAAGTCAGAAAGGATAATTTGTAGCTCTTGCATAACAGAGGCTATAGGATTTTTCAAATTCAATTTGTGCTTTAACTAGAGCGTAACTTCTAGAAAAACATTCAGTCTTGATTTAAAAATTTACAATAATGGATAATCTATCACAAACTTTGATAAGTTATTCCAATGCGTAATTATCCTGATGAAGGATACTTCCCTTATTTCTAATTTGAACACGTCTTTGAACTTGCAGTCATTTGATGTTGCTGAACCTTTGCTAGGTAAGCCCTCTATTAAGAAATGTTATTTTCTCCTGCAGATACTAATAAGCTATGATCAAACTATCCCTCGACTTGCTCCCAGATAAGCTCCTGGAGCCATTTTTCTGAACTTTATGGGAAATTTTCCTGTATTTTCTTTGAACTTTGTTAATTTATAATTACTCATCTTCGACCTGTGGAGATTAGACCTGAACAAGTTGCTAAATCTACATTTTAAAATATATCCACTCCAAGAAGCAATCCCTAGCACCCAGATCAAGGACTATGGAGTGGTTGTACACACACTATTCAGGGTCTAGCTCTTTATTGAGCAGGCTGGCCACATTCATACTACATAGTACTTGTCTCTGAGGGCCTAGTTTGTGTTCCTTCAGTTTTTAGACATAACAATTATTTTGTTTGTATTTCTCAGTGCCCGACATTGAGAGTGCCATGTTACAATTTTCTAGATTGGAGAGTTTTTAGCATGGAACTGAGGGTCTATGTTGTGTGCACTGGAGAATGTCATCAGGGCATGTGGGAATATTACAGAGTATGAAGTCTTCTGATGCAGTGTTGAAGGACTGGAAAGAGTGTAGTCCTATCCACACTACCTTCCAGAAATATTTCCTGGCGTGAACTATCAACAAATTACACTCAATATTTTTCTTTTTTCTTGACAAAAGACAGGTTGCTCCCTGAGAAAGACAGAGTAGCAACTAATTTCTGTTGCCCTGTGGATGATCAGGGACCCGAGAGTGAAGAATGAACTAGGGAGCTAAGTTATCTGACAGTGTAGACATCCAGCATGTCAGGAGTGAAGAGCCTACACCCAATAGAAAAGAAATATATCTCCTGTACTCATACTTGAAACGTCCCTGTTTATACATCCAATGATCACACAAAGTATTTTGACAACCATATTAAACCTGGAGCTTATGTTCCTCTGATTATCCATCCTGGACTGATTCTCACGCATTCTTTCTCACTGATTCTCACTCTTCATTCTTTCTGAGTGTACAATTTTACATGTCAGTGCCTCAAAACACAGAATTGCGAGTGAGTGTCACAACTCTGTATCAAGGCAGTGTAACTGGACTTTGGGTGAGCTGCCTTGAACAGGAATCACAGAATAGTACAGACTGTACAGGGTTACTGTGCAGGAGGTCCAGTCATTGAACCTCCCTGTGCAGGCATGTTTGGAAAAAGGGATCACACAAAGCTTGTTTCCATGGGTAAAAACTGAGGAGGTTTGCTGGAATTCACTGAATATTTGCCCTGATGAAAGCAAGTACGTCTTCCAAAACTAGTCTATCTTGGAGTCTCCACCAAAGAATCACCCACCTTTAAAAGAAAAAAATCTGTTTCTTGATCCTCAGCTCCTGTAAATCAGCTTGGGTCTATTTAACTCAAGAGTCAGGCATTTATATCAGATCTGGACCTTATCCATGATGCTTATCTATGTTTTTTTCTTCTTCAGAAAGCAGCAAAAAGTGAAAGGCAACAGGGAACATTGCTTTAAATTATGTGGGGTTTTTTTTGGTTTTGTTTTGATCCTCTCAAAAGCATCATATTTAATAGGGGTTGAAATGTCAACAATTTTACAAGGTTTCCACTTTGGATTAAGTGAAGAGGAAAAATGCACCCTGCACAGGTGATAATTGTTTTGGCTGGCTTCTAATATTAACAGTAGTCCACAAGGCTAATCGTAGGGATGGGCACAATGAGTAAGAACCAGCCACAGCTTTTCTTGGTCTGGTGTTCAGTCAGTGCCCTAGCAACAGTGGAGGAAATGTGGCTCATGAGCTGAACAGCTTCTCAGGTAATTCTTTACAGTTGGATGACAAAAAGGTTTGGGGTTTTGCATTCAGAAGCAACCAGACAACTTTTCCCCCCGCCTCTTAATGGGCAGTTTATTGACTGGATGAGATTCAGGAGGAATAGAACGTTTTAAGAAATGGATTAGGGGAAGGAAAGCAGCAGCACAGAATGAACAGGCCTAAAAATTAACCATAGCATTTTTTTAAAAAGGAAACACAATGTACTTTAATGCAGCAATTTCACCCAAAGGTCAGCTGCAGGTCAATCCTTCCTCCATGACCATTTCTTTTCTAGTAACAGAGGGACAGAATTAGGTTCACAACAGAAATACAGGGACGCATTTGTGTAAGGAGAAAATGTGTGTGGAGCTGTTTAGCATGCTCATAGACAAACCGAGGTTTAGTTTGGATAGGTGGACAATAAGGTGCCTGGAAAGTAAGTTGGACTGCCAAGCTCAAAGGGTTGTGTTCAGCAATAAAACATTCAGATGGTGGCCAGTTACAAGTGGTGTTCCACAAGAGTTGATACTGGGGCTGATACTGTTTAACATCCTGATTAATGAGCTGGAGATGAGATAGAATGCATCCTCAGCAATGATGTCACACATGACACCAAACTGGGGGCTGTGGCCAATACCCTGGGGATAGGGCTGCTATTCAGAGGACCTTGACAGGCTGGACAAGTGGGCTAAGAGAAAGCTCATAAAGTTCAACGAAAAGTCTTGCATGGAACTATTCCTGAATGGACAGTACAGGCTGGAAGACAAGTGGATAGAAAGGAGCTTTTCAGGAAAAGCCCCAGGAGGCTTGGTGGACAGCAAGTTGAACATAAGCCAGCAGTGCGACCTTGCGGCAAAGAAGGCCAACCACATCCTGGGCTACATTAGCCCCTTAGGTCAATGGAAGTGATTACCACTCTTTACTCAGCACTTGTAAGACCACATCTGAAGTACTGTATTGGATTCCTCAGCCAAATAAAGACACTGACATGCTGGACTAAGTCCAGCAGAGAGCAACCAAAATGGTCAGAGGCCTCAAGGACATGTATGATGAGAAGCTGAGAGAACTGGGCTTGTTCAGCCTGGAAAAGAGAAGGCTAAGGGGATCTCTTATTGCTGTCTACAATTACTTAATGGAGCCAAACTCTTCTAAGAGACGCACAGAGACAGAATGAAAGGTAACCGACACAAATTGCAGCAAAGGAAATTCTCATTATGTATTAGGAATTTTTACTTTTAWTTTTTACTTTTCTCACCAAGACAGTAGCCAAATACAGGAACAGGCTGCCTTGAGAGGTATCCTTGGAGATACTAAAAACTCAGTTGGAAAAGGCCCTGAGCAACCTGAGCTGGCTTTCAGCGGTAAGAGGACCAGACCTCTGGAGATCCTTTCTGACCTTAATTGCCTATAATTCTATGATCCTATCTGGGAAAGCTTCTCTTTTCACTGTCTCTGCTAAGGCCTTGAGACAACCGTGTAGAAACTATCTGTATATATAGGGTATTGCAGTGCTCCTGTCCTCCCCTGAGCTCAGTTTGACAAAGACCAGTGGAGGAGGGAGGGTTGAGGAGCTACAGCAGGAACAGTTGAAGTCAGGGTGTAGCTGAACACAGAGACAGAAGAAAGACAATGGGGAAAGGAAAGAATTGAGCTGCTGCTTCTGAGATCTCAGTGTCCGCTCAATTTTGCAGATGCTTCTTTCTCAAAAGTCTCTTGATTTTTTTTTAAAGGGGAAAGGTTTGTCCTGAACCTAGTTTGCCCTAACACTAAAATGATTAAAGCATAGTGATTTCTGTAGCCCATAGCACCTAAGAGAGTGATCTGACTACGACCAAATTCAACTGTTTTTTGTTGGCACTCTCTTAGAGGTGACAGCTTTGACACAAGGGTGTAGAAAGACATCTTAGTTACTCTGCTACTTTCTGTGACAGGCACCAGGCTACCTGTTAGAGTCCAAAGATAGAGGCCAACTGTGATGCCTCTTTCTTTACTTTGGGACTATGGCTAAAACCTCTGTTTCTGTATCTACAAAAAGGAACTGTCTTTACACAATCACTTTTATGAGCACAGTGAGAAACTGGAAAGTGAACTTGCACTTCAGAAGAAAAAGTACTGGTTTTACTATTACTGTGCATTTGTCTGGGGTTCTCCTGTCATATAATAGAAGTTTTTGTTCTCAGTTTAGGCACCTGGATGCCTCTAGTAAGCTTTTATGTGCAAGTCTTTCATCTAAATTGAACCTGCTAATGATGGTCCCTCTACAATAAAGAGAGGGCATTTCAGAGTGCTGGACAACATAATTACTCATCAAGCTATGTATGTTCACATAAAAAACTGTCTTGATCAAGCTAAAAATACCACACTTCAGAATGATTCTTTAAATCATTATATTGGAATACTACATATATATGTCCTATTTATGTACATTACATGGAGAACTTTACATTATGAACTCAGGTCAGACCAGTAAAAAACCCCAAATTAGGTCAATTTAATCAACTAAAAAGAAATACTTTTTATTTACTCCAATACAATGGAAACCAGAATCTGGTATAGACTGTCTAAATGCCATTCTTTTTTTATCACAGGTTTCTTAGGAGATGAAAGTTTTCAGTGTTTCAAAGAAAGTCAGGTGTTGTTTTTAAAAAAAAGACAGTTATTGCAGGGTCTGATAGATTCAATTGCTAAGGAGCAGAGGATGTATCTCAGAGAATGCAATGAACAGTAGACTTAATCAGCCACAGCAATGCCACTACTACATGGACAGGCCTCCCAAACTAGAGGCACCATTTTCAAAATCAAATACATATTGACCCTCATTTCAGAAATGTCAAGCGAGCTGTAAACAAGTTCTCAGTACATCACATGCTTTAGAAATTGCATGAGAAAGACTGGAAAGGAAGCTATTCTTTGAGGGTAGTCAGCTTTAAGATAGCTTATTTTTAAGTGCAAGCTACAGATTACAGCCAACAAAGATAGGGATGTGGTCATCAAAGCAGAATTATCATTTTAGCTTCCCACCATTGACACAAACAGACTGATATTTCCTGTTGAGCCTAAAAGCAACAATGTGTTGGCACTTCCTAAACCACTACCTCTACAATGTGCATGATACCTGTACTTCAAATGCATCTTTGTGCGTTATAAAGCACATGYGTATCAGTATGCTTTGCACTGATAACAATATTTGCTGAATGAGCTCACAGTATCTTAAATAAGGAATAATCTAATCCAAAAAACTGGTACAGGGTGAATGTGAGTAAGTGAAGAAAGTGCTACTTTTTGCCTTGACATTGTTGTTGGACTTCATTTTTTCTTTTTTTTTTTTTTTTTATCATTAAAACGTATTTTTCTGCTGTTTGCAAATGCTCCTGTACTTAGAACCAAACCTAATGATACCAGTTCCTGTACCAAACGTGACTAATGTTTTACGTAATGGGAGGTAGGAATATTGCAATGGCTTTTAGAGAGGGAATGGCTAAACTGAGTCAGGCCTCAATGGTGGGTATTTAAAGGTTCTATAAACCATGAGTTTTCTGACTTCTTCATTCACTGAGACAATTCAGAAAAATCTCCTCTCTCAAGCAACCACTATACTCCTTTCTTTACACCATGGAGAAAAGCACTAGTTTTAGCGAGAATCTATGGAATATAGTTTGCAAATTAGTGCTATATTCAGATGGCTGTCATGGAATTCTGACTCTTCCGGGGGAAAAAAAGGCATTTTGGTAAAAGATCTATCCAGAATTAGGCAACAATAACTATTTAAAGCATTAACTGTGAGGATTTCTAAAAAACAGAAATGTCTGATTAAATTGAAAGTGCTCAGCACTTCTTAACATCAGATCCATTATCATAATGTCGTGAGCAGAAGCCCGCAGAGCTCAGATGAAAGCGGTTATCATGTTTCTGGAGCAGGACCACAGGCAGTTCCATGACCACCACCACCCCATTTTGCACTGCTTTACTAGTCATTTGCTTTCTGCACTGAAGATGCACAGTATCATCACAAAGAAGCACAAGATGTGATCCAGTCTAATTTCATATAAACAGTCTGCCCTACGCTTGTCTTTATTATTCACAATTGTTAAATATTATGCAAAAATGACATAACATATGCTTCCCACTTCCAATTCATCTTCCATTGGTCCTTTTTTTCAGGGAAACAATAAAGGAAAGAGATTCATTCTAGCATTCTTCCAGTCATTACAAACATGGGAGTAATAATGCACAGTGCACACGTAGCCTGGTAATCGTTAGGTGCTAGCCATTCCCTTCTGTTCTCAATCCACAAATCTGGTAATGTGCCATCTCTCAGCGTGGGAGTATGAATCCTCAGCTCAAGCTGTTGAGACACCTCCTTACAGTATCTAATAGTTGCACTGAGGCAGTGTATTTCAGATGAGCCTCAAATCCTCAGGACGGGCTTCTGTAGTCTAGAAGTCTGAAATCCCCTGGGCCAAAGTTTTTACAAATGCCCCCCTGGCACCCAAATTACAGGCACAGATCCATCCTAAAGCTCCATTTGAAAGGCATGGAGTCCATTCTCAGCTGATGTAAGTTGGCCCTGCTGCTCTAAAGTCAGAGAAGCCAGGGGTGATTCACACCAGCTGAGGAAGTGGCCTGAAATCATGATAACAGTCACCAGAAACTGCTTTTAAAAGCTATTCTCCACCATGATGGAAAGTATAAAGCAGACAAAGTACTAAAAGCTTTTACGTTTAGAATTTCTTTGACAAGATATTTTTCTGAGGACTAAGATGACTGTTACTCCAGAAATGAACATCAAACCATGCAGTGTAATTCTGGAGCTGTCAGTTTAACATCTGTAAAGAGAAAAATCATACTGCAGCTCAGGCAATACTTTTGAAAGCACAGTTTAGTCAATGAAAGACAATATAGATTATACAGAGAGGAAAGTGAGCTTTAACTAATGTATGAGGCGTCTGTAAGAGTTAATCTCAGTGTAGACAAGCAAAATGGAGTGGAAGATATATAAAAAAAGTATTTGATTAAGCAGCTTACTGAGTTTCGGCCAATGAGGTACAGAAAAAACCTGGGTACCTTTGTGGTACAGAAGGAACTGTGTTTAAAATGGCTTGAGGAAGGGAATGTTATCTCAAATAAAGAATGGCTCTACCTAAGAACATTTTAAACATCAATTAGATTGTCACTGAACTGACTTTTGAGTTTGGTCTGGTTTTCCTAAGATTATATTATCATGGACTAAAGTATGACTTGGATTATCTGCCTGTGCAAATGAGGAAGAAGGATGAAAAACAACCAAATAAAATCGTTCCTTGAAAATCTGTATTGGCTGTCAGGAGATTTGGCCTGGGCACACAGGAATAGGAGAACGCACATGYTTACTGAGTTTAAAGAGCCAGTGGAGAAGGAACAAACACACCTTTGGCTTTAATGTATCTGCCTTCTGGGACTCCCCCAATGTATATGTTGTCTAGAGTGGCTTAGACATAGAAAGGTAGGAGTGAAAGATAAATTATTTGCTTCAGAAATTGGGAGGAAGCAGTGGAAGAATTTTGACTTCGAGGAGTGATTCTGCATCAAATCTGCCAGGATTGGGTCTGGTTGAAGAGGCTCACATTGTATATCACATTGTCTTAGGATTGTATCCTAGGACTGTAGTAAACACTCTCCCAAGAGCAAGAGCAAAGTCTGTCTGAGGGCTTCCCCCTGATCCAGCTTTGTTTAGCTCATTAAAGTTTCAGGGTTTGTACTGTTCCTAAGTACAATTCTAGCACCTGAATTTCTGAGTCTTCCCTTTCCTGGCCCACTGTCTTTCATGAGTGTTTTGCTTAGAGTTATTGCCTCTCTTTCCTGTCACCCCCCTTTAGTTTTCTGAATCCTCGTTGGCCACAGTGTTGCGTTCAGTGTCAATTATTTTAATTTACTGAACACATCAAACAAGCTCCAGTTTCGCTTGCTATTTCATCTTCCTTGAGAGATTTATACCTCCCGTCTCTGCTAGATTACTGAGGCAAACAATGAATTCAATTAAGAAAATTATAGTAAATGATGCTGATTCTGTCAATAACATCGTTTGCTACTTCTCAGAGGTTGCACTATTTCACTCAGTGACCTCTTGTTCCATGTACTTGAAAAAACATCACTCCACTTCTTATGATCACTTGTCAATCTTCCATTCATTATCTACCTTCTGGTTTTCTTTCTAAAAAAAAGAAAGTTTTTATAGCTACAGGTGAGTTATCTGAAGAAAGAAATTGTGAGCAGACTAAAATCATGGGCAGGATTATGCATGTCCATTTTAATGCTGGCAGAGAGAAATGTTAAAATGGCAGAAAGGAAAAAGCAAAAATGCAGCAGAAAGTAAGTAACTATAAAAGGTGGTCATCTCTCAGTAGAACAAAAGATACTGCTTTGTGGTGTAACACTGAACAGAATTGACATCAACAAGTTTAGTTTTCAGGTTTCAGGACAAATCCATGAAACTTAGCTCTGTCTCATGCTTCTGCAGGGGGAAGGGGTGGGCAGCCCAAGACTTTATATACGCAATTCTGCTCTGGCAAGTGGAGAACCAGGAAACAAACCTCTTTTGCCAAAATCTTGTATCCATATCTATCTGTGTTCTGTTAGGCTATTCTTTTGAACATTTTCACAGAACAGAGATGCTTTGCAGAGGCTGAAATACAAATTCACAAAACCTGGCATGATTCCCCCAAATATACAAAGGAATATAGAAATACAGATGACCCAACCACAACTTGTGCAATCCTTTTTCTAGTTAGTCTGTTTAATTCAATCCAATATATTTCTGCGAAGCAAACCCACTATTATGGTGAATAATTTCCTGATAGTGCAAGGATATTTAAATGGACTCATCTTTTCTAAATGGAGGCTTCACCATCTGTTCTGCCCTTTTGTTACAAATAGAGAGGGAACCTAACTCACTGCATCAGCATGTAAAGCCTAGCATCGAAGTGATTTAGATGTACGTGTGTGTTCTTTATGCACCTGGTATGTTTTCTCACATACCAGACACAAATCAGTGAGAAGACCTGTCTCTTGTAACCTAACAAATTCTCTGATCTAGAGCCTTTATTCCTTTCTCACGGCAGCAGAAATTGATAGCCAGTAGTTTGCATTTTATTAGGACAATTATGACCCTGTTGCTGTCCTGCAGGAGTTATATCTTTATTGGGCTGACATTTTGTGATACCATTTACCTCTCTACAGAAAATGAGCCTTGATTCCTATTCTCTCCCTCTTGCTGGGCCTACATACGCTTCATCGTGGACAGAAATCTTGTAGGAGTTGTGCTGAGGATGTGTCAGACTGCTGAAAAGCTCTGTCCTTCCCCAAAGAATGCCACACAATCTCTCTTAAGACCATTTAGAGAAGGAACATATTCTCCTCAGAGTAGCACAGGACCAGAAACTCCAAAATGCATCACACAGCATCATTTTTACTGCTTTAAATGACAAATTTTGCAGTAGGTTAGGAAGGGAGGTGCAAGTTACCACATCTCATACTCTGTATACCAGGAGACTGATTGCATGCTCAATGCAAACGTTAATTCAACGAAAACCCTCAGGGCCTACCTGTGTTGTAGCCCCTCCCAAGCGCTGGCCAGGGCCGATGATTCTTCCAAAGGTTGCCCAAATACCAATCACTCTGGTTCTCCACTAAGCCAAGAACCTGCTGCCCTGGAAATGAGCAAATTGCAAAAAGATCGTGAGACAAAAGACAGTCAATCAATGGAAAACAAACACGGAATCTGGAGAGGGACAGCCAGAGGAAAGAGAAGACAGAAGTTCGGGTGCTGCCTTCCTTTCACGCATTCGGAAGATGCCTGCTTATGTAACAGACAGCAAGCCTGGCACAGCAAACTCAGCACGGCTCATTTCTTTCCTTCTCCCCTGGCTAGTCTGAGTAATTAAACACTGTGGGAACCTTTGTCATGCTGACAAAAATATATCACCCAGACAAATCTGAATGCTGCTTGATTTTGGAATACAATGATGGAGAATCCTCCTAGTGAGAAGTAAGTGTTGGTAAAATGATCATCTAATATGAAGATCTGTTCATACTCTGATGGAGATAATATAATTGAAGAACAAGGCTCAGCATAACAAATTATTCTCTTCCCATGCTCCCCCCGACTAGTTTCAGGGATTTTTTTTCAGTCACAAAGGAAATCCCTTTTGCTCAGGAAAATATTGGATTCTAGGAGTTTACCTACATAAGAAAGTTGCACTGTTTTAATTTAAGAGAGTAATTTAAGAGTCATTTAGATAAGCCTCTGTGGAATGCTGCACAGAAATTATGATTTCAGTTTTAGATGGGCTTATTTTGGTTTAGCTTACATTGATTAGCAGCTGGCTTCAGCTAGAGTAAAACGTGCTTTAAATCAAAGGTGTCTAGAAGGTTTGCAATGCTTAAAAATCAACTGAAAAGTGAATGTTTGTATAGATAAGGACTTAATTATCTATCCTGAAATTTGCTGTATAAAATGTAAATAAAAGAAGTGATTGAAATGATGCTCTGGTGACGGAGGATGGAGAGAAGGGGAAAACTGCATTTGGATCTAGTCAAAGAAAGGAAAGGGAATGGTGTTTTGACAGAGGGACTCGCTCAGTAAGGGCACTAAGACTGGGATTGGAAATTATTTTGCAACCTCTTGCGAAAGCAATTAAGCATCACGCTCTGAAGGCACATTTTCAAATCCCAGCTATGCTCATAAAACTGGGTGTATGGTCACAGCAGTGCACTAAAAGTATTAAATGATCATTATATGTTGCTTATGTAGGACCATAGCTGTATTACTAAAATTTCAGTACGGCCCAAGACAATATTGGGCTGAGAAGCAAGACATAAAGACAGAAGTGATTAATTCAATTTTATAATCAGCTAGGAAGATGTTAGGATACTTCAGGTGATTGTGATACTCTCCTGAGGTATCTCTAATTCAGTGGAACGTCAGTAACCCCCACATGTGTCTCGAATGCTGTCTCAAAGAGTGTGAGCAGCAGTGAGTGGCCAATGCATATAACAAATAAATCAGACATTACAAAAGCATTCAAGGAGTGAATGGAAATCAATCTAGAAATAACCCTGAGAGATTACCAAGACTACTCCACACCACTGTTGAGGATCATCCTACTCTATCCTAACCACAACATGCCAGTCCTCAGCAGATCTCATTTTGTAACGATGTCTCTCCTTTTCCATTATATATTATATATAATATATATATTTAGTTTTTCACATTATACTCCATAACTCATTTTTTAAGAAGGTGGAAAATCAGGGGGAAAGCAGAAAGGATCATATAAAAGACCACCACACATTTATCACCCCATTGGTGCTACTGAAAACTGGTAATATTAACAGAGTGCAACGCACAAGAGAATGAAGGAAATGACAAGTTAGAGGCAGATGCATCCTAAGCAACTGATGATTTGTTCATACAAATAAACTGTAGCATCTCTCAACCTGTGAGACACATGGAACACACTAGACAGCACATGAGGTGCCACAAGCCATATATTGTGAGGAAATATGAAAGGGATCTCCACTGGCTGAAACAAGCCTTAGCCAAAAAAGGCCAAAGGGCACAATTTAAACAAACACTTGTTGATTCTGTGCTGGAACACTGCCTGTTCTTTATAACCACTCCCTTACAGATGAGGTAGAATAAATCAAAATAATAAACTACCATGGCTAGTAAAGGATGAGGAAAAAACCCAATAAAAAATGCAGGTGCAGCTGGGCTGGAATGGATTGGCACAGCTGGTAGGAAGACAGTGACCCTGCCCATATTCTAACAGCACATTTCACAACTCAGCAGTCCACAGATCCTTCTCAGGATAATACTGCTAACATCAAAAGAAATGTTAGAATTCCATTTGCAAGAAGCAGATACTGAACTTCCTTACCATGGAGCATCAATCTGTTTTCATTATTTTAGCCCCATGCATTTCCCAACAAGCCACAGAGTTCAGCCTTCAAACTGATGAATAATAAAAAATGAACAAACCTTGCTGCTTCTTAATGGTTTTCCTTTCCCACCTACCAGTCCAAAATCTCAGTTCTGACAATGTACCCCTGAAATACTTATTTCTCAGTTACTATTTCTCATGCTAAGATAAACTGAAAAGGCTCAGGAAATTATGTTTGCTCGCATTTATTGTAGCTGTATCATTTCCTTTCCCTTTTTCCCTTTATTTTTGAAGACACCTGAACAAATCCTGCTCTCACCAGTATTCCTTGAGGTTTGATACGGGACATGGATGAAGGCAGAAATTAACATCACGTAAGCTTTAGGGCTTAGATACATGGATCAGATAATGTGACTTACTGTGCATCAACTGAGCTGGAATAACTGCCTGTACATGTCCTTTTAGCTTGTCACAAATACAAAGTAAAATGTGTTAGCTAAGACACTTTAGTTTGCTTTTGCAATGGCCTGGGAATGCGTGCATGTTCACGTATTGTCCTAGGGTAGTGCATGCAACTTGTCAGGCTGTTGTAACTCTTGCTGGTGTCTAAAAACCTACTAGGCAGATGTGATGGCTTCTCTCCCAAGCCACCTTGGARAAAGTTATGAAGATATGTTTTGTATCTTCTCTAGTTATATTTCTGTTTTCTCTAGCCTGCAATAGTGTTGCTGTCTCTGCCAAAGAAGAATATATTTTTATTTCCCTTTACATTGTCTCTATGATCTTGACTCAGGGCAGAAGTGATCAGGAAGACAGAACTTCAGCTGCATAGCAAATATTCATGGTTCCAAAAAATGTTTTCATTCTGAATCAGTATAAAAAAAAGAAATTCAGAAATATTCTCTGGAAAAAATTCCCCAAATATTTTGATCTGAAGATATCAAAATAACCACATCTAAATGTACAACCCTCCTCATTTTCGATAATATCATGTGACCCATAATACAGATGCATAATATATACCATATTATTCTATGTATCTAAAAGTTCAAACAAAACAGAATCGTAAATTTTGCCCTTCCAATTTTGAACAACTAAAAATGTTTCATTCAAAATTTTCACTAAAATTTTGTTATATTTATGAATCATTGTGAGAATATCTGTCCAGTGCATCTGAGCATTACCAATTATTTAATTTAGTTATTTACTTTTTCAAATGCATTATGAAGTGATAGAAATGAAGCACTGGCCAAAGCAATGCATGGTGTCGAGCATGCACAATGAATGCTCTCCTTGTCCACAGTTCTCTGACCATCCATCAGCCCCAACCTGTCCCTTTGCCACTCTTCATGCCTTCCCTGCAAGGTGCATGCAGTTCTGCGGAAACTTTCACCAGCTTCATTTCACCTCCAATCATACCGGAATCTGAATTTTTCTGAAGAGAAAGCCTAGAGTTCCTTGCCACCATGGCCTTTTACAAAAGGCAAGCATAAAAAAGAGTTATGTGAGTTATTCTTCCAGCAGATGAGAACGCGGTGGCTATCATAATGAATTTGAATTGTTCAGCATTCTGAGCTGCCTGTTTCTTCTTCCTAAGAGTTACTATAATAAAATACTATCACTAGCAGCAAAAGCTCTGTCACTGTTTTCTGCTCTGGCCCTGCAGTTATGATTCAGTGCACTCCTCTCACTCTCTGTTACTCCAGGCACAAGTTAGCTTATGAAAATGAAACTGTCTTTCTTACTTACTGATACATCGCCACTAACAACCAGACAACAGAAAACAATGCTATGATTCTGGCACGACCACGGTGAAAAATTATCGAGCAGGCAGAATTACAGCTGGAGTGTCGGGAACAGGACTGTATACTGCCTGGCTGCGGGACGAGACTTCTCCAGAAGGCAGCTGCACAGCTACAGCATTTTGCACAGCACAGCCCCCTGACAGCTCTTGCATGATGAGAAGCGCTTCTGTCCTTGCAAAAGCTTAGCTGTCGCTGGGAAGAGGTTTCCATGGAAAACCAGATACTTCTGAGCCTCAATGCCTTTGATTCTGTTTTCACTTCATGGATTTTTGGTGGCTAATGGAGGGGAAAGCATGATCCTCTAATTCAGGCATTGAAGGGGACTCCAGATCTCATCTCAGCTCCTAGCTCAGATACTGATTTCTTGGGTGACATTGGACAGGTCACACAACAGCCTCTTGCTCGATTCTCCCTTAATAAAAATGGGGATAACGATAACTTTTTACGCCTCCACCATTTTGCCTGTCTCACATATTGCAAGTATAAGCACTCTGAGGTAATAACTGTGTGTTAGTTTGTACTGAAAGCAAAACAGCAGCTGCATGTGGCCAGGCTGAAGCTCCATCCAGCACAGTATTGTGTCTCCAGCAGCAGGGAGTAGCAGCTGTGCAGTAATGGAGCACAACAGGGCAGCTGTATGGTGGCACTTCTTAACAGCGGTCCTCCGGCTTCCAGAGACTTGTGGCACATGACACATCTGAAGCAGTATCAGCTTTTATTTATGTTAAGTCTGGTATCCGCTAGTTTTGTTTGGTACCCAGTACAATATTGGTGCCTGTGAACAATATTTTCCTATTCTGCCCTGATTTTTTCCCAGTTTTAGAGAATTGTCTTTGGTACAAAGGACCCTAACCTCAACTCTTGCCTTGAGGTACTTTGCTATTACACACAATAATAATAGTAGTAAAAAATTATAGTTATTACAACTACTTTCAACATCTTCTTTAGTGGAAGCCTTTTTTTTTTTTTTTTTTTTTTTTTTTTTTTGTCTTAGAGACTACAGTGGCTTTCACATGACTCCGCTGCAATCACAGTAAGAGCAATGGGCCCACATCAAATACTTTGGGTGACTTGCACTTTCTGTGGTCCTCAGGACATCAGGCTGTTTCCGGAAAGGGAAAACAAAAGGGCACGTTAGAGGGGTGGGAAGGGGTGGGGTGGGGTGCCACCTTTTGATCACCCATGGCCAAAGGGTGAGCTGATATCACAGGAGAGATCCATTTCAGCACAGCTCTCCTGGTTGTTACATTCGCAAGGTTTAATTGTATTTGGTATGGGCCTCCAAAGCGAAAAGCAAGTGCAAAGTATTTTTCAGCCTTTAAAAACATAAAAAGTAAGCAATTTCTACACTGTGGAGGTTATTAAAGGAGAACAGAGCAGAACTCTGTCTTGCTGCTTCTAACTACTTTAACAGCCATGGTTTAGATCATTAGGAATTTAATACAGACACAAATGCTGGAGCCACAGCCAAGTACTGCCAAAGCAATGCATGTCTTCAGTGTAAGCATTTAAGATTCAAGCTTGGCAGGAATCAGGAGAACTGCAGAGTTCTGCTCCCAAAATGGGACACAGAAATATAGAGAATAAAAACGTGACAGGAGGGAAGAGGGGAAAAGGTACATATTCTGAATGCTGGAAGATTTCTAAATAGGCCAGTACCGAGTCTGATGAACATAGTCAGGACTAGCAGAATCTATAGTAGTACAATGAAGCTGGGTTATTTTCTGCATGACTTGGAGTTAAAATCTTTCATTAATGTCCTTTCCCTCTTCTCCCCTTCTCCTGATTTCTTTTTCTTTATCTTTTAAACAACTGCATAAGTCACCCTTCCTTTCTGAAATGTGTGAGGCCACATCCTTAGCTGGTATAAATCTGCATGACTTCAATGAAATCAGTGTACTTATGCTGATGGATACCAGCTGAATATGTTGCACTTCATGTTAAGTCTTGCCTGAGTGACTGACCCCTTCTCTATGGCCTTCCAGTCCCTGATCTTGCAACAGTTCATACAAAATATGTGGCTTCTAAAATCTTTCACTTCTCCTGCCACATTTCTCATCCACCTCTTCAGATCACTGTCAAGTTCAAGCTTTTCATCCTCGCTATTGATGCCCTCTGCAATTCTTGCACTGTCTATATCAATTCATGTTTCTTCCTGCTCCCAAATTCACTCCTCTCTTCTACTGCCATGTCCTCTCTCATCCCTAAAAAAGAATGTCTTCTCATGCAACAAATGCCCTGAGTTACCTCTGAAAATATATTTCTAGCACAAAAATTCTCAGCACTTCCCTCTAGAAAGTTTTTAGAAATTTTACCACGAATCCAGTGTAAAATATGCACATGAAATCTTGTGTGTGCACTGTAACACAAGCCTGCCTGTCCTTAGAAATACAGGATGACATTTTCTCATATGCCTGTACAGTGCAGGATACACTATGTTCAACAGAATTGAATACTTTAACCTCTACTGTGCATTTATTTCACAGATGTGCATAGACATAACAGATATATGCATTATATGTGCATGCACACATACACATGTGTATACATATATACACACACATATATACATGCATAAATATCTACTGATATATGCGTGTGTGTGTTTGTGTATATAGGCAGGTGTAGGAAAAGGCAGTCTGTACGGTGAAGAAGTTATCTTCTACATGTGGAAAAATCAAGTTTCAGGGAAATCCGCCTCCTACACAAGTTTAAATTTTTATTTGATATCTCATTTGCATCAAATACGTTGCTGTTTCCCAACAGCCATTAGCCCTTCTTAGTGGACTAATTGCTCATAGAAAGAAACTGCATGGACAGTTATTAAGAAACAGCTTGGATGAGAAGGAGGCCAAAGAGTAGCTCACTGAAGATACTGCAGGACTGTTTCAGGAGAGGAGAGGATGGCTCCATGGGAGCATCACATTGGATAGCACACTGGTGCCAGGAGAGGAAGAAAGGAGACAGGCAGTGAACACATGGTAAGAAAGGAGGGTAGATAAGTGAAGCAGAAGTAGATACAGTACATCAAGGGCAGGGAAAGACAAGATGGGCCAGTTTGATTCAGTGAAGGAGAAAGGAGCTAGTGAAAGGAATAAAGGAAGACACTAGCAATGTGGAACAAGGATCTAAAGCAATGGTATCAGCTGACTTCTAGATGTACTCAGAGGTGGTGATGCGGCCAGGGCAAAAGAAGTTACAGCAACTTGGGGCAGAGAAGAATAACTCAGCAAGGGTCTGTACAGAAAGAAACATGACAAGTGTTTTGTAGGTGGTAGAAGGGAGGATTCAAAAGGCACAATCATACACAAAAGGTGATCAAGAGGATGAAGTACACAGAATTGGATTGAGATAGGTTGGGGTAAGGGGCTAAATTTGTGATTCATCTTCATAAGGAAAGATGAAAGAATGACATCAATCAAATAAAGAGAATATATTGGGTTTTCACGCATCTTTTCACTCCTCCAAGGAGCTTGTTAGAAAATGAAGAGGACAGTGAGGAGTCCAGCAAACTACAGCAAAGCTACCAAATCTATCATTCATGTTTGCAGCACTTTCATCTGCAGAATTTCAGGGGAATGGATTCTCAGCAGCTGAGCACAAGAGAGCAGGTGTAGAAAAAACCTTTCACTTTGGAACCAAACTTTTTGAGGTTTTCTGTGACAATGGCAAGGCTTCGTGCTCCCATGACAACAGGAATCCTGTGTTGCCAGCAACTTAAGAAGTTGAAATGTTATGATTTGGACACGCACCCAAGTGTTTGTTTGTTTTCTTCCTGGCAGGAAAGGATATGCCCGACACATTGCAGGAAAAGTGCTCTAGCATGGAGTCTGGGGAAGAATGAGCCTGACCACTGAAACAGTTGTGAAATTGTAAGCTAGACTAGAAGGGATGCCCGTACCAGCTTCACGTGCTGCTGAGCCCGTCCTTCCTCACCTCAGTTTTTATGTCACTGTTTGTAGCACAAAATGTCCCAGCAGCAGAACTGACATTTAATTAACAGCAATACGAGACTTGACATGAACCCTTTCTCAGGTGACAGGTATTCTCTCCTAACCAGGCTGCAGGAGGTCAGCGAGATGTATTCGTTGCTCTGACTACACACCTCACTTTTTTATTCACACCAATGGCCACTTAAAGATTGTGTGCCCCGATACTGCCTTTTTCTCATCATGGTCTCCTTTTTAATTTTTAATTTATTCAATATAAAACCCCACACTCCTACAAAATCGAAAACCTCTTGCTCGGAAAGCAGCAAAACATCCTTGTGAACACAGTGAATTCCAATCCACTAGTTGTAATATTCAGGCATTGGTCTGAGAGAAAAGATATTTTTAAATGACTATGCTCAGTGTTTCAGGACCATACAAGCTATTAAAACCATGGCTTGAATTTGTGCTATGCAGGAATACGTGACCACTGAACAAAAAATGCCTCCTTTTTTGCTGCCAAAGATAATGCAATAAAACTGTCTTGGAGGAGTGTGTGAAGAGCATGAAAGTAACTGTCCATGCACCATGACTCTGCCTGTCGCAACTGTATCAATTTTATAAAGGGGATAAGGTCCTGATATGCACATTTTGGTTGGCACAAACCCCATCTGTGAAACGCATCTCAGTAATGGGGAGCTGAGCAGCAGGCTGCAATGTGTAATCAATAATCTAACTCTTATACAATCCCCTTCATTAGGAGTGCTTTACAAAGGAAAGGAGAGACCTCCTTACAGCAGGAGAAACTGAGGCACATGGTGATGGAGTGACATTTCCAAGGTCACCGGGGAGGCGAGTGGTGATCTATGAACAGGTGCCAGGACTTGTGAGAGCCAGAGCACTGCTCTTAGATACTGAGACACACCATCCTTTTTAGTAGCCTAGTGCCTAAAATGCCACTGCCACTCAGTAATCATTTAGAAATTCCCACTCAGCTAGTCTTTTGAGCAGCTGTCAGCTTACTGGTTCCACTGATGGCTGAGTTTTTCTCGCCACATCCCTGAATGCTATGTTCTGCTCTGCCATAGATTTACTTTGGGTAGATCCCTTGGCATTCCAGGCATCACTTTCCTCTTGTCGTTCAGACAGCTGCTCATTTCAGCTGTAGCGATGTAAACCTTAAGCCGCTCCCGTTAACTGAACAAACTTAACTCAGATTCACACCAAGGTAACAGAGGTTAGCAGCTGGCCGTTCGTTCCCCACTTTCGTTCTGTAAAAGGAGGGTAACACCACTGCTTCACTACACTTCATCAGGTTTCAGTAATCAGTGTTTGAGGTTGTTGGAATAGTAAACTGTTGTTTATCAGCAATGAATTAGAGACGGAGGGTAAGAGCTTTCTAATATTCCCGAGACTGTTTATGGAAACTGTGCACAGCTTCCTACTTCATATCCTTTTTGGCAGTTATTGTATATAAACAGCAAGATATTAAACCCCCTTCCTTTTTATTTAAAAGGAACAAATCTTCTAAATCGATGGACACACCAGGATTGTTTGTAAGCAAGAAATCAGTAGGTATGTATCATAAGTACTTTCTCTGAGCATCAGAGAAGTCCCAGAATGTAGAAGCAGTGGCAGAAAAAAACCCAAGATGAACAAAATGAAAAGGATTGGTTTTCTGGTGACAAGTAAAAAAACCAAACCAAACCAGAAAAAAACAGTGCCGTATTTAGTTGAAAAGGGCTGTAGTCAACCACTTAATGTGGAAAAGGTTGCCAAGTTATTGTACATGGTGTTGAAATCCAACTATGTTGACATTATTTTTCCCCTTTGTTGGGTTCAGTTCTGTTAAAAAATAAACAAGCTCTGTGCTTCCCTTTGGCTATGTGGCTTTACCAGCCTATGCAAATTTTTCAGGATGAAAATTCAGGATTCGTCTCTTCAGTAGACACAGATCGCAGTAAGATGCTGCTACCTGCCTAGCACTTCTTGCCAATGCTATTAATGGCACTTACTACACTGACAATTGGTTTATGTAAACAGCTCACCTTATCCTTTTAATTATGGGCTTCAAGACAGGTTAGAGCTCACAAACACTACAGCTAAGAATTATTTATACATCAGGAGTATCAGATGGTAAGATGACACAGCAAACATTTGTTCACATCTAATGACTAAGCACAATTAGTCCTATACCGGGAAATACGATAGAGCTCTGACACCAAAGAACCACATGCTGTTTTGCATCTTGAGCCTGCAGAATAAGAGATGCTTCTGCCTGATACGACAAAACAGTGGCTGTACCAGAAGCCTCAAGCTTTAGTGACGAGCTCAAGAGTTTTGGGATCTGTTCCTCATTGTAATGTTGACCAGCTGTGCAATCACAGATGGGTCACCTCTTTGTTGAGTTTCAGCCTCTCTAAGCAGGGCATGATTCTGCAGTCAGGCTAAATAGTGGATGTGCATATAAGAAGCAAAGAACAACCTGGACAACAGAATGGAAAATTTTATCCTGACACAATGTTGCAAGTTATTTTGTCAGCAAGAGATGGAGCACTGCAAATATCTAATAAATGTGCAGAGAATTGCTCTTAAATTTGAACACAACCATTCTTCCTCTATGTCCTTCTCTGTCTTTTAACCTGTACCCTGGAGACATCTGGATTTACAGGGCAAAGTGGTTGAGATGTTCTCTTGCTGAAAATGTGTCTACTCGCAAACTCAACTGGAAATCATATATAGCATTGACTCAGTTTTGCCAGCCTGTAATAACCCTGTCCAATACTACAGAGTCAAGACTGGCACAAAGACAAAATTATGAAGCCGCCACTCACACGGTACCTTAAGCTCCAAGGCTGAACAGTACGGTATGTCTCATGGATTGCTAGTAAGTGTTAGCTACTGTTTATCAGTTTTCAGCTGTTTACTACATGTACGACACATTTTGCTAGCACAACAGTGAAGTGGTTAATAGTCCTGATGGAGAATCCAGTAAGGCTTGGAAAAAGCAATAAGAAAAAAAAAAAAATCTTCAGTTTTTTGCAGATCAATCTTTGTGGATAGTTCCAGAGGTTTTAGGGTGTTTAACTGAAGTCCACCTCAGCACTGACATTTCCCTTTTTTCCTGTTTATTAGCTTATCACTGAGTGATTCCTGTTGTTCTGCAGAGAACCTCAGAGCAAAGAGGAAGAAGGCTGTCTCAACTGAGTAAAGGGATAAAAACAAGTGTTATTAAAATCAGCTTAAGCTCCTTCTCTCTCTCTGTTGTTTAATTATTTAGTTAGTGCAGGTCTGGCTTTAATTGAGAGAAGAAAATTAACAGATTAAAAATGTGAGCCCAATAGTACACAGAGAGTGCAGAATTTTATTACACAGCCCTGAGCCAGAGAGACTTTAAAGTGTAACAAAAGAGTTAAATTCTAAAAGCAAAGAGGTGAGAGACTAGCAGAAGGTGCCAGTTTCATTAAGTAGATATGTTGTTGATAAGGGGAAGAAAGGGCGAGACTTGCTGTCCACTGAAACACAACAACTCCCATAATGTATTCTGCACATCATATCGTTCAAGCCTCTAATATTTCATTCATTGATTTTATTGTCAAATGAAAAGGCGCTTGTTCCAAGTGGCATTTAGTGAGACAGATGGGGAGAGACCCAGACTTCATTACTGGGAGTTTGCTCTCTGGATAATGTTGACATTATATGGGTAAAAAGCAACAAGAGTGCAAAAGTCTACCAGTCTTAGTGTTTAGAAAAGTCTCTTTGGTTCTCTTCCTGGAAGCTGAAGGGCTTTTCGCCTGGTCAGACTGCAGCCTGCCTCACATGTCATCTGCATCTGTGAAAAAGCGTCGCTCAGACTCCTCATACAGGTGCTTTGAGATAAGCTCTGTTAGCCTAGGATTCAACTTTTGTGTTGACTGCAGTTTTCTGCTATAGGAAGAGAGAAGATCAGGAGAGAAGTCTATGGACTATTAAAATTTCTGGCATCCAGTTTTAAGGAAATATTCTGCATTGTGCATACAAAACAGAGAGGACATAGATATATGCATTCAACTGAGCCTGTCCTCTTTAGCCTCAGTAGCAAATACCATCAGAGAAACCTTGGAAGCGTGTTTACTGACACTCAATAGTTACAAGTGGTTGCACCAATTGAGAGGCAAAGAAGAGCTCTGAGTTCCTTTTAGCCACAGAAATAAATGAATGGAAAAGCCAAATACCACAGAGAAGGAAACGCACATCTGTATGGGAGTTCAAAAAGCACCCCAAAACAACCTGCCTGTTCCCAAATCCACTTAGTAGAGGCTAAGAGAGAATACTGAAACAGTGCTGGTGAGAAAAAGCACTCCAAACCTTGCTCTCTTTGGAAAGAACTAGAGAAGGAAAATGCAAAAAGTAAAAGCAGTTTCTGGAAGAAAATCCAGAACTTTCCCTCTTAGAGAAGTATCCTCTTCAGTGAATGACTGCTTATTCTCCCTCCCTTTCTAGCCTTAATAATTTTGCATTCCTGGTGCACAGCAGCATGGCCTCACCAAGAAGCTGCCTGCAGTCAGATGTTACAGATACTTTTTTAAGCAATAGGAGAAGTTGGCTCAAACCTTTACAGGCTAAAGAAGAACCTGCAAGCAGGCCCTCCCTTTTCTGGCCGTGTGCGCCTTCCCCTACATTAGTATGTAAAATGTAGCACTAGCACCCCACAAACTCTCCTTTGTACTCTTCCCCCGTAATGAGGTCAATTCGTTTGGACCTTCTGAAAGGTTAGGTGCAGGAGAATCAAGATGCAAAATGGATTTAGGCTGAAAATAGCTGGCTGTTGTCTGGCTTGACCAGAATGACAGCATCTGTAGGCAGGCACAGCAGCAGAACTTGAAGTGCCTGTGTGTTGTGGTTAAAAGCAAGGTGCCTAACAGCAGCTTGGAAAAACTTTTGTGAACTGCTTTGTTAGTTACGTGTATGAACTCCACCTCAATTTAAATTTAAACCACAGTGTCCCTTTGTTAATCTGAGCCTGATTTAACTGCCTTTTTTTTAGTGATTTTTATAGCCAGGTTTAGGGTGCAAGCTTTCCTTCAAAAATACTGAAGAGAAGAATCAAAATGATCAGCTCAAATGCTGAAAGTGTCTAGATAAGATAAACCATACCTCCACAATAAAACGAGAGAGAGGCATTAAAGTATTAAGAATTCTGAGGACATCAAAATGCAGTAAGMCAGTGTGCAACCACTGCAGGAAAGCATGCAAAGTGCAGGAAGTTATGGTATCAGTTAATCCCCTTAATCTCTACTAATGCATGAAGTGTAAGCAACATTTCTTTTACGAAGCAGTAAAATGCTGTTACGAGTTTTGAATCTATCTTGCGTCTCAATGAATTCTGTAATCAAAAGGCTAGGAACAGCAAGTCAAATATGAGTAAATTTCCCTTTACTTATTTTCCTCTTCCCCTCTCTAGGGACAAGATGGAAAACAATACAAAAATGGAAAGCTGTAAAATGGACTTGGCTAACTCACTCCCTCATAACCACACACATTAGATGACACACTGTACTCGCTCTTAAAAAGGGAACAAACGTATGAGATAAATAAGATAAAGAAAATTATCCTCAACCTACCTGTACCATAAGCCTCTTTTGTGTAAAAAAAGTATTACAAAACAAAGGGCTTTACTCTCTGTCTTCCTCGGGGAGAAAAAAAAGAAATCCCTCACCACCAGATGATCGCAAGACAGACCCTTTATCAGCTCATAGTTCCATGTAGTGGAAACTGATGTCACCTTTTTGTCTGTTGTGCTGCAGATCTATTAAGCACCATAATAAATATAAATTACAATAGAAACACATTTAATACTTTAGCAAATTAAAAATGGATTGCCTTTCAAGTACTGAAAAATAGCAACAAATGAATATGCATTTGCAGCTCAGAAAGGCAGTAAGTCAAAAAAAGGGTGATGTAGATGACAATTTTGGCTGCATATTGGGAAGATCAGTAAGACCCAGTTAAACCTCGTGATGAAATCTTGGCTTCCATTGGATTTAACACCGTGAGAATTAATTCAGACCTCAGTCACATAAATGCTGTAGAAGCAAGCACGCTAATTTGAGAAATTATCACCCCATAGCAGGAGTTACTGCCTACCTCGTTCATCTCAGTGTACAGCCATCTGGATTAGCTGCAGCCCTCTTCACTGGCCCTCTGTAATGGCTGTATGGAGAGTGAGAGGGACAATGAGTCCCCATAAAATCTGTTAATGCAGCTCACGGAAAAGTAATGAAGAGATGATGGCAATAATTTCTTAAATGACTCCAAGCAAAATTGTCAGGACATCAGTTTATGCCTCCAAAAGCATCCAGTAAATGGGACACTTACAGTTAATCTGTTCTAATCTCTAGAAAAGGTAAATCCTTCCTTAGCACTGAGGACAGATTTTATAACCTGGCAGATTTGTGAAAGTCTCCCTTCAGTATCTCACTTTAGCTTCCACCTCTGCCCTTTTAAAAGGCGAAACTGATCTTCTTTCTCTAGGATTCTTTCCTGGAGGTGCACAAATATTGTACTCACTCATAAAATCCAACTGTGTAGTCCCAGACAGACCTGCCTAGGATTTACTCTTCACAAAGAAAATATAATGTAGGTGGCTCCGAATAACTCTTGTGAAATCATCTGTGCACAGATTTTTTTTTCAAATGCACCCTAATTAACTCTTATTTTAGTCCATCCAGTTCCAGCCTCCTTCTATTACAGTGACTTAAGCGTCCCCCTGGGGCATCTCTTAACTCCCCACTTCATTAGCGCTACTTTTAGCCTGGACCTACACTTGTTCCCTATCACGCCCTAAGGGTTTTCAGAAATGAACTTCTTTTTCACAAGATTGTTTTATTTCTAATTTGTATGATTTTCTCTCTGTSCTCAATGCTGTAAAATGTGGATTGTCAACAGTGCTTTGTAAATTGGCATAAGAAATGTAGGGATTATTTTCAATGGTACCTACATACTCAAAACAAAACAAAAAAAGAGTAAAAGAACACAACACCCCCTCTACAACATGTGAAATGCCAGTTTCTTTCCTTCCAGAATAAGATGTGACCTTCTGACTGAATTTAAAGCTCTTCTTCTGTCACTTAGGCTCAGCCAATTAATTGCATGAGGAAACAAACTCCAAGGCATAGATCAAATTCTGGGACAGCCTTCCATTTGTTATCACCACATGAAGAGGAACTCAGATCCTGCCTTTCCATGAAAGGAAAATAAACAATTTCCCATTTGAGCATATAAGATCAATGCTGCAAGAAATGTGTGAGTATGCATGCACTGAAGGAAAGGAAGATTTATGTAAGATGTGACTTAAGACACAAAGGCAAAAGAGATCATTATCTGTTTTGGAGGTGGAGAAAAGATCTTCTATGTATCATTATCAGATTCTGATCAGCTCTAGAAACTGAAAAGTACTAATGTTATTTCATTTCACGACAGATGGGAAGGTTCACCCCTCAGAAAGACTGAACGAGGGCTGATTCAACAGCAATCATAAATTATTAACTAATTTGAAGGATTTTTCTCCTCCTCTTTTTCTCCAAGTCCTCTAAGCTAATTTTGTAGCTAATGCAAGGACAGATCTGAGGGAGTAATTATCAAGCAGGTACGACAGGATTAAGTAAATGCTCTATGACAAGACAATGCTGAGCTTCTCTCACTGAACCACTACATAAATTATTTGTGGTCAGGATTAAAGTATTTAATTAAATCATCTTTGTGTAGATGAAACATGAAAATTATTTTTTAAATTGCTGCAAGAGAGAAGAAAAACTTCCCTTCGTTTGCTTCTTACAATCTATTATTGAGTCTGTAGTTCAAAACCCAAAATGATCAAAACAGCAGTGACTCACTGGCAAGAGCATTAGGATAAATCAACGTACCTTGAAAGTTATCTCCTTGCATACTCTTCTCCCCCAACCAAGATGATTGCAATGTTATGCAAATGCGTTACTGGAACAAGGACAGCTTTCAGACCAGAAAGGTAGCGTCCCTCCGTGGTCTGAGTGGTTTACACACAGGAATTCTCCTTAATGTAAAATTGTCAGTCATTTTAGTGAGCTCTTACTAAACATTATCAGTCTGCTAGCGGACTCTGAGAGAGAAAAGGGATTGTAAATTTTTTGCTTTACACTAACAATAGTGGGAAGTAAGGCAAGGCTTGCTATTTAAGAAAAGAAGAAGCGTTATGCAGAACAAAGGATTTTTTGACCCCTGAAAAAAACAAAGGGGAAAAACCCCAAATTTAAGACATAGGTCTTCCTCCTGAGATTTATTTTCTGCAGTACCAGAAGATAGAACCAACATTGCGGATAGAGTTGCTCAGTTAAGGTCAGTAGGTCCAAAACATCCTCTGCCTCTCTTATTGCCCACATCAGCAACTGTGAGACACAGCTAGCCTAGGACAGGAGAACTGACAGAGATGTACCTAGACTTTTATGGACTGTGCTGAAGAACATCTGAAGTCGTGGCTGAACTGGGGCAGAGAGAAATTTCTTTGCTTCCACAAAAATGTTTTTTGAAGTCACATCTAGCAAACTGTTCTGAGAAATGAACATCTGAGCTTGGTTTGCCTCCATTTGGCTGCAGAATTGAATAAAATAATCTAGTTGGTGGATAAAATGCAAGGATTTGGACTTAATTCTCTAGCCACTGTCAACTAGGATGGAAGGACTTCAAGCTATTTCTTGTTATTTGGACTAGTATCTTGGCTGAAAGAAAACCCAGTGGGGAAGAACTGAATTGGTTATTAATGCAAATCCTTAATATCTCCCTTCAGAAGGTAAAGGTGTTGCCATTTTTCAAACTGGGTGTCTACTACTTATTGCAGAAAACAAATCAATCCTTTTGGGTTTTTTCTTTTGATTTCAAGCCATAACAAAAAGTAGAAATAAAAATAATTTGTACAAAATCATTACACATGGATCAAACAACAAAGTACTGTGAATTGATTTTTAGGTCTAACAAACCTTGTCAGGTTTGTTATTTAAATGACAGCTAAGAGGGAAAATATATCTCCAGTTAAACTTTATTATTCCCTCTGCTGTATGGAAGGTAAAATAAATAATTTTCTGAAGGGGAAAAGAAAGCAAACTAGATAAAACAAATATTATAAATTATTATTATTTCTTCCCAACTCTACTGTTTGGGAAACAGCATATGTATTCTTGTTCTCAAGAATAGCAAAAACAGGTAACAAATGTTCTATGCGAATAGTCATTAAATGGAAATTCTGTATGGATATATGTGCAATAAAAACCATGACCTAACATTCAGTAGTTTCAGTGAGCTTTTGATCACACAACTATATACATGCACATGTGCATATGTAGCAGAAGCTAGATGAACACTGCTGAACAATGTAACAAAGAAAGCAGCTTCTTTTAATAATTCTAATAATTTCTGGATATACTCTATCAGTAAGTCACTGTGAATGAGAGAGAAACTAACACGATAAATATGCCTGCAACTGTCTCATGTACCAATGCGGGGAAAAAAAAAACTGGAAACAAGCATATGGAACTGCTAATGGAAATGAATTGAATTCTATATAAGGATTATAGAGTGGAGGTCTGAAGTAAGCTATAAGGTATATGATACTGCACGTATTAAAATGTTTCCACAGTATCATCCAAAAGTGATTTAAACACCTACAGCAGCTTTCATAAGAAGTTTGATGTATTTCTTCTGGACCACTTAACAATCATGAGCTGCTGCTTAATTTCCTTTCCCATCATTACTTACTGTCAATAAATGTGTGTATTAAATTTAATTTTTCTCCTTTGTAATTAGTCTGGGTCTACCTGCCTGACATATTAATTGATTCTACAATCTCACATTTGTGACATCAAATGATTTCCATGGTGACAGATTGAGATACATTCCTGAATGAGACTGGTAAGTGGGTCATATTTGACTGGAAAGGGGAGAAGAAAACCCACCCTCCTTTATATATACTTGCTTTGGTTAGGCTGATCAGTAATTAAGGGAAGACAGAGTCTAAGCAAAAAGTCCAAAATGGTATAGTTAAATTTGCTTGGGAGCTGATAACCACAGAGGCTTGTGAAAAAGTTTTTAAGGTTATTGTGGGTAATGGAGATTTTCAGAATATGTCAATCACTTTTTTGAAGACTGACTAATTTGATTCATAACTTCGGACTTAGTTCAGTACATAACTTAGTTCAATGATTTTTTCTTTTGTTTACAGTGGACTGTTCTGTAGAATATGCCACTTTACAGGCATGTTGCAGCAGCTTTGATCACTAAATTCGGTCTAGATTTGACACTACAAAATCTCTGGTCCTTGTTCCTTTGCACAAGGAATTTGCTCTCTTCTCAGGTTTATTTCCGTTTATCAACTTCAATTTGTACTGTAGAACATACTTGAGCAATGAAACTGTATCGCCTGTATCTGTGTCTGGATTAAAATTTTATGTGTTCTGCTGCACAGACACCTGTGTCCTTGGATGCTATCTGTCAAGGGTGCTCCAGTGAACACCAGCACCGTCAAGCCCTCGAAACACAGCACTGCTGGCTTTGAAGGGCAGCTGAATAAAATATACTCAACAGGGTGGTCTTAGATGTCAGCAACAGCAACTGCTGTGGTTCCTGATAAAATGGTTTCAGTGGTGTGACACAGTGTAACAGGGAACGAAGACCCTCCATTTATACACATTGACTTGAAGGAGTCAATATAGAGATACAGTAAGCAGGTATGACTCCTTTTATATCAAATGGAGTCATTCCAACTTGTAGCAGGTCAGAATTCAGCTTGCTAAATTTATACTACAGAAGAATGAAGCATTTTTCATATATTTTCTCATAAAAACACCGGCTGTTGGCTTTGCTGCTGATTAACAACCTCCCACTTTCCCATTCTGGGCAAGTTGGTGAGGAAAGCTGTCAGACCAAGAACAGGATTGCTGGCAAGCCATCCTCTGGCCAAGGCACACTCCATAGAGCACGCGGCTGTGTAGGAGAGGCTTTGCCATTTGGGAAACTGGGCTTCATGAATTCTAATCCATAGCAGCCCAAGTTTAGTTCCTTAGAAGAGCAAGCTAAGTTAAAACTAACAACTTTGCCAAATGAAAAGGGATCCAACCACTATTTTTCAAATGATACCAGGATGGCATAGCAGGATGTGTAAATTGCTGCTTGATGGCTGTGAGAGTACATCTAATTTGATGCTTTCATGGGAGGAAGCTCTGTGAGAAGAAAGTACCAGAATCATGTGTGGCACTAAATGTTGAAATTCACAGAAGACAGCATTTGCCCTCTAACAAGTCTGACAGTTATCATTCAGGAGTGCACACAATAGCATCTGAGCAACCACAATGAAACCAGACAGCTACAACTTTACGTATTCACAGTAAATCTTGCACAATTATTCCACTGAGACTAAACGTGAGATAAATCAGAGGGAACTGTGAATTCCCAGTGTAAAAAGGGATCAGTGTGGAAAATATTTATTCCTATGGACAATTTATTTGTACAGGGGTAGCTTATCCAGTGCTCTGCAGTGCTAGGTGCTGTACAAATACACAACTTGTAATGACTAGGCCTGCCACAAACAGGACCCAGGACTGCAGAGGCAGTAATGTGCCCGTATACAACTGCGGCAGAGCTGGGAAGCAGAGCCCAGATCCCTGCTGTTCCACCCGGTGGAACTGCTCTTCTCATTCTCAACCCCGCTATGGATTTTTAACAACTTATTTCATGAGCAACAAAGTTTGCCAATACGCTGACAACATTAATGTGCATAAATCACTAACCTTTTTTCTTGTTTCAACAGAAGAGTCTAAATAGTTGTTAAGATTGCAAATTAGTTCAGCTCTGCTTAAAGGATTAATTTTTTAGATCTTTTGTAAATCAGAGAATTTGAAAGAAAAAAAAAAAAAGACATATATAATGTTTTCCCGGAGGGTCTGAAGTAACTCCCCAGCAATGCTGCTTTCAACTCCAAGTTCTGCTAACCAAGCGGCAAAGGAAAAGCTCTCTACACCAACTTATTCATGTCAGACACGACCTTGGAAAATGTTTTGTAACATTTCAGAACACAAAGAATATATAATTCAGTAATTAGCAAGCATGCAGAAAGATTATATTCATGTTTTATATGTATTGGTGGGTAGAACAAACAAAGGAGGGACAGCAAGCAGGAGTATTGAAACCATAGCAGGCTGGACAGTCAGTTTGATGAGAGTAGTTAAGAAGATTAATGTATACTCTAAACTGAACTCCCCCAGTCGGCCAGTGCTCAATAATTTAAAAGACAATGCCAGAGCCTTCATTTCAAGGTGACAGAAAATTCTGATGATGGAAGAGGTAGCTGAAAACTTACTTTTAATTAAAAAGCAAACAGGCTGAAGCTCCCATATGCCTAACAGGAAGTAATACCATTTAGGAAACAGTGGGGAGGGATTATTATTTAGATAGTTCATTTTATTAAATAAAAGAACTCAAAGAGAACCAGTAACAACTTTTCCGCCCTAGTATCCTTAATAATATAAGATTATTACTCATCGACTTAATGAGAAAAAGTTTGAGGCTAAAGAGAAAGCAATTAAACTGACAGATTTATTGCTACCAAGAACAGATACCCACAAAATGCAGAGCTAGGATGCATTAAATGACCAGAATAATTCATGAACATTCCAAGTAAGATGAATAAATGGATGACAAAGTTCGTATCTTTTACGCGATACAAATAGGTAGACAGGTGACAAGCAAATTGATAGGTGCATGTTCAGATGGACACAGAGGTGACATATTCATAACACTCATTAAAAAAAAGATCAAAATTATTATACTAACAGTTTATGACATGTGAGAGCTCAGAAATCGGGCAAAAGAGGCCAGATTACAACTCAGTTTCTATGGAAGCTGGAGGTTTCCAGTTAGCTCCACTCTCTTGCTACAAACACTTTTAACCTGCTGAAGTTTAGTTACGGAACTATTTTAGTGTTAAAAATTTATGAGTTGTGGGCAAGAGTTTTTTTTTCTAGGGATCGTTGAGCTCTGTAGCCTCAGGCATGCATCATCTGCCACAGCACATGCCAGTGGGGAGCAGCAGTTCATCATGGTCACCTGTGACATTTTGCTGACTGCTCCATCTTTTTCCCAATGCTAAACTCAATGATCTTAAATTTCAGCATCAAAGGGCTAATAGGAAGTTAGTACATTGCATCTTCTCCTCTGCACTTGGAAAGACCACATTTGGCAGATACTGTTCAATGAGGGGGATAAAAGAGGATGCTAGTGGAAAGCAACACTTGGCCCTGAATCTATTAGCCAGGACAGGCTCAGACGTTATCAGCCCTAACTCAATGCTGTATCTCAGTGCACCATCATTTTCAATCTTGCTGAAGTCAATGAGACTACTCATGAGCTTTTACACTTCAGCCTATGATTAAGTACTTCACTAAATAAGGTCATTAAATTTAAATTGTAGATGCTTGCTAGGTACTCCTGAAGGTTGTTCTCTCACCTGCAACATATTCCCTTCAGGCTCATGGCTGGCAAAACAAGTGGCAAAATAACATCCCAATCTGCATGTCAGCAGTCCTCCCACTAAACTTAAGACATGGAAAATTGATTGATTCAGGAGGGAGCTGTGTTTACCCTACTGCTGATGTAGGGAAGAACAGTAGCATGTTATGGCTCTCAGAAAAGGATGAGATACACAGAAAAGGAAAGGTGTATGAACCTGGCATACCGCAGTGTCTTGCAGAGATATCTCAGTTTGTTTGAGTAGCAGAAGCCATACAACTGTGTCAATGCAGCATTTTGCCACTGTGTATTTTTGCCACTTCTCAGTAGGACTAATCAGCCCAACACAGTACTTTGCTAGTGCAGTTAACTAGCTCAGGTACACATGCATGTGTTGGCCCCCATAGAGACATATCCTAAAGGATTAACACAGCACTTCCAGAAGCTATCAACCTATTTTCACTTCTCTCTCCATTCAGCGTGTACACCTCAAAGCAGTCCTCTACCCTGCTTCCTACTCCCAAACAGGCTATCAATCATGCTGAAGTGTATGCTAAAGCCATAATGTGGATAACAGACCATTAAAAGCTCAAATGAGACTGCTAAACACATTTCATTAATCATAGCACAATCTAGTCTTGAACCAGGAGCTACAGCTTTGGCAGGCTGGTAATGGAAGGCTTCTTTCTACCCATTCCTAGTGACTCGGAAAGGAAGAACGGCTCCTGAGCTAGTTACCTTAAACCTTTCACCCTTCCTCCTCTTTCTGAGGTGCATGTGGCCTGTGAGGCTGGGGAAAGAGAGTGAGAAGAGGATAAAGAATAAAAATAAGAGACCTGCTAAGAAGAAAAAGTGTGAATGCTGTTCAGAGAGCCTGGATTCTCAAAGGAGCCAGAACACCTGCAACTCACACCGATTTTAATAAGAGCGCTTCTGAAAAACTCGTCAAACTGCCTCCCTCTGCCTGGCAAGGGGTCTTTATTCAGGGATTTGAAGGATATCAGAAAAAGGACTCTTCTTCCTAGGGGCCCAGACCCAGTGCTGATTCTACCAGTATAAAAGCATAGCAGGTAAAAGCTGAAGGAAACATTGTGAAAAAGAGATGCCCCCTTTGCACCACTTCTTATTGTTACATCTCTGGCTTTTCTCAGTAGCTTCCCAAGCCCTTTCCAGGGAAAGTCAGCAGGTTACTCATTTCCTGCTAGGCAACTGGCAGGTTAACAAGAGTTACCTGCCAAGCACATGTGGCTGTTTAACCCCCCCTGATGCCACATGCCTCTGCATACTAGCTTAAAGCGGGGGGGGCATACTTTTCTTTTTTCTCAGGGAGCAGGTTGGAGAAGGTGGTTTCAGCTGAGATAAGTTGCTTCCTTGAACAGCAGAGATAGAAGACACTATCAATAAAAGACCTTACTTTAATAATTAATTGGAAGAGTGAACGTGCCTCAACTAAAGGGACCTATCAGCACTGGGTTCAACTTTAATCCTAGTGGAGGATTTGAATCAACAAACTTCTTGCAAGGAGGCAAGGTTTCCTACCTTAGCTTCACCTCATTGTGGTCATGCTAAACTCCCCAGTACAGACTTACAAAAGACTCTTCCAAAAGAGTAAAGATATCAGTTGCTGATATCATTGGATGGATTTTACTATGCAATGTTAAAAAAAAGGAAAGAAGCATTGAATGAGGAACAAGAGCTTTCAAAAACACAGTAGCAGAGGCTTGATTATGCCAGACATCAGTTACTCTATTTTTGAGCTGATTCTGTTCACAGAGGTACGTATTTGATGTGTTATCACATAATTCCCATATACTAAAATCACATAGCTCCTATTCCAATGAGGTGTGTCCCAGGTAGGATTCTGGAGCACTATCAATTAAAAGGCAAAAATAATTCCATATTTTAATAATCCCCTGATTCCTGTTATTTGTTGGGGAAAGAGTGGTATTATAACCACGCTATCGCTTTTGTTGTTTAATGCTGCCTCTTAGATCTTTTAAGATGTGCAGTACCTACTGCTCTTACTTGTGCCTTGCTAAATGGAGTTGGGTTTAGAGGATCAATACGTCCCTGCAGTATCTGCCAAAGAACTTTGACCCTACTGTGAAATTTCTTGAACACACTGCGCTTTATGGCAGGGACTGGAAATACTCCTAAGAATTCGGAAAATGAAATTCCTGTAAATTAATTATGTTTCTACAGTCCAATATCTTCCTTCCTCTGTGGGGCTAGGCAGCAGGAGCCCCACCATACCTTGGGGGTGTTTATTAGTATTGCATATTCTAGAAGTATCTAGTAATGGGAAAAACTTGCTTTTCTTCTGCTTTTTTTAAAGAGCAAGCTTTTTGCTCTTGACTGCTATGAGAAGCAAGGAAGTGTAACATTAATGAGCCAGACAACAAACAACTATATACTTTCTTTCTTTTTAACATCATGATTTTTAAGTAGGTCTCCTGATCTTTGAGGGTTTTACCATGGTAGGCTATCCCCATTAAGGCAGGTCTCAGGAACTAACCTCTCAAGGTCAGTATTTCAGGTCCATATATTCCTTCTCACATGGGATTTCTTCTCCTGTGTGCAGAAGGCTATGATGATACCTTTACYTTCTCTGGCACAGCTATATGTATCTTTTCCAATGCCAGGGTTTTGCAACAGAAGTGATATTTCCTTGGTAGCCATCAAACGCTCATGCAGCCAGCCAGGATACAAGAGAGATAAAGAGATACTGGTCCCATACTGATAGCTAGCTGGCAGAGCTTTTTATACCTGTGTTGTGCATTAACACCGGTGGGCAGATAAGCACCACACAGTCACTCTTCACTCCCCCTTCCCCGCAGTGAGATGGGGGGAGGAAGAAAGGAAGAATAAAAGCAAGAAAACTTGGGGGTGAAAATAAAACAAGCAAACAAACAAATAATTGTTTAATAAGTGAAGTGTAAGTGGAAGAAGAGGGAAGGGAAGAAAACAAAACAAAAAAAGTGATGCAAAGCCAATCACTCACCACCTCCGGTGGGTAGACCAATGCCCAGTCAGTTCCTGAGCAAAAGATGGCTAACCCCCTCGAGCCCCCTCTTTTCCCTTTTATTGTTGAGCATGACGTTATGTGGTATGGAATATCTCTTTGGTTAGTTCAGGTCATCTGCCTGGTTGTGTCCCCTCCTAGCCTACTGCGCACCGCACAGTCTATTCACTGAGGGCGGGGAGAGCAAGAAACAGAAGGCCTTGATGCTGTGCAAACACTGTTCAGCAAAAGCTAGAACATTACTGTGCTATCAGTACTGCTTTGGTGAAAAATCTAAAGCACAGCACCATATGAAGTGCTATGAAAAAAATTAACTCTATTCTAGCCAGGCCCAGTACAACCTGATGTGTTAAAAAAAAAAGAAAAAAACCACACACAAACCAAAATCACTCAACTACTGTGAACAAAACGAGTGACTAACCTGCTTGCTACTAGAATGTTGTTTCTGTCAATTGGGTAATTTAACCAATTCCTCTTACCTTCTGTCTAATAAGAGGGAAAATATCAAATGCTACAAGAGGGTAAGACAACTGTCTGTAAATACCATTTTTGTTTTCCCTGTTAAAAGTACTTGCATGCTGTAAGGATTTGCCCAAACTCCAGCTACCAGTGTCACTGTACCAATGCAAAGCACTGCACTAGGCAAAGCTAGACTAGCATTGTGTGAAAAAACTCTTTGGTTTCAAGCAAAGGCAAGTTGCAGTTCACTTTATTTAGACTACAGACAGTATTGATGGCCAGACTTTAAGTAACTTCCCAGTGTGAGCAAGGTGAAATACTTGCATATGCAGAGCAGATTAAATAAGGTTGGTATACAAAGGGGTCCAAGTCACGCTATACACTTTAGATGGGAGAGTACCCGAAGGAAAAACTGGTGAGAGCATTGGAGCTACCCTCTCTTAGACGTTCTGTTTTTCTTTGGGTTTCGCTGCAGTATGGCCTCTTCAGGAGACCTGCCAGTGTTACATGGATGCAACATCTCCCTGCTAGCAGCTGCCCATCTTTGGAGCTATGTCACCTTTCTCCTTCTGCAGGTTCTACTGGAGGGAAGGAGAGATTCCTGCCCCATTCAGCCATCACAACCTACTGCACGTGGGTTTCTTTGCTATGGTCTTTTGCCAGACATTTCACAGACCCTCATGTAAATGAGACTCAGGCTTTGGTGAGGGAGTGAAAATGTTAAGGGAGGTTGGGAAAATGTAGGAAAAATCTCACCACTATAAGACTGCATGAGTCAGATAAGGTGTATCAATAATTAAACATTAAAAAGAAAGAAGCAGAACGAGTGTGGATTAGAGGTGCCTCCCAAATATGGGCTGGAACTAATGAGGCTTTTCTTTTTACCATCAGAGAAAGTTTATTACATGTACTTCAAAGGCAGTTGACTTAGTGAGCAGTGGAGGTGGGTCAGAGACACATCCTTTCCAGTGACGCTCAGCATAAAAGCAGAAGCATTCATAATGGAATGGCTGAACTGGCTATGAAAATAATAACCCATGACTTGGGAAAATTTTAAGGAGAGGATTAAACCTTGAAATAAAAAGAGAGGGAAGGGAGGAATGGCATATAAAATAAAAACAGAATCCTGCAGTTATTTCACAACTACAAAAAGTGCATGCTGATGCCATACATGCTTCTCATTTGGAGCTCTGGCCAGGCCCATAAATCCTGACCTGTGATACACCGGGCTGCTAAAATTCCTCTACTCCCTTCAGCTGAGGCTGCCCAATTGAATGTTAACAGTACTGAAAGTGGGGTAAAAAGCACCCTGTTTACCAGTGTAGGTGTCATTAAATTAAGAGCTATTGCACACACCACCAGACCAGAAATGTTACAGAGAGACCTAGAGGTATAACAGTGAGGGTGGGGAAATAGGGGGGGGAAAAAAAATCCTAGAAAAAGCACAAGTTAATAAGCTTGAGGAATAGAAACCAAACCAGAGAGAAACAGTGAATGAGGTGGAAACTGGTGAAAAGCAGTATATTAAAAAATAAAGAGGGAGAGCTATGATCTGTTGTGCTTTTCAGAGGAACTGAGAGACAGGAACTGCGTGGTTCTCGTCTCACTTGTGAGGCTCCCTGGCACTGAGCCCCTGCTTGAGTTAGATCTTCCTTCCCCTAATGCTGAGTCTTGCTTGAACTTTAAGTGATGTGGAGAGAAAAAGCTCTGGTCAGTGCTGACAGTAGACAGGCACAGCAGAGCACCTATACAGTACTGGATATCTAAAACGTCCTCGTAACAGCGCCGTACAGCCAGACAAATCTAGCTGTTTCTCTTGCCACCCTGTAGCTAGATCTTGTGAGTCACAAGGAACCACATCAGTTTGGCAAGTAATTATCAACAGCAGTTGATACTGCAATGGCATTTCAGGAACAGGGCTGTGTCACTATAACATGGGCTATAGTGTATGGAGTAAATAAAGGAGACCCTTAAACTAGAGCTCAGGCATAAGCAGACAAATTCCACGCTATTCGGAGCTAAATGAAAGCTATCACATCTTCTCTTTCATGATCACCAAATTTATCTACATTTCACAGTTTCCAAAAGTTTGGTTCCTTAATTTTTTCTTGAATTTTAACAGAGTTTCATGGGTTTTTATTTTTCAGAAAAAAACTTATCTGGATCAACTGTTTTCCTGGTTTTATGTTGAGCATAGATGGTAAGATTACTTCTGGGAGACCTCTGCTGCTCACTGAAGTCTGCTGTCTCAGGAAAAAAAACCCACGGTACATCTCACGTATGTACTGTTTTCTAATTAAAAGCTGGATTCTCATCTCATTTTCACCAATATAAATCCAAGGATAACTTAAATGAAAGTAATGGAGTTAGTTACTCTGGATTCAGTCTATGGTAAATGAGACAAGGATCTTGGCCTAATCTCATAAATGTCTCCCTTAAGATCTCCATCAGTAACACTGAAGTGAAAAATGCACCACATTCTTGCAAGATCCCCTGGTGGGGAAAAATGGCATTTTTTTAGTACATAAATTCTACACAATTACATTAAAACTTTTGGTGAGATCTCAGAGGAAATGGTTACAATGTCCTGCTATCTCAATATACTTCCTCACCAACAGCACTAGAAATACATAAAGAAACTCTGCAACAACCCTAACATAAAATTAAATAACTAGTTTCAGTTTGTGTATATTCTACGTYTATAAGGGGAAAGTGTGATTCACCCACACCTGTTTTCCCTCATAAGTATCATTAGTACTAATTACTTGCAACTTCACTCATGGCAATCACTGGATGATATTCAATTGCTTTCAATATATTGCTGAGAGATCCGAATTCCACTTGCAAGGCAGGAAATGGGCATCGGCAATTGGTAAAGGTGCTTCAAGCTTTTGGGCTAATAATACAATTGTGATTGTACTTTATCTGATTCATCTGAAGAGTTTGCCTCTTCTTTGCCCGTTGACAGTGGACCCACTATGAACAAGGCATCAGAGCTACAAAGCTCCTAGGAACAAGCTCATGTTTTGCCTGACAGCTAGGCCAGACAGAGGCAGTCTTTGGAGAGCAGAACAAAAAGTACTAGCTATTCTGGATGTCTTAAGAAGCATATCCTCAATGCATTTTTGCAGAGGTGGACATGTAAGCATGACTTCTTTTTTTTCCCCCAAAGCTCTCAGCCTTAAATCACAGCTCTCCTGTCTCTGCTTTGAACTCTAGTTGCAACTTCCTTCAAAGTTTATCATTGCTTTTTCAAGCACTGGTCACAAGGGGACGAAAATAATGAAAGGTGCTCTCCAGGTCTCAACACACATTCCAGAGATTTCTAACCCAATCTTTAATTCTTAATTTTGACAACCTGGAGACCTTACATATTGTTAGAGAAATGATTAAACATCTTCCTGTTCTACCAAGGGATAAATTAAGACTAATCATAGCTTGGGATCACTAAAATCAAATTTCTTCTACTTTAGATTCTGCCTTCCAAACTTCATCCCAAGAAATCAGCATTCCCATCTGCCTTCAACATGAAAGTCAGAGCTACATAGCAAGGTACTCTAGAGCAATGTATTTCAACGAAGTTAGTCCAAGACTCACTCCAGCAATGGCTCTATGTTCATTAGTATACAGGATCTGTTCATAACTGAGTCACCCAGCAGAGCAAATCTGACACATAATCAAATGTGGGCACAGAATGACATTTCTATTACATTAGCCAGAACACATGATTTGGAGTTTATGCTGACTTTAGCTCACTATGGAAAGACAGATGGTATCTGATCCAGGGTGAGGTTTCTCAGAGTAGTTAATCCATTAATATTTTAGAACATAAATGAATCAGTGAATTTATACCACTAGCACTTAGTGCTAGGYGTCTATGACATTTTGATCCAGTACCAGAATCTCTAGTTTTTTATTTATTCTATCACTAAACAATGGCCTTCATCAGTAAGTCTCTACACCTCATAGTTTTGTGCCTTTTAGGGAAAGGTTAAGTACAGACCTGGATATCTGGTGAAATGTGCCTCGTCAGTTCAGAGAGAGTGTGTTCCAGCAAGGAACTGCAGATGGACCTCAGGTGTAGGCTGCTAATGTTTTCAATGCTCTATAGAAAACACATGGTGATAGGAAGATAGGAAAAGGGTTGTAAACCATAAGAAAGGTGAAAAACAAGGCAGCTCAAATATTGGTGTCACATCTGCAGTGACAAAACAGCCCTGAAGCGCATGAAGAACTATCGTCACTGAAACACACTGATATTCAAGTGTAGTGTTTGCTGCCCACGCTTAAATGGTACTGACTGTAGTGGCTAGGTCAGGTTAATGCTGATTATATGTTCTGTATTGCCAATATACTGAGATTCCCAGGGGAATACAGTGGGTTAGGATAGGGCTGGCAAAGAGCGTATTGCAACCTGCAGCTCTTCTTTACCTTTGCTTCATTTTAAAAGGAAATCTCCACAAATTCTCTCTCTGCACAGGTACATATTCCAGATCTAGATCCATCCCCGACATGCTCCCCTGGACTGCAATCTTGCTTCTTTTTCTGAGCTCGCCTCATAACAGCAATCTCAGTCAAGTAAGACAGGAAAAAAAAAAAAATCAGTCATGAAACTGAAGGAAGGATTATTTGTTGATATAGAGGGCTCCATTAAAAATGAAGCTCATATAAGGGGAAACAGCTGCCTTAGCATTAGTACTGGGTAAGGTAGAAGCAATTTTAAAAAGCTTAGGGTATGTCTATTATTTGGTTTGATATTATTGCCCTTTAAGAACCCACACATGCATATGTCCTGCTCAACAGTGAGTTTTCTAATTATTAAACAAGTGGAAAAGATGGCAGCTTTGAGCATCTGTGCATAGTCCAGATCTCAAGAAAATTAAGATCTTCTAATCCAGCCATAAAATCCAACTACGAACCACAGAGTTTACAGCAAGACTGGCAAAAAGAAGAGGCCATGGCAGCCTGTTCTGCATTAGAGGCAGAAGAACTGTTCAGAGAATGCATTTGTACTGAATGTAGCTAGTTAGTAAGATTAATGAGTAGAAATCACATTGCATGGTGGTCAGTCTTCAGTAATTTAATTGAAACAGGAATTAATTTCAAGGTGATATAAAAGTCCCTCTGAAGTTTGGCTACAATTTTTTTTCATAGAGTAGAAGTCAACATGTCATCAGGAGGTAAAGGAAAAGGAGAAGCAAGTATTAACAGCATTTAACTTTAACCTTTGACCTGTTCATTTGAAACTTCTTGACTAAAGAAAGGAGTTGAAGAAGAGCAAGAAGGGAATTGTGTCCAACAAGTCTTGATAAGATTAGATGGAACAGGTCTCATCTGGAAACTTCAAGATCATGGAGGGGATTTCCAATACCATAAAAATGAAGGATAAGGAGCACCCTAGGATGTCATGTCTCTGAACAGGTTAGAGGGAGGCATTCAGAAAGCAGGAATGAAATCCTGTTTCCCACTATCATCACTCCCAGGTACAGCTGAGAAACCCAGAATGGAGCCTGGAGAATTGAGGGTCAAATAAGAGGAAGTAATAGCAGACTTGTCTAGGCTCGCAGAGCGGTAAGTAACCATAAAGCATGTCTGAACTTCATGCCGTTCCCTGCTGCCTGCTTGACCTTGGCAAGGGGAACTCCTGCAAGATCCTAGCTGGAAGCTTTTGTGTTCTTTAAAACATACGTATCAGGAATGAAAAGTTTTTTCATCATTGATGCAACTGATTACAGGAAACTGATAGACTTGTGCCTCCCCATAAAAATACTGATCAATAACAATCTCCACAGCTATCTGGCTATACTTGTCTATCCTCTTTCCAAATAAGTTGTGTGGCTTGTCATAAAATTATGAACCTGTAACAGCGTACTCTGTACTACAATGGTTTGCTAAGACAGAGTAAATGGTCTGCGACTGGTCTGTAACTTCAATTTGAAGTTTGATAGTAAAGGTGCACAGTAATCTATCAGAAGTTAGGAGAGCTGATATGCTCCACTGGTCCACTGCTCTAGGAGAGCCAAGTAACGAGTAGATGGAAGGAAAAGCTCTATTACCATTCTTTACGAACCCAAGAGACTTTGCAGAGCACAGCTGTTAAAGATATCATACAGGGAGAGGGAAAGTCCTCAATATAGACAGATCTCAAACAGTTTAGGGCTTGCCAGGTCACAACCAACACCCTGAGGCTCACAGGCTATCAGTATGCAGCTGGAACCGGCTCTCAGCATGAAGCATTGCTTTCTAAGAGGGCTGCCTCATTCGGCAGTTCTCACTTCAGCCTCTGAAGAGTCTCAAGGAGCAGCCCCATGCAGAGAACATTAAAGTAGTCCTGTCTTTTGATAACTACAACTATCATGACAAGTTGTTTTTATACTAACTCCCTGGTACAAAATCTAAACCCTAACTCCTCTTTTGCTGTGGTTTTGTTTGAGTATTTACTCATGTGGACTGATTAGCCAGCCCTGTTCTAAGCTCAATACTTCTGACCTCCAAGTTAAGCAACGGGAATTTACTTTTACTCTTTCTCTGTTCTCAGTCAACCATGACCCCAGATTTTCTTTTCTGGATTTAAGTATATGCTTCATTTTTGTTGTTTATTACATCATTCTGACACTTTATGGAACCCCTGTAGTGTACTGTGATATACCTGCAAAAAGGCCAGTGTTAAAGACACTACGTGAAGAGGAGAGGAAAAAAAAAAGATTCTCATAAAAACTGTCACCCACAACAGCAAGTTTCTATGGTAATACAGGACTGCTTTGGGTTGTTATGGCAACTAAACCTTTAAGAGCAGTAGCATAAAACCAAAGCAAAAAAAAATCACAAAAATGAGCTTCATCACTGCTCTTCTCAATTTTACAAATCATTCTCAGCCCTCCTACCCCACACAAAGACTAGATTGGGTGTTACAGTGATCAAAACTCTTTAGGAAGAGGAAGAAAACCACTTGGTCTCTTTCAGAAACAAGGACTGGAAGCACTGGTCCACAAGCACAGCTCTTGCACCATAGAGCAAAACAAATAAAAAAGTGGTAACAATGACAGTAGGACTAATTGCTGACTGCAGCCAAGTGCGGATGATATCTGCACTGCACACCTCGTGGGAGGGACAGGCCAAAATTACACTGAATTGAATGCTGGGTTAGTTCCCTAGTGCTACTGTGTACTTCATTATTTCCTTGGCAAGTTTTTTATTATAGTCAGATGCTGCTGCCAAGGAAATGCAGAAAATTTCTACATACATACACTTGCTTCTATATAGCTTCACAGAAATTTACTGTGATATATGACAGTTTCAGCTAATCTCAGATAGGTTTCAAGATAAATAATCTTGACTAACTTGACATGTGTTTCCACTTCTCCCTTTTCCTATTCTTTCTTTCCTGCTCAGTGTCCTGTATATTCACTCCCACTTTCCAACTCCACAGTTTTCTCATTTACCTACCAGTTATGTCCACTTCCCATTATTATGTTTGAAATAATTATTTGATCATGGAATGGAACTGACAGTGGGCAAACATCCTCTTCTAATTCTGACGAGGTGCCTCAAAACTCGTACCCCAGCAATGCATCCCTTTGTTGCCCTGCTTACGCACTTCAGCCCTCATGCACATCAAACCTGGCTGAGGTCACCCAACTCTTTTTACTTGTGACCCATACCAGGGGTCTAGAGTTGAAAGGAGACCATATTTAAAGATTACTCCTCCAACTATTCACATCTTTTTTTAGTTAACCTATAAAAGGAGCTGTAAGTTCAAAGCAGGAATGTTTATGTAAATCAGGTAACATAGGAACTAGACTTCTTTACTGATGGAAGTCAGCGTCATCCTGTTCCCTCCAATGTTTTATCAAGCTAGTTTATACCAGCTGAGATGTGCTCTTTCAGGATTTTAGGACACCAGTGTAGCAATATTCAGATCATTGTTTCTTAGTAGTATGGGAAAGCACCTGAATCTCCAAGTACTGTAAAAATTGGTGCCAATATGACTCTGAAGCAAGTTGGCAAAAAGCCTGTAGACAGCCCTACAGAATGCCACTTGGCACCTGCAATAATCGTATCCTGAAGCACGCAGGAAGGAAATATTGTCACTGTCTATTAAATATGACATGTGCAGGAAGACATGGTAATGTCATGAATTAACGAAGTTCAGGAGATCCTGAGCCAGTTTCAGAAGTGATGTGCATTTCACTAAGTTGCTCTGAGCGTAAACTGGCAGACATTTTGTGTTGATGACAGAAGAGTGGTAGCACAGAGTCAGCCAAGGACAACTTTGTATGAGAAAAAGTACAATGGCTCACTTCACTGTAGAGCTTCAGTCCTGCTCAAAGTTACCAGTTCTCAGCAGGGCAGAAGCAGTAAGCATGTGCTAGGTCCTCAGGCTTGGGATGGTTCACAGTCTGTTCTATTTGACAACAGCATCACTGAACATTATAACACCTTCTTTGCTATACACCTCCACCTCTGTTCCCATCAGACAAATTCTCTTGGTGTGTCAGCATAGCACTTATTTGACAGTTCCCCCAGTCCCTAAGCAGACAGAAAAAACCACCACATACCCAAACACAATGTAAGTAGTTTCAGGGTTCACTTAGTTGTGCCAGTAGTTAATGGCTCTCAGGAAGCTGTTCTGCTGACATGTCCCAGCTCCAGAATGAATCCCAGAACCACAGGACCAGAAGCAGCTGACACAGGGCTAATCTTACACCCAGGCAGGAATAGCATCAGCTTAGATCTTGAGATCCTTTTGAGCATTCACGCAGTGCAAAGGAAACATAAATTGGCCTGGGTCTTCAGCAGAAAACGTCAAATGTGCATCTCTTTTACTGACACGAACTTGCACACCATCTACCGCAGCTATGAATTTTGCACTTCAGGTCCAAATTCTTTTCAGGACCAGCCCTTGTGCAATGGAGGGTGTTGCAGATCGCCATACTTGACACTTAAGCCCGAACTATGAATTCCACTGCAACTAAATGCAGGAAATAAATAAAAATACAGAAAAGTTGTGGACACACTTGGTCCCTGAGTTTTACTGTATGTTTATCAATCATGTTTTGGTACGTATCTGGAAGGGCTAGGACAAAAATCTTTTTGTTGTTAGCAGTGTCTCAAAGCACAGAAAAGATTTACTTTGAGGAAGGGGTCAGAGGGAGAAAAGCTCCTTCGTTTAGTTGAACTGCTTGGCCCATGCTGAATGCAAGCTGGAGATTACTGCAAAGAACATGGAGTAGAGCAAGCTTGAGCTTTAAGCAAAATAAAGACACTTGGGAGATACAGAGTGAAGTGGGCCATTACAGACATACCTACTTCTTTCTTTTAGCTTGGGGGTTAAAATAAGGGGTTCAAACATCCCTGATTCTCTAGATTGCTTGGAAAAAGGACACCTGTGAGGTTTCTACTATTTCCACAAAATTGGATTGATTATTCATTTCATTTACGTGTCTAACTTTTAGTTCATATAACTGTCCACAGTTTTTGCTCATGGTGCATTTGTACACAGCGTTAGTTCAGTTATGTAATAAATTGGTTTAATTTTGTACACTCTTTTCCCTCTTCCCTGGTTGTGCAGAGAGCAATACCATGCACTCGTCCTGCTGATGGGACAATCATACCATTGACCTCTGGGCAACACATTCTACCTTCCAACTTGAACCTGAGAGACACATATTCCCTATGCCACTTTACCCTATGTAAATCCATGTGCTGCCAAGGACAGTATTACAGACACAATTTGCAGCATGAAACCAAAAAGGTGAAACCTTGGATGAGAGCTTTGTAACTGGAAATGGGGCCTTAGGTCCTTAAAAATATGGATTGCTAATGCAGAACAAGGTAGGCTCAGAGAATATGCCTGGTTCAGAGAGGGAGAAAACAGAATATCAAGTTATTACAATGCATGTCACAGAGAACTGTGAAAAGCATATGTGCGTGATAGATTGCATGTGATTAGGAGGAGGGCCTTAGGCACGGAAACCTATCTATTAAATATCTTTCTTCCTTTAGTCCTCGTAATATAACTATCAAACCTTAGAGTAAACTTCATTTGTTAGGTGAATGACCCATGTGTCTCATCGGCTTGGCTTTTTCACACATGCAGAGGTGAATCATCATTACACATTATTAATTGGAATGATGGACAGGTTGCCACTCCCTCCATATTCACTGCCTGCTCATGCACTTGCTCTGCTTTACTGTCACCTAGGGAACGCAGACTGACTGGCCAGAGGGATTAGTACATGGACTTAATTTGTGTGCTCCACCCAAGACGACTGGCAGACATTGGGGTTTGGGGTTTTTTAATAGCCCTCTAAAAAAAAAAAAAAAATTAAACAAGTTGTGATGGGGCAGAGGTACTAAATGTATCTGAGGGGGAGCATGTCTATAATTCCACGAGAAGGTGAACAGATTGCAGGAGAAAATGATCAAACCAAAACATTTATCAGTGGACAGCAACTCCTGACTGATTTCCCCTTTTTAGTTGGGATGGGGGATTATTATTATTTTCCGCCTCAGTTTGTTACCTCCCACTGTTCTCATAGGTTTTCATTTCAGCACAGCCTGCTGGCATCCCGTTCCCAGAAATGCACTTTTCCTCTGCCAAGAACAAACACACAAAGCAGAAATGTTCCTTCTCCCAGCGTCTACCCTCTGGGAGCTGCATCTTCTAGCTTCTGGAAAGTCACAGCTTCTGCTAGTCAAGGGAGATGGGCATATGCACTTTGCTCCTCTGATGCTGCGCTCTGCCCAGATTTCTCTCAATAAATATTTGCGAGGCAATTCAAAAAGCTCTAGGTCCATTGTCCATGGTTGGAGTACTTCAGATTAATAGAATTAAAGTCTCTTTAAATCATGAAGAAAGAGCTCAGAGGAGACAGAAACTGTTTTTTGCTTTAACACTGTGTGAGTCATACAATGTTTAGTTTGGGTGTTCGATACATCATAGCATCTAAGCCAAAAAGACAGCTGCCTGAGTGGCAGGTTAACAAAGACTGGAGAAAAATAATGCAGAAAAAGCGCTAGATTGATGTTGAGAAGGTAGAAAAAAGTCCTCAAAATTTCAGTGTTGCCAACAAGATTTTATTACAAATCTTGTAGTATGTGGTGGGTTTTCATTCTGAAAACTCCAGTTGTGGAATCAAAAGATGACAAAAGAATATCAGCTTTCATTTTTAATTAAAACATTCCTAGCCCCAATGGGAAAAAGCTTGAAAACATGACCAAACGGTATCCCTTGGAAATCAAAATGGAAAAATAAAGAACCCAAATCTTTTATTTTATTTTACTTTATTTTAGAATTTCCCCCATGAGTTATACCCAATTTCTATGCACTGTTGGCCTTTCACCTCTAAATATTTCTTCCTGGTGGCAGAAACAGACAAAGAATCATTCAGCTAAAAAAGAACTACAGATGTTTCAGAAACTGCAGCCATTCTATTTTGGCAGCAATTCATAATCAGAATTTTCTGATTATGTCCCTTGTCACATTAAAACCCATAAACTAGAATGTGCACATGCTGATCCATATAATAAACTCTCTCCCCTGGAGCTCATTTACTGAGGTCAACTTTCTTACATACTGCCTCCTCAATAAAGGAATACCATAGCAAAGCAAACTGCAATTAGGTAAAAAAAAAGGAAATAAAAAGAACTTCCAGCTAGTCAGATTATCTGACAAGTGTGGAGAGACAGAAGTGTTTTTCCCTAGACCCACAGAATCAGTAAGTTCCATCTCTTTGCTTGATCCCCTCCTAATTAGAATCAGCAAAATTAACCTCCAATCACAGTCAGAAACCTGTCTTTTTTCTGAATATCCTAAATCCTTACTTTCTTTGGCTCTTCACCAAGATAAATCAGTGTTCATTCCTGTAGTTTCACACACAGATGATAACAACAGCATCATGAGACAGAGGAGCACGACACACCCCAACATTTCTATCAGCTATGGCTAACAAATAGGATTCTTTATCAACGAAGCTTCAAAGTTTCTGCAGCAGAAAAGAAGAAAACACCACGATATAACAATCAGGAATAGAAAATCTTAAGCAGATAGAGTCTCCACAGGGACCTTTTCAAAGAAAAAATGTATTATTTCATTTGTGGAATAACCCTAGGATGAGCTATATACTGTAGTCTAACCATTAAACACTTACACAAGTCTTTCAGAAACTAACAGATGTTCCTTTTATGAGCAAAGACAAGTGTCATTTGGCCTTTTTAGACACCTATAAAAATTCAGAAAATTTTAAGCTATTTTAATAGCTGCCTGACAATTTTATTAATGCACTCTGCTACAATGTGAACCTGTTTCCTTCACAAAAAGACTGACTCATACCATGGATTTTTTCACACACTAAGGTGCACATTGCTAATGCATTCCTCGATTAGTAAGAAAAGAAAACCTATTGTACTGACCAGAAGGAACAGAAAGATCTCTGCAGGATTTAACACAAATAGTGTGTCAGCCCACAGAGATCCTGTCTCAAAATGATCCGTGGAAGCTTTAATGATTTACTCAGTGTAAACTGACAGACTGAACTACAGAACCTGCCCAGAATCAATTCTGTGGCTCAAATCCTGGCTTTAGCCATAGGTGACAATGAATTTTAAATTTTAATCTTGGCAACAACTGAATATTTTACAACATCACAAGAAGAGCATACCTATAAAAAGTACAATCTTTGGAGAAGAAGAGCCTAGGTCTATGACAGGTATAGTTTATTAAAACGGGGCTTCACTGACAGAGCCAAATTCAGGGAAATTTATACAGCACCTGCTGACTCTGCCTGACTCTCACCGGTGCCATCAGCATCTCACTTTCTGGCACACTAAATTCACACACAAATGAAAAGTTATGCATGCATTTGATATTACAACCTTATGCGTAATAGTTTGTGTAGGAATATCATTACTAAACCACCTACACAAGATGTTGACTTTTGTGATGTTGTGGGGTTTTTTTTGTTTGTTTGCTCTTTTTCCTGAAGAAGCTGCAAAAATAGCATGAACCTAGATTGTTACCTCAGGCATTCTGCAGAGCCATATGCCAAAGCACCCACGTACTAAGTGTTTGCAAATTTTAAGTTTGGGATTGACTATGTGCCAATCCCTCTTCAGCTGTGGGCACTTGATCCTGCACCAAAATCGCTGTTGACCTTTTCTGGTATTTATGATGTCAGTATGGATTTTTATCATTGTTTGAGCTCCTGACACAAAGCAAACAGCTTCTATAGCATGTTTTTATTCATGCAAAGTATGAATATGGGAATCTCAGTCTTCCTATCAAGCTTGCCATTTCTCCTTCTTGGATGCTTGGTTAATGGAGGTAGGTGATTCTGCCTTACTGCCTTCATCAGCTTTCCAGAGAAGACTTATTTGCACAGATGAACACTAATTGTAGCTTATATTCTCTGGATGACTTAATCTATGAGTTATTTATTTGAAATACACTAGTTAAGTACTATCCAGTATCTATTGCTTAAAAGTACTTAAAATATTCATCATATCAGCTAGCTGGATTGTGAGACTAACATGTAGTAGTAGGACACCACTGTTCAGTAAGGCTTCTGAGTTATGATGTGTACTTAGAAATACCATAATGCCCTTAGATGTGGCATTCAACTTAACACAGAGTCCCTCAACACTGATCTCTACAGGGATTATTCAGGTCTCATTTGTGGGTCTCAGCTGTGACTCATACATAGCAATGGCCTAAAGGAACCAGGCAGACACAAGAATTGTCACCTGACACTAGGTAAAGCACAAAGACGGTCTCTTGCTATTTATATGTACAGCACCCAGCACAAAGAGGCTGTGATCCTGACTGGAACTGCAACCTGTAACACAAATAATTATGACGATTGTTACAGTCAGGTACCAAATAAATTCACAATACCATTTACAATGAATGCTCTTAAGAATCCATATTTAACATACAGTTAAAGTAAAAATCAGAAGTTTGGAAAAAAGAACCCACATTTCAGTACCAAGAGTTTGGGTGACCAAGAATAATAAAACAATTAGCTGATGTGGCCTTTAAAAGATCATTAAGATTGATGGCAGAGAGCATAGCTTTGGACTGGTTCTTTTCTCAGAAGAATTCACACAATTTCTGCAATAAAAGCATATTGGTTACACTAATCCTTGCTGTCTGAAACACTTTGCAGCACTTCATCCAAGAATGCATATGATCCACCGTCCCACTCTTCTGCCCTTAGGCTAGATACTTTCTCAAGTTTAGAACTGTCAAAATCCAGTGAAAGATGAATAGAAAACATAATCAGTGTCAACTAAGTCACAGAAAACATGCATGACACGTTATCTTCACCAGACTGGCTGCAGACTGACACCTTTGAAGTCAATATTTTGGAGGTATATACCTGTCCTAGAGAAACAGACTGCTTCTCTTTGGGAGAGCAAGAGAGAAAGAGGCTAAAGCAGAAATGTCCAAATCCCAGCTGAAAAGCTGGATCTGACTCTTGAAATTTAAGTTACTGGTTCCCAAAGATACGTTTATGCATAGAGATTGAAGCTTGCATATAAAAGGAGTAATAATTATACAACCCACAGTAACTGCTAAGAGAAATTTTTAAATGTTACATTGCTTGAGAGATACTGTTTCAGGCTACCGAAGAGAGGTGTAAATTTCTCCCAAAGCCTAAGGTTGCTACTTCAAAGAAGAGATTTTCAAATAAAATCACATATGTACAACCCTAATTTGTGCACTCAGTTACAGAATAGTTGGATCATTTATTGTAAGGGCGTATGTAAAGAGCTTATCAGAAAAGGGCAGAAGAGCAATAATTTACAAAGGAATCCTACTCCCTTTTTTCCATCTACAGAGTGAATGTAATAGTAGCTTTACCACCTAAAATATTAAGTTAGTATGTAAGGGTCTGATCTTTTCAGCAACTCTTAAGATGACAGGAAGAAGAACCTTTGCAGAACAAGGATACCGGGTATTGCAGGTGCTATTTAAAGCATACTGTGGGCCTTTCTACACAGCAAATTGGACCTGGTTAAATTGCAAGACAATCCTGAATCTGAGTTTCTTCCAAGTGTGGTGTCCTAGAAAAAAGGAATCTGAGCTAGTGGTCTCTCTTTGTCACTGTTTTTCTTGGGAAGAAAAGTCTTCCCTGGCACAGAAAGAATTGCAGACTCTAGGACCTTCTCTCTCTTTATCTGTGTGACTGTAAATTGGAAGAGGCTGTGCTGGACTGTCTTATCGGTTATCCTGCAGCAACCCGCAGAAGGAAGCTCTTGCCTTTCCTGCACTGATGTGAAAAATTCTATTTGCTCAAACAACATCCTGGTGCAAGCAGGTTTGTAATGGCTACTTCTAGCCAACAATTGGGTGTTTGAACATTTCTAGGAGACCCTGTGGTTCTAAAGCTGCCCTCCAAGCTGAGGTTGGGTATAGTGTCAGGTTCCTTTGGAGAGTAGAACTTCCCTTCAGAGGAGTTTTATTTCTCTTCTGTTTAAGTAGTATTTCAACAAACACACTAGATATTGTCCCAAAGAAGTCTCCACAAATTTACTTGGGACTTCTGAGGGAGAAACAAGGAGGGTATTAAAACATTAGTTTAAAAACAGATCCTTTAGAAGAATATTTGGGGCTAATGACATGAGACATCCTTTGAATCTTCTGTAATGCTGGCAGGAGAAATAGAAAGACACTGAGGACAAACTGAGAATCACCATATGATTTAAACCAATCTTTTACAAAGCAGTAAAACAGCAACAGTATCTCTCCAACTTACTTGCCCTTGCTTTTCAGGATGATCCATGTCCATTGAGTCTTTGCCTAATGGGGCTGCACCCTATGATAAAGGCTGGAGCACAAGCTTGCGCTCAGACACTTTCATTTCTCTCTCCTCCCCAACATTTAGGATCACTGTTTTGGGCATACGCGCCTTCCAAAGTCCTCTCCCACCCTGGTCAAGTCCTGGGGCTATGGGATTGTCCCATTAATTCTTTCTTTGTGCATGTAGACACTGACCAATTTATTGCCAGGATTAAAAAATTGTGGAGAAGCAGGTAGTCAGCCAGAATTAAAGACAGACCAGACAACTTACAAAATCATACATTTGGGAGTTGTGATACTTATGTTATGAGGGCTGGCAGTAGCACAGGAATTCTGTCTCCATGTGTAAGTTAGAGCTTTTCACAGCTCTAATCAGCTGAACAACCTTGCCTAGCTCTATGGAGACTGACTTACACCCACTTTTTTACTTCCAGAAATTGTCCTTCTCCATGTTTCGTATTTTCTGTCTGTATTTTTTTCAATCTAGGGCCTGCCTCTGCTCCATATTCCTTTCTTTACAAGCAGTCTTTATGCTTGGTTTCTTTGCCCAGCAAAAAGCAAGGGACCTTCATTGAAACTATGGCATAAAATATAAGCAAGAAGATGATCCCCCTCATTGTCTCAATTCAGATTTTGCTATCTTTGACCATACAGTGCCCTATGCCCAAGTTCAGTTTATACACATTTCTTTACCTGCTACATCATGCTAATACACCATATTCAGTAAAATACTACTGTTAATGGGACAGTAGCACACAGTGAGACAGTACAATAGCACAGCATTAGTCCCTATGCATACATTTATGTGAATTATGGTTGTCAAGGTATATGTTTATATGAAACTCAAGGTTCAGTGTACGGAAAGGCTTGGTGAAGAGGTTTGAACAATACCTGAAGAGGAGGAAAAACTTTATATTCCTTAACGAAGCAAGTTTGTGAATAGTTCAGTTAAGTAAGAAGGTGATTGCTTCTGGCCTGCTGAAGGGACATCAGTGTATCCAGAGAAGGGAAAGGAAACAAATGCATGGAGAAGCAAGCACTAGAACCCAGTCCTTGACTGTAGGGCTGAAGATAATAGCTCCTGCCCGTTAGCTGGCTACTGGGAAAGGCAAAGAGGCCTTGTGGATTTCAGCATGGGTTAAGTACAGTAAACGTGCTCTTTTTTTTGTAACCTTTCTAACAGAGCAGGCCATTTATTTTGGCTTCTGTAAATAAATAGTCCCATTTGCTTAGGCTGACTTTGCTTGAGGTGATTTTAAGAGAGCTGATAATATGCATCAAGGCTACACTTTTACGGGGCTGTAAATCTTCAAACCAGGATACTGGAATGCCTCTGCACTTACCAGCACTCCAATACATATTCTGAGGGCAAGAGGAGAACAACAGGGCACGTCTCTGACTCTGAAAAGCTGGCAACACTGGAGCCTGGGAGAATTAAATGGTTTTAGCAGTGTGTTAGCCAGAAAAGAGCTCTGGGTTGTGACAGGGTAGTGGGGAACTTTTTTGTGATCATCTCCTTACACAGTTACTCTGAAAGTGTCCTTTCTTGGTCAAACTATCAAGGAGTTTTTCAAGGAGCTGTGGGAAATGGGTATAGGTAGAGAAAACTACTTTAGGTGGATACTTCAAATTCAGAACCCTTTATCAACTCATTAAGAGGAGCAAGCAGTAACTCATTTCTATTCACATGTATAAATCTGCCCCCTTCATCCTCCTCCTCGGTCCAAGTATGATCCTAACTTCATTCATTTTCAGTGGTAACATGGAAAAGTTATACTGAAAGTAATAACTAGGTTTTATTAATAAAAAGTAATATAAAATAAGTTCTTCCAAGTATTGAATACCAACAAGTGCTTGAATGGTAGGTCACTACAGCATCCTCATAATTCTTTATCATCTACTGTATTGTCAAGCTCTCACCTGTCCCAAATAATTACAGCAATAAAACAAACCACACAGATAATCAGTGTTGTTAATCATTCCATATGGAACATTGTTGAGGAAAGAGCTCACAAACAGAACAATTATATTCAAACACCAAAGATCGAAAGAGTGAAAACATTTAACAAATCTCAGATGGCCCTTTTACCCCCATTGTACTGTTTGCTTTACCATTCTCCCCCCCCCCAAATAAAGACAGTAAACAAATCATTAGAATACCTTTGAACTTGTGAAAGACGGCCCATAGCTCAGCAATGTCAGTGGCAAATGTTATGTCTGTGTCGAGGACAATGACTCGCTCAAGATTGGAAGGTAGAGTCTTAGTCAGAACCAACTTCATCAGCCCGTAAATCCCAGAGTAGTGTTTGTTGGGGATCCAAGACACTTCCGACTGACAGGAAATGGGAAGTGGGAGAGAGGAAGAAAAAATAATCTTCATTAGAGAGAGAAACTCTTCCTGACACTAGTTTCTTGTAATAGTGGAAGATCTCTGAGTACCAGCAATACAACACCATAAAACGCCAGGTGGAAAGAGTCATCTAAAATCCTGCTTTTAAATTAACTTCAGAAGCTCTGAAATATGCTAAAGTTTCTGAAAGCTTGGGAAAAAAAAGTTCTTTGAGGCAACCACTTTACACAATATAATTAAAACCAATTGAGCCTTTCCAACCTGGTACAATCCATTCTGAGACATCCATGTATCCTGATAAAATTGAAATATATTTTTAATCCAAAACTTCAGGTGTATTGTACCTTGCTTTCATGTTCAAATGAAACAAAAACTTTTGTGTTTGCCACTCCCAGAATTTTCTGACTCTTAAGTAGAAGTAACAAACATAACTTTTTTTTCCTTTTATTTCTTACAGATTTGGAGGTCAGAATTTCAAAAGGCCAGTCATTTGGAACAATGGGCCAGAAAATTGCAAAAAAATTGTTTCTTACAAACTCAAATTTTCCTTAAGCCTTACATCTTTAACTTATAACTAGCGACATCACACAGACATGCTCAAAAGTGGAGAAAGTGGGAGAAAATTTTTAGCCACATTTTGTTTGTTATATATTGAAGAAGCAAACCCAATGTGCTGGTTTTGGCTGGGATGGAGTTAATTTTCTTCATAGTAGCTAGTATGGAGCTATGTTTCGGATTTGTGCTGAAAACAGAGTTGATAATAGAGAGATGTTTTCATTATTGCTGAGCAGTGCTTACACAGAGTCAAGGCCTTTTCTGCTTCTCACACCACCCCACCAGGCTGCAGGTGCACAAGAAGTTGGGAGGGGACACGGCTGGGACAGCTGACCCCAGCTGACCAGAGAGATATTCCACACCATGTGATGTCATGCTCAGCATATAAAGCTGGGGGAAGAAGAAGGAAGGGGGAGATGTTCGGAGTGATGGCGTTTGTCTTCCCAAGTAACCATTACATGTGATGGAGCCCTGCTTTCCTGGAGATGGCTGAACACCTGCCTGCCGATGGGAAGTAGTGAATGAATTCCTTGTTTTGCTTTGCTTGCGTGCGTGGCTTTTGCTTTACCTATTAAACTGTCTTTATCTCAACCCATGAGTTTTCTCACTTTTACCCTTCTGATTCTCTCCCCCATCCCAATGGCARGGAGTGAGTGAGCAGCTGTGTGGTGCTTAGTTGCTGGCTGGGGTTAAACCACGACACCCAAACATTTACATTTCTTCAGTAAGGGCTAAATAAAACACTTCTACAGCTTCTAAAATAAGTTGGGAGACTAAACTCAATATTTCATTGTGTTACCGGCAGTAGGATGTTCCATGAGCTACGTTTCTTTTTCTTTCTGTAAGACTCAAGTTCTCAAATATCAAAAGTCACTGCTGAAAGTGGGATATAGAAATTTTTGAAGAGTTCTTATTGCCCTGTCTGAAACTCCTCTGTTCAATGTTTTAAGGGCATGCACTACAATTCCCAGATTTTAAGTTTTCCCCCGAGTCTTGCTCCCATTAACTTCAATTAGTATTTTGTCTATAGGGGACCTGAGTGAGACAGATTTCAGGATTTGTCCTGGCATGTTATACTTTGGAGAAAGTAGGCAGAAACTAAGTGCATTCATAAAACTGAGATTTATTCTGTTGTTTAACTGTCTCATATCTATTCACTGGCATTCTAAAGTTTATTATGTGAAACAGCTTTTGCACAGAAGAGCTCATTTCCTCCAAAATCCTTCAAGAAAACCTTCCCATAATAGAATGGGTTCCTAAACTTTATTTGGAAGTTGGAAGAATGGTTGAAGAAAGGCTAATAATAGTTGCTTAGAGTGCATTTCTTTTTGAATATAAAGTACAAAGGCCCCTGCTGATGTAAGCTGACCTGCTCTTTTCCCTTTAAAATGGCACACAACTTCCTTCTGCATTCTCAGGGTTCCTGTACCAGTGCAGAGCCTTCCCCCACTGCTAAGTTCATTAAAAAGACTGAGGGTACTAGAGCAAACCTTTAAGGAGAAAGGCAAAATTTTAAGGGGAAAGGCAGGAAAAGCAGGTTCTCTTAAAACAACCCCAAAACAGAAAGTGCAAACTGAAATGTGAAGTTTTGTTTGTTTTTTTTGAAAGGTATCTCATCCTGGCAATCCATTTGTGTGTTCCCTTGTCTGTGCATTTAATTCATATGTAATCACTTGCACATACAATCTGGCTGGCATTGTCACCTACACACTTCTGTGTATTATTTACTTGTGCTCTCTATAGGATTTGCACTGTAGAATGCCAGAAGTAGCACAAGCAAGGAATGCTAGGACTCTGGTATAAACCACTATGAAAGAAACTAGAGAGTGAAGTAACACATAGAGTGGTTTTATTTATGGGTGTAAAGAGCCATCATTCTTATTTCATTTTTTCTTGCTTGCTCTCTCTTTAATTTGTACGGTGCTTAGAAGAGAAATCTAGTTTCTGTCTCCGAGATATATGCCAATATTAAGTCACTAGTTATATAAAAATGAACCTCAATGCTCCCCAGAAATTTGTTCTATGTGTGTAACAAACAGAAATAATTTCAAATCCACACCCTCAAAACTGTAGTTACTTGTGGTCCTAGCTCTTCCACATGATGGCCCTAGGAATGGACCATCACATCAAGGTGTCAGCAAAGCAGTATTTACCCTGCTTCCCCAAACTCTGCATATCATTCTGAATCTGCGACTTGACGTCCTTGTGCTAGACCAGCCATGGAGGTCAGCTCTCTAGTCATACTGACATAGAAAAAGAATTAAAGTAATTTTACAGACTTGAGCTTGCTTTTATTATTACCCATCCCTTTGTTATTAATTTTGGATGGCATGTCCTTCATTTAATTAGTCCAAATGCAATACTGCTCCAGAATAACTCCTAATATGCTTATGCAAATAAGCCTAATAAGGCAGGGGTTCAGATGTCACATGGATAGCCTGAGAGAAGCAGGGAAGGTAAAAGGTGGCTGGAAAAGTAAGAGTCACCTGCAAGGAGCCATTAGTTTCTTTGCTCTCGAGATTCCCAATATCTAACACCACTGCAACGTATCACTGCAGGGAAAAGATCCTTGCCTGGCTGTTTTTTCTGATCTGGCACACAGAAGCCAAAAGCCTGCCATCCTGAAGCCTGATGTCTGAAAGGATCGCTTTCGAAAGGAGCAGTCCCTATTCCAAATGGTCCACACAGCTGGCTACCACGTGTTTGATTTGAGCGTATGTTGAAGCTTGAACTGTCAATCAGTTCAATGTATCTGCAGTTTCTCTTCTCTGATGCAGAGTTGACTAAGACATTGTCGTGGTTTAACCTGGCCGGCAGCCAACCACCACACAG
>JAYKAV010002397.1:0-43229 GCA_035582835.1 Phoebastria nigripes
TATGCTCCCCCCCCCTGCCCCGGCAGGGCATGGGAGGTGGAAGAGTGCCCGGTGCAAGCACCACCCAGCAACACCCAAAACATCAATGGGCCATCAACGCTCCTATTATACCAAACCCAAAGCACAGCACACCCCCCCAGCTACTGGGAAGAAAGTTAACTCTATCCCAGCCAGAACCAGGACACCTAGCAAAAGCATCTAAAAGCAAGATTTATCCCCTGAAGTTGGTCAAGAAGAAATACAACTACAGTACAGTCTACATTTCAGCCTTGCTGATGTTAGAGCAAAACCTTTATTTTTGTGTTTCTGTATTTTCAATGTGCAATAGGTATTGGATTACAGAGTTCTGGGTTATGTTCAAAATGGACTCTAAGCTATCCACAACTATGGAGGAATTTCAAGAACTGGTTAAAGCTAATGGTGAGGAGTTACACTGTCGTCTAATTGACACAACTCAAATGTGAGTGCCAAAGTTTCAATATGCTTGGAAAATAAACTTTTGCTCTGAATTTCTTTTATTCAGATATAACATCTCTCCAGTATAGCAGGGTAATGGTCCTATAGTGGGTTAATTTATTAAGTCATATGTTATCTATCCTTAGAAGAGTTTATACATCATTATAGATGAAATATATGTTACGTAGAGGAGCAGAATGCCTTTCAAGAATGGCTTAGGTTGAATTTAATTGCTGTGTAGACTTTGTGCTGATTCTCTATGCTAGATAAATTTTACTCTATCCAGGGAACTTAGAAAATTTGTAGAGGCCTAATGATTTTGAAAGATCACTTGAAGTCGATGAGGAAGGAGAATGCATTTTGATTGGGTAACAGGTGAGGTAAAAAAAGTGTGTTTATATTTTTAATGCTAAAGGTAAGTGAGAAGTTTATTACATTGTCAAACTCTTGATACTATTTTATGTGATTTTAGTTATAAAATTACTTGTCCTGTCAAGAATAAATCCTACAACTATACATTACATAGTTCTTTCTTGGGAAGAGAACCTTCCTTGTTATATGAGAGTAAGATAGTTCTGTGGAACTGTATAACAGTGTCAAGTCATACTTTGGTTGGAAATGCACAGGCAAAAGCAGAGCAGAATTTGGCATACATTTTATATCTGGTTATGAAAGAGGATATTTATTTTTTCAAATCCAATTAAGTTTCATTACTCCATGGGCAAATAACATAGGGGGACAGTTCATACTTGGAGGCTGGTCAAGGAAATCTGGAAGAATTATTAAATGGAGGAGCACTGGATGTGTTCAATGAAGACAAAGTTACGGACAGCAATTCTGGAAGTGCAACATATAATCTCATGCCGTTTAGTAATATAGTTGTATTGTACTTACATGCTACATCAATATAATGCTTAAAGACTAACAATGTTTTGTCATGTAATCTCTAATGCATGAAAGGAGCTTGCTGTTTAGAAATTCAAATAATTCACTTTTTATTGCAGTAAGGCATGAAAGCAATGTTACTTTTGTATTAGGGAGAGAGGAAAAGTTTGCTCTTCAGAAAATAACTCAGGGTAATTCTGTTTTAAAATTTGTCTAAAAGAAATTCTAGGGATTGGTCTAGAAAGCTGACACAGCGTGTAAAGGCCAACACCAGTAAGAAACGGAAAGTCTCACTTCTTTTTGATCACCTTGAGCCAGAGGAGCTGTCAGACCACCTTACCTATCTTGAATTTAAGTCCTTCAGAAGAATATCAGTAAGTGATTTATTTTTTTTTATTTATTTATTTGTTTTAAACAAAGATGGGAAGGACGTAGAAGAGATGGGAGAGGGGTAGTATTACAACATTAACCCTGCAGTGCAAGCTGTTGGACAAATTGAGTCTGTGTCCAGACTTTTTGTTTTACTAGTGTTGAAGGTGGCCAGTGGTACTTATTCGGAGTAGATACCCTTTTGCTGCAGTCATTTGAAAGAGGAAGAGTGAACCTTTTAAGCAACTGTGGAACAGAGTCGGGGCAAGGTCAGTTGGAAGGAAGAGGAGTAAACCATTTGATCTTCTTCCAAATAATCTCTTTTTATTAGAACAAGTGGTGGCATTGGGCACAGGAACAAGCAGCCTCCTTTGACTCAAATCAGTAATCAGGCTGAAATGGGATGAAGGAAACTTGGAATATTCTCCTAGAGTGCTAACCTCCTGTGGCTGTAAGAAACAGTTCAGCATTCTTGTGCAGTGACTAATGGACTGTCTGTATAGAAGATGTCCACTGGACTCTGCTTGCCATTTTTGATTGTGCGTAACAAAATAAAGACTAGGGATAAGAAAGCACTTGGGAAAATGCCATTTTTTAATGTAAGGGGGGGTTAAAATATTTTATTAGACAAGCTTTCAAGTACACAAACAATTCTTAAGGATGGATTTGTCTCATTTATATTTTCTTTCATTTGATTTGTTTTCTCAGCTATGTTGGTAGCTGATAAGGTGCTAACTTCCCTATGCACCTTGGCTTCACTTGCATCCTTGTATGCTACATTACTTCTGTTCAAACCTGATACAATTCGCGCATGGAAAAGAAAAGTGAACATTAGAGACCAAAATCTAAAATGGTTGCAAAGTCAGTGTGATGATAACAGTGAAAGCAAAGTGGGTTTTTTAGGGGTTTTTGTTTGTTTTGGTTATTTAGTGGGGTTTTTTTGAAACAGTACAATTTGAAGATGAAGTCTTGCAAGGAAAGGGGCTCTCAATAGATTGTGGAAGATTTCACAGTCGTGTGTTAGTGTACTTTATTTTGAGCTGACAGTACATGACTCTTCATGTTTTGTGTTAAATTCAAAAAGCCATAGAACCAAAGTCATGCACAGATTGCTGCCTGTGGGCAGTAATAATATGCAAAGCTTATATAACTCTTAACATTTTCAAGCTCTGTACAGACATAAAGTAATTAATGATTAATGAGCATAACAAGTATGATTGCAGTCAGAGTGTCAGATGTGTCATAGAATTCCAATAGTTACATACTTGTATACGTTTTATATGCAGGGTCCCTGCATATGTTTTGGTATAAATTGAGTTTACTGAAAACTCAGATCAGAAAATAATGTGTAATTAATAAATAGCTATATTCATTAACTCTTCGCAGAATCTGTTCATGATATGCTAAGCCACAGAATCCTTTTGTTAGTCTAACATGGCAGCATATACTGGGAGAAAGGCTGCAAATGACCTGCTGTGTTATCAGTCACTGGAATAACTATTCATAGGCTCGGTCATTTGAAAGTCAGAAAGGAATACTTGATCCCTTGAACATATAGAAAAGAACAGAATAGAATCATTACGGTTGGAAAAGACCTCTAAGATCATTGAGTCCAACCGTCAACCCAACACCACCATGCTCACTAAACCACGTCCCTAAGCACCTCATCTACACGTCTTTTAAATACTTCCAGGGAAGTGGACTCAACCACTTCCCTGGGCAGCCTGTTCCAATGTTTAACCACTCTTTCAGTAAAGAAATTTTTCCTAATGTCCAATCTAAACTTCCCTTGGTGCAACTTGATGCCATTTCCTCTCGTCCTATCGCTAGTTACTTGGGAGAAGAGACCGACACCCACCTCACTACAACCTCCTTTCAGGTAGTTGTAGAGCACGGTAAGRTCTCCCCTCAGCCTCCTCTTCTCCAGGCTAAACAACCCCAGTTCCCTCAGCCGCTCCTCATAAGACCTGTTCTCCAGGTCCAGCACACAGCAAAATCTTCCATGAGACACTATGTATCTTGCAGCAAAGAAAAATGCAGGGCATTCACAGAGTAATGACTGCAGGTATGCTGGTGTTTGGAAGCCATTTTAATTTATAGTTATAAAATACAGGGAGGCTACACTCTTTTGTGATAATCTGGATTCTGCTTTCCTGTTGAGGCTCCTAAGTTAGTCACTGCAATACCAGACTCTTGCATTATTTAAGTACCTGGACTTCTTTACCGTATCTGCCACTAACAATCTTATTACAGCTGACCTTACTAATAAATTCTTGCACCAAAATTATTTTGAAACTTTAAGTAGTATGTTAGATATAAATTTGTTCAGCATTTAAAAAAAAATTCTTTTCTGAAGGAGAAAGCTGCTGAGAACAAAATATAAACTAATCAAACTGGTTCATAATTGTACTGAAACTGTTATGAAGTCCATAATTATGTAGTCAGAAATTGAAAAATTATCTATCTGTATAAAGTAGTTGCTTAAATTTCAAGATCCAGCCAAATCTGGCTGGGGTTCAAAATTCAAACAATAATTGTAAGTAAGTACTATGTAATCTCAGAGACAGCTCTACTTATATTGTTAATGTTTCTTCCATTTTTAATTTAATAAGAGGACAAATCCAGAGATGTCTGCTGTCATATCTGCTTTTTAAAGTGTTAATAGTTCTTATTAAATGGATGGAAAAAGGTTAAAAAGTGGAGAGAAAGTGAGAGAGGGAGAGCAAGAAACAAACAGCAGCCTGACAATTTATGACTTTTTCTTTAGGATCAATGCCATTCAGCATATTCCTGTGGTCTTAAGAAAGGAATATGTGTCTATTACAGCTATGAATGTTTTTGGTAAGATGTTAGTATTAGTGGTCATAGTAAAGAATGCATGTATTAATCCCATGTCACATTTTCTGATGATTCAAATTCTTGTGTATTCTTGTTAATGGATAAATCAAGAGAATGGATAAACATTGCATCAACAAAAACAAATGGTTGCTTCTCTTTGATCTTAATGGGAAGAATGGCTTAAAAAAATCTATTTGTCACATACAGGTGTCTACTGAACAATTTTAGATCTCTTTGGTTAAACAAGAGAATCTCAGAGGCTGTATTAAAAATATTAAGGAATCTGTAGCCCTCATTCTTAATGGTCTTATCTCAGTTTTATATTAATCTCATCGAACTTGCTTTTTGTGTAAGTGTAGCTTAATTCAGAAGTGTGCCCTAGCTACATAAACTGAACGCTTAACTTCCTTAAACTTCCTTAAACTATCACTGAGTTACTAGATTACACTTTAAATTCAGTTTAACCTTCCCTGTAGATGCCTAGACTCAATGAATCTATGGAGCCACTGAGGCTGGGAGGAAAGCCCCAATTCTACTCATCCTAGGGTTTATAAGAGCCAAGGCTCCTGAGATATACATGATGCAAATGATGTGATACAAATTATGGTGAAAAGATGCATTCATTTAATTCAGTTAGTTCAAGCCTTCTGCTTTGAACTGAACAAAGCTTTGACAAAGGAGAGATTTCAGTCTTACAGATTTAAGGTGTAAAATACATCTTGTATATTTCATTTGAAAAGCAGACCTGTATCTGCACACAGATCATGAGGTATATGAAACTGTAGCTGAGTTTTCATTTACACTTTTTTTTTTTTTAAAGTTCTCAGATTATCAGAACTACATTGTGAATAGTTGTGTGAAGGAGAATCCAACAATGGAAAGATCAATTGCTCTTTGCAATGGTATCTCTCAGTGGGTGCAGCTAATGGTTCTCAGCAGACCAACACCACAGCTTCGGGCTGAAGTGTTCATCAAGTTCATCCATGTTGCTCAGGTCAGTTAAATTTTGACGTGTGTTGTTTATTTTGTCTTTCTCTGATACAGCCCTTTAGTTGCTCTTCCCACACTACTATTGTAGGGTCATCTGGGAGTTGCTCTTCCCACACTACTACTGTAGGGTCAGCTGGTAGTGTTGGCACTGGTCTCCTGGTTCATACATACAGCATGCATATTTGTATATGCTGCGGTTTCATACCAAGTATTCAGATATTACAGTGTCTTCAGTGGCACCATGACTTTCTCATATCCATTCTGAAGAAATTGTTTTCAGTGAAAAACTAGACTTGCTTTTGAATCAGTTGGTGAGATTCCAGCCTACCTTTCCAAAGCATATGAACTACTTTCATGCCTTTGGCTATAAGTAGAAGCATTTCTACCGGATATGCCTTACTGGGTAGAAGCAGAGCTATGGTCCTATTGGTATTCTTTGCATACTAATTCAACTGCAGTCATAACCAAGTGTGGTTATGATAATAGGCAGTGTTTCCTGCCTATTGTGGTAGACTGTGGGAAGAGGGAGAAGTACTGAGGAAGTACTTTGAAGACTGACTGTATCTGCAGAATTAATATCTGATTTAATAACAGTAGAATAAGTACCTGTTACACCCAGTAAAATTGCAACTCATTACCAAAATGAAGTCAAATGGATAGTGGCACAAAACTTGTAAAACTAAATTTAGAGGAAGACAATAGAGGAAATGTAGAATTTGGGTGTGCATATTGAACAACTTGAACCTTTAAATAATAAATACTGATTTTTTGTACGTTAACACAGAAGCTCCACCAGCTGCAGAATTTCAATACATTAATGGCAGTGATAGGAGGTCTCTGTCACAGTTCCATTTCCAGACTCAAGGAAACAAGCTCATGTGTTCCTCATGATGTAATTAAGGTTGGTATTGCTCCTCTAAGTTTTACAAATAAGATAACTTTTAACTTTTTTGTCATTGCACACACAAAAACCAACCTTACTTCATTAGATAAGATGGAGAGAAAAAAAGGAGGAGGAAGACTTCCTTTGGTTTTGCAGTGTTTTTCTTTGTCATTTCATCTCTATGACACCAGTTACTCCTACACTTCCAACCCCACCTTTCTTCAAGATTTGTATAGCTTCTCTAGAGTTTCTCTTTTAATACGCAGATGCGACAAGCTGCATTTTCATTTATATGCAGTAGTACAGAATAGCATGCAAACACGAAAGCAGACAATTGGATCCTAAAACATTGAGAACAAAACTATTGTCATCCATAGCAACATTGACCATCCTGAGTCTATGAAATGCTAGCACAGAGCTCTGCACTTTGAGTTTAAAACTGAAAGGACCGGTTTTGTTCATCTGATCTTTCCCTATGACAGATTTTATCTAGTTCAGACTTGAACAAACTTAGCCCTAATACACACACATTATAATACAGTGGAATGTTAGGAATCAGTTGTAATTTTCAATTAAATTCTTATGAAACACAGATGGATGTATTTTTTATGAGATTCCAGCTACTAAAACTGTGAAGGAAAGCATGTTTTTTAGCAATAAAATGGCTTCTTAAGAGGCTAATATGCTTTATTATTTTATTTTGTTTGGGACCTGAAAGATTTCATGTAGGTATCTAATGAACCATAATGGTTGCAGCTCTCAGGATCTATAAAACCAGTTAGCAAGCGTATTTTAGAAGCATGTTGTTTTACAAATTTTGTCATGAGGAGTGGACTGCATATGTGTCCATCATTTGAATAACTTTTTGCATCAAGAAGTTGTATACAAGCGCTAATAGAAAGCAGGTAAATAAAGGCTGGTAATTAGTGACTTGAGAACATACTTTAAAGTTTAACTATAACAAACAGTTTGTGAAGGTTAAAAATCAAGGGGTTAGACAGGAACTTCCCCAAGAAAACATTGGTCCATTGATTTTATAATGTTAAGAGTCAGCTTTGTACCTGTATAGTTTTAAACAAGGAAAATATTTATACCGCTAGACTTAAGATTCATTTGGTCTTTACAACAAGTCCAATATATTGTTTCTTCTTCATTTCCATGGAAAAAAAGTTTTCTTAAAAGCACAGATATGCCACCTTGAACTGTAGCAGGAGTTCTGGTCATGCTGTGATGGGACCATAGCACAGTGTAGGATTTCTCTGCCAGGACTTTCCAATTCCATCAATTCCAGCTGGTGACCTGGAAGCCAGACAAGTGCATTCCACTCTTTAAGGTGAAGGTGGTTGCTTTTATGAATGTCAGAGAGCTTGTGCTGTGCTTTTGCATTAACTGCATACACATCGCCTTGATTTGAGAGGATCCTGTTTCTTTTCATTGACTAAATAGGGAATGTAGGAAGACCAGCATTATAGATTAGGCTATCAATTAACTATCCATAATAACATATTATAGATAGTTAAATTAGGTGAGGTGAATACCCAGATCTCATTTGAAGCCTAAAGTTTTAAAATCCGTTTCAAGAGTCATTGTGAGTAAACTCCTTAACAATAACATGGGAAATTCTTGTGCTCTATGACCAGAACAAAAACAGTAACCAATTTCGATTTTTTCTTTTTATTTTTAGGTGTTTAATGAAATGACGGAGCTGCTTTCATCTTACAGAAATTATGATAGTTACCGACGCGCCTATAACGAGTGCAGTAACTTTAAGATCCCAATCCTTGGGGTCCACCTGAAAGACTTGATATCACTTTATGAGGGCATGCCAGACTACTTAGAGGACAAAAAAATTAACATATACAAACTATACTCTCTGTATAACCACATAAATGAGCTGATACAACTCCAGGAAATGCCACTTCCCCTGGAGGCTAATATGGACCTTGTTCATTTGCTTACAGTAAGTCTGTTAGATGAGATAAATACCTCCATTTGAAAAATAATTTCATATACCTCTCAAACAACTAAGTAGAGAATTCCATTAATTATAAATACGTAATATTGTAAGATTTTTTTTTTCCTTAAGGAAATGTACAATAATAGAAGAAGAGAAAAAGTTAGTGGTACTGATTTATCTGGCAGCAAGGGTAGAGGTGCCAGTTCAGCAGTATGCTTCCAATTATTTCTATAAGGAAAGGAAACGTTTATTTCTGCTTCACTATAGTAGTATGCATTCTCTCTGTACTTTCACTAAGGAAGCACTCTGACTCCTTTGCTGATTAAGCCTTAAATAGGGAGAAAGGTAGAAAGATTCCTTAGATGCGATGCACCTTGGAGGCAGAAGATTGCATACAAAGCTTCCTTGTGTTGAACACACAAACTTTCACATAAAAGTTCAGTCCCTCAAGATGTGTAGGGTTAAACATACCACATTTCTAGCCAAGTTTCTTCTGGTACTAAAAAAACTGTCTGACATAAATGTTAGTCAAATATATTTGTTGTGCTACTCTTCCAGTCATATCTAGTCAGTGCCATGTTACTAACAAAATTGATACTACCTAGGACGTATGTCACAATAATAGTTTTAGGTTCTCTTAGTAAGTTAAAATACTACCTTTTATTAATGTAGTAAATCTACCTTTCTTGTTTCTCAGTTTTCTTTGGCCTTAACAAGTACCTGAGCTTGGAAAAACTAGAGAGACTGCTTCCACTTTCTGGTTACAAGCCCTGTTTCAGCAAAAAGCTAATAGATAAAAATGCTTATGTGCTTGAGGTTATTTGTTCTCTCTGGGAGCACTTGTGTGTGAAATTAAGCACACATGCTCAGGGCCTGAAATAGAGCTACATAAAGTGGTGAATTTCTTCCTGCTAAATGTTTTAAATGTTTTGTCTCAAATTATTGTAAGTCCTGTTTGTTTTTTTTTTTTAATAATGTTTTATAAAAATGGCTATTACAAATATGTAGAACTTTGGCCCCAATTTCATGTAGCTATATATAACAGGACATAAATCAAAATAAATACTTCATTTCAAAGCAGGAGCTTCTAATCTGCTAATATTGTAGGGCACATAATTTTCCTGTTTGTTCTCTGATTTTTCCGACAATGTTTCTCCTTCTCCTGCTTCCTTTAGTCATATGCTTTCCCATTAGCAGGCAAATCAGTTTGAAGAGGTATTAGTAATTACATACATAAGTCAATAATTCATAGAAGTATCTTAACATTTGGATTTTTGTTTTTTGAGTGTCAGAAACACTTTAAGATTTCCCCAAGAATCTAAAATTATTCACTATTATGACTAAAGCAGTAATTCTTGTAGTTGTTCACAAGAAAGTTATTGCATATCTGCAATTTGAGTAATGTTATTCATTGGATAAAATAGCATATTTTGGTTTCTTAGTTCATATACATATGACTGCCGCAATCTTGACTCTCTGTAACAAGTTTATATTTTCTTTGGACTTGCCATAGATTGAGGCTTGTAACACATTTACGTGTGGCTTTTCTATTCAATCACATGTCTAGTGTGAATATTTTAATGTAAATATTCAAAAAGTGTCATGTTACCAGTCTTCAATCTCAGCTTGAAATTTGTTTCCAGTCAATAAAATATTTGCTATACTATTTTTCAGGACACATGCAAAAGCAAAGACATAAATTTGATAACTTTTTCAAATTCCTTTATTTATCCAGGTGTAATGTTTCTCACTTTACATAACTGCTATTGACAGCTAAAGGTTCTCACTAAATATATGCAAGTCCATCTTTTATCCTCATCATATACTTCTTAGTTCAACATGGTCACAGCTGGATTGGATAAATATGACATGTTTAAACAAGAGTTTTCTGAGAATTAGAGAATGGTGCTTTTGTGCTTGGTTGCATGATAGACCACTTGAATATTATGGGAGTAACAGGTTTTTTCAGGTTACTTGTTAACTGACTGCTAATTATGCCTACAGCCACTTGTTGTGCTGATGACTGTAGCTGTGTAATGTTACAGATTTCCAGATAATGGCAATAACAGACTGGAATTTAGAAATGTACCCATTTCAAATCACTGTAAACACCTGTGCAGCTCAAGTGCATTTTTTTCTAGGTGCAACCTAAATTAAAAATTAATCCACCAAAAAATACTAATGCATGCCAGGGACAAGTATATCAAGTAGTAGTGACTACTTTGGGATTAAACTAATGTTGTGTTTGTTTTCAGCTGTCCCTTGATCTTTACTACACAGAAGATGAAATTTATGAGCTTTCATATGCACGAGAGCCACGAAGTCACCGAGCTGCCGTAAGGGCCTTTCCAGATTCTTAACAAAAATATTTTTTATGAGTAATGTAACTTTTATGCCTTGCATTCATTTTATTTTATTTTATGCTAAACTGAAAACATTTTAGATTTATAGACTGAGCAAAATCTGTTGACGCATAAGTTGTTTGGTTGATGATGAAGCCTAMGCTAGAATATATGGGAGAGTTGACACCATATCAGGTTTTATAATATGAACACAAACACAAATGAAGTTACTTGTGTTAGAGACATCAGGCTCAATCTTGGCAATTGATACTGATTCTTTTAAATGAAGAATTCTTACGTGATTCAAATGATCAAACCCATGAGTGTTATATTGCAGTTTTGTTCCTATTTTATAAATATGGAAAAGATGGTGAATTTACAGGACTGTCAGTGAACTGTGACAATTTAAGGAATGACCACTGTTTTGGACAGTTCAGGGAAGAGCTTCCTCTGAAGTACCACGTAATTATCAAAAGTATGATGTTGGGTCCAACAGGCCATTTCTGCAGTCCTGTATCACATAGTCCATTGTCACAAATGAAAGAAGTGTAATACTGAAAATCTTTCCATGTGATACTAATGAAGTTCCATTCAATTTATTTTAGCCTTTGACACCTTCCAGACCACCAGTAGTTGCAGACTGGGCCTCAGGAGTAGCCCCAAAACCTGATCCAAAAACCATTAGCAAACATGTTCAGAGGATGGTGGATGTAAGTATGGTTGGCCCATTTACCTTACATATCAGTCGTAGGCTTAATCTCTAGGTATGAGAAGATACAAAGAAGGGAAAAAATACTGGACACATTCAAAGCTGTGCTGAGTTTGTAAGCACTTCTGTCCTCACAAATAGATATTTCTGCCTAGCTGTAAATAGCAGCAGCGGCCCATGAGGCCTGGAAGGAAATTGCTTAAATGGCTAAGGAGCCAGCAGGGAGTGTGAATGCTGGTTTGTATAATTCCAGAGTTATTCTTCCAAGGAGCCAGGGAGTCCATTTCTACCAGGGACTCCAACATCATGTTATTGATGGAGTCTGAAAGTGGGCCTCTCAACGGCTTTGTTACTAGTAGCCATTGCTTTTTCTCTCTGTCTTGAGTCGGCTGCTTTACTGGAAACCATCAAGTAAGCTCAAGTGATTGATTCCAAAACTGACGGAGAGAGAGAGGTAAAGAGTTTGTCTTTGCATCCCTGCTTCATCTCTTTTCCTTCTAAACACTTCAAATATTGCTAGGTATCCTTTGATACATGCTGTTTTGGAATATATTTCTAAATTTGGCCTAGGTGTGCTCCTTGCCTTAGGGCCAGAGACAAACAGTAATGTCGTTCCACAAGTGGAAATAGGCGTCTACATGACAATTCTGTCATATAACTACTTTTCACATAACATTGACCTGATGAAATAAGCTAGGCAGCTACACTGATTTGGCTACAGAGATCATCACTGAGAGCACTAATTGAGAGCATTAGTACAAGTTGTATATGTAGGCCTGGACATAATGGTCTTAAAGCAAAACTAAACAAGAACTGTCATTGTGTAGTGAAGCATTTAGTCCAGCCTATGTTGACTTATCTACATTTTGCTACAAATCAAGAAATCATAATGCTTCTTCAGTCTCAAATGAAAAAAGCAGTTAGACTGTTACAGTGTTTAATAGATACTGGGAGAAAGTGGGAGAGGAAATCCATAAATATTGTGGAGAGTTTCTAAAGTGGTAATTCAGCCCATCCTCATTATATTCAGCCCATCCTCCTATTCTACTATTATCTTGCACAGTCTGTCTTCAAAAATTATGACCATGATCAGGATGGATACATTTCCCAGGAAGAATTTGAAAAGATAGCTGCCAGTTTTCCATTCTCATTTTGTGTAATGGCTAAGGACTGGTGAGTACATACAAATCTCTTTTAACCTAGTTCTGCTTATCAACTTTGTAGCATCTGTTTTGGGAGGTGGTTTTGGGTTTTTGTTTTTAAATTTTATTTCTGTCCTTAGGGTAGTAAAATCATCCTTTCACCCACAAACAGAAGTGAAAACATAACTGGCAAAAGCATCTTCTACGTGTGTTGTGAATGACATCTTCATGAGCTTACAGCAGTGGTAACCAGGCTGATGTAGGAGGAAGAACAGATAATAGAAAAAGAAATGTTTTTTTGAATGATATTCAGTATATACTACTAAAGAACTTTCCAAAGATGAACCTGTCCCTCAAAAATAGAGAGTTGGCAAATGTATATTTTGGTCAAATTAAGAACATTTTTCTTAACATACTAAAGCATGGAAAAATACAATAGTGATTATTCAGAGGTTTTCTGTGAAGTAGTTTTGAGCTTGCATCAAATATGCAGATATTTCATTTATCCTTAAAGGCTGCATTTTAAATGTGTAGATAAACTTCTGTAGACTTTGGGAGCAGTTGACAAGATTACTGAGGTCACTGTAGTTTTTGTAGTTTTCATAGCCGATGAAACTATTGCCGTTATAAATTGTGAAGAAAGATATGTTTAATTCACCTTATGCTTTTAAGAAAATGTATGTCTCACAAACAACTTTTCTTTTTTGTTTTCAGGGAAGGTCTGATTAGCAGGGATGAAATAACAGCTTACTTTATGAGGGCTAGCTCAATCTATTCCAAATTAGGACTTGGCTTTGCTCACAACTTCCAAGAGACCACTTACTTAAGGCCTACTTTCTGCGACAACTGTGCTGGATTTGTAAGCTTACTTTTTAGTAAATTACGTTAACGTTGTTTGGAATAATGCCTTTTATCTCATAATCACCCTGTGTCATATACAGAAATGGATCTATATAAAACACCAGCGAAGCTATATAGAACATCAGGCTTCTGCCTGTGTAGCTATTTAAGGTACCCTTTACACCCCTTTTGGCAATACTATTACCTGTTTAAACACAGCTCCTACCTTGTGGTGTTCGGTTGTGTCACCAAATACAGTCTCAGGCAAGACTTCCAAATCCAGAGCCTTCCACTCCATGGGGCTGTTTGTTAGAACTCATGTCCTAGTACAGCCATGACATGCCCCCTGCCTATGGCACAGAAAGATTAAGTAAAACTGACTGTCCTACCAATCCCCAGTTTAGCTGGGATCAAACAAGGGTGCTGAGATAGAATTCTCCATCTACTCCAGCTCCACAACTTCTCTGGGGGCTGTCAGATCTGCTGATGTATTCATTAGAGACTAGCTCAAGCTATTTTGTTTGTGATTGAGGAACACGCATAAAATACTCTGTTTACCGTATGCTAAAGAGGTAAATAGTTCATATTTTGACCTTACCATTAAAAAGGTAGAAAAACAAGATATTCTGCAGGCATTCAGATCTTAGAAATGAGTGGAGCTTTTAGTGGATTTTTGTATCTGGAGGTATCACATGTGCAGAGAAATATATTAATACATACTCATTCTGTTTGTTTGAATTTCAGCTATGGGGAGTCATTAAACAAGGATACAGATGCAAAGGTAAGATATTTTATCCTTTGTTAATTTTAATCTGTAATTGATGGTGAATAACAAAAAAACTTGATCATCCTGAGATCCATTGCTATGTCTATGGACCTATTTAATCTGACCTCTCAGGGAGGAGAAGGCTGATTCAAGAATAGGATGGCAGACAGATGGTCCAGAAGAAATGCAAAGATGAAGGAACTCATAACTGATAGCTCTAACCCTTTGCAAATCTTCACTGAATCCAGGGGGTTTGGGAACAGACCCTTCTATTCCTTTGGGCGCAAACACCAACACTCTGTGAAAACTGTACAACACATTCACAACGTGTATTTTGCAGTTTTCTTCCTCATACAGGTATCTGCTTTCTCTGCAACTCCCACAGTCAGAACACTGTTGTGACTGAATGTTGCTGTTTTGTATTTTCACAATGAAAAGGAGTTTTAAGTGTATATAGCAAAGGGATGTTGTTAGTCTGTTTACCAGATGTATGTTGTTACAGGGAATGCATGTAGAGAACACCAAAGACGCTTTCTTGCTTCCTGGGGAGGCAACACAGTGTGAGAGCTGATCTTAGATGCTACAACAGAGCCACTGAATCATGTAAACTTTGTTTTGTTTACAGACTGCGGAATGAACTGTCACAAGCAATGCAAAGACCTGGTTGTGATAGAGTGCAAGAGAAGACCCAAAACTTCAGTTGCAGACAGCAGCCCAACATCTGCTCTTGCTTCAAGCCTCTGCCCAGTAGGAGTTAAAGAGCAATTCCATGGTGAGAAAAGATCACATTAAAAAGATCAAAAGATCTAGTTAATCTTTCCTTTGCTCCTTTTTCTTTTGAAGCTGAGTTGTACAGCATTGTTTCAGGTTTTGTTAGTTAACTGCAGTGTTTTATCAACATATAAACTAGAACCAGGCGTAAGTGAGCCTGTACCAAGTAACACCATTCCAGTTCTAGTCTGATTAAGTAAGGACTCCATTTCTGGGAGATCTCTTGTCACACTACACAATGTGTGGTGCACAAATTCCACAGAAACTGAGTAAATCTTCTGCCGGACTCTCATGAGAACTAGATGCCATGAACTGAACAGCTGACAGATTCCCTTAACTCTCTCACCTAGTGACAAGCAGGTCTTGGTACACTCCAGTTTTTACCACTGTTGTCACATTAAGCGACTACTGCACTGTTACAATTCTCACTCATATTTCAACGTGGAGTTTATAAAGTCAGTTTACTTACGTATCTGTGTGCTAGGAAAACCAAGAGCTAATTGTGTTTATTTTTTCCACTTCATTAGCTGAATCCAAAACTCCTCTTTGTCACTCCATCTTTCATTTAATCAGAAATGAAAAATGTACACCTCTCCGTTCTTTTCTCCTTATATCAAACAAGCTGTATAAACTTTTCATATTGTGTGTTACCACGTAGGCTTCCAAAGGAGGAAGTGTTGTCCTTGAATAAGACCTCAGGCTACTTTTGTATTGTTTCTCTTTTGATTTTGATGTTCCAACTCTCTCCATACTCACTTTCTTTAAATTTCTCTCCTGCTCTTTGCCTGTATCTAATGTTCTTCAAATCTACTTCTTGCCACTTTGATATCAATCTTTTGTGTTGTGTTTAAGATTCATACTGCTGGATTCCATCTTAGGCATCCTATTAGCACTTGCGTGGAGCACAATGCAGCCAATTTCTCTTGATAACTGACCATGAGCATCTCTATGATTGCACCTGCAATGGCTGCAGCACTGCATAATAACCACCTCGTGGGATGTCATGCTTATAGAGAGCTTGAACTGTAGCGTGTTGCCCCATCATCACCCAGTGCGCCAGAATGTGGTACCTCTCAACACTACGTCATGTCGAAGAATGAGAATTCAGGTCTATGTTGAAGGTGTAAGCCTCATCTGTTCATCCATATCCTCATTTAATTCTCAAGAGCCTGCAGCAGCTACTGCACTGACTTTGTTCTTTCCCATTGTGTTTGAACACGCAGTCTCATTTTGTTTTCTTCCCAACAACAGAAATTACTTTATCTGAAACAGGTCTTTTTTAAATCCCTTTATCATCTTTTGCCCACTGCTTCTAACATTGTGGTGTTTTTTTCCACTCTCCCTCAGTTTTTACTTTGAACTGCAAAAGTATTTTAGGATGACCTATACAAAAGCAGTGTAAAATTAAAAATGTCATTATTTCATCTTATAAAGTGGATAAGTTGTATCTTACAGCTGCAAGTTGTGATACGGCTGAACTAACACCCAGATTTAATTTTCCAGCCCAGTCACTAAGATCAATGGTCTATATAAAACCTCTTGGCCATCTAGAGGTTTTTCTCTAGCTGACCTTGATGGTACACCTGTTTTCTTCTTACTGATCCATATTTACGTTGCGAGAGGGCAGAGAGTTGTTCCAAGAGACATGACACTGAGAAACTTCCAGTGACACCAGTTTTGGAGAGCAATGAATGTAAAATCAATAAAGAATAAATGTTGTTTTATTTATTAAAATCATGTTTAATTACTATGCTTCCTGTTTCTCCTTTCCTGGGATAAGATCTTGACTCCATTTACCATATATATTCTACAGGACAAGAAGAAGGACCGTTCACATTTCCTAATGGAGAAGTAGTGGAACACAATGAAGACAGCAAGGACCGAACAATTATGCTCATGGGTTCCTCAGCTCAGAAAATCTCAGTGAGACTGAAACCAGCTGTGGTTCATAAAGGTACACAGACTGATCCCGTACTGTTGGCTGGTGATGCATCTTGTAGGCAGTCAGAGAAGAAAGAACATAGGATGACAGAAAATCCTTATCTCCAAGCAGCTCCACCATCCCCATGTCCGAGCCCAATTCTAGGCCGCAAAAAGGCATATGTTAAATGGGAAAACAAGGATTCCAGCCAGAAGGTGAAGGAGGAGTATCACAGCTGTAAACCCTCATACCAGGAACTTGAGCAGGTACATACATGATGAAACAAATTCTGTTTTACACAACAGTACCGTAAAGTGGTTGGAGGGTGTTGGGGAGTGGCTGGGTGGRAAGGTGTCACCTTACTCCACTGTAATTAATTGCCAGAACAATCCATGAGTGGCATCATAAATTCTTAGCCACTTTAACTCCAGCGATGCTTCACTTCAAGCATAAATTTTAGCACTAGTATTGGGCTTAGGGAATAAATTTTGAAGCCCTTATTATGATTACACTGATCCCTGTCAGTCTTAAAAGTGACAGGCAAGAAAGTAAACGTAATCCAATCGCTTAGGCCAGGATGTTACTCCATGAAACAAGTAACATAGTCCTGAATTTCTTCCTGCTTTTGGTGGCCTCTGCTCCCCTAAGTGGCAGAATATACAGGGCGGGGAGGACAGGGGAGCTCTGCTTTTGTTCAACTGACATTGAATCCCTTCTTTTTTTTGATAACTTTAAGTCACCAAGAAATTTTGCTGTGTGAACAGACATGATGCCTCTGGCTAGATTTCACCTGCATCAGCCCAGTTGTGGCTCACCTTACTCTACAAATGTTCTGACAAAGTAGCTATTCATAAGACTGTGTCACCTCAGATTTGGTCCAAATTCAGGTTTGTAGAAACAACACCTTTCCAGACAGGTTAAAGAGACTATCACAATATCAACAATGCAACTGATGGATCCAGATATGATTATGAGGAACAAAGGCAGACTTATTTTCATACTTTACTCATTACTATCACTATTCCGAGATGGACCAACATGGAAACAGTCCAACAACAGGACCACAGCCTGATCTTTGAATGATCAGTATAACTTTCAAAGTATCCTTTGCTGTTGATAAAATCAGCTCATCTTTTATGAAAGATGATTGGTTTATTAAGACAGAGATTAAGACAATTAGCAAGAATCTTCCAGTACAGACCTGACCTCTTTCAGTCAACAGTACATTCARTATAGACAAGAATGTGAAGTGTGGATGTACTTGTAAGAACTGGTTCTTTAAAATGTCCCATTCATGCGAGTCCCACAATTTACACTTGTCCTTGCTCTCTCAGCAGATCCTGACCTCAATTACTGAACAGCAGCTGATGTTACAAATGAATGTCTTAGATGATTATTGTACATCCATTTCTGCATTAGTAGAGCAGTAAAGTGTGAACTGTGTTCTTGTTTCCCCTAGATTACTGCTGTTATGAGAGGAGCAGTGGAGGGTGGATAAATGCAGGTTGTGGACATGACTGTCAGATACCAGCTGCTGGAGAGTTTTCAGAGTATACGCAAAGGATAGACCAGTGACTATGGAAACATTTAAATAAGTTACTGGTTCTGTTCCACTGATAAGAGCTACACCAACTTACGTTTATGCCAGTCAACTTAAACATACAACCAGATAGTCCTGAAACAAATGCAAAATAAAATACCATTCTCTTTTTTTTTTGTTTAGGAAAGAAATATTCTAAAGGCAGACAATGAAGGTTTAAAGATCCAACTGGAACAGGCACATAAAACAATTGAATCTCTCACAATACAGAGAAGAAACCATGTACTCGACAACATACAACACAGAGACTGCTCCTAGCAGACAAGAGAGGAAATCTCCTATGGAAGAATGTAAGACTGAAGGAGGTGTTGTGATAAAGCTGCTTTACCAAGTGAACTGGAGAGAGAGTCTGAAGGATATTAAGCAGAAATACTCTCTTTACTCAACACATTTCCATATTAAACATACAATCCCAAATGTCTAAATCCATTCCTTTGACTTTTTAAGGTAATTTAGCATTATCTGTGCAATGAAAATAGTACCGTCTGGGTTTGCTTTTAAAAGGAGTGACATTGTTGCTGAAGTTTCTGTTCATGATGAAGACCATGTGGATTCCCCAGTGACTTGGCTGCCAGCAGCACACCTTACTCTACAAGCGTTCTGACAAAGTAGCTATTCATAAGGCTGTGTCACCTCAGATTTGGCCCAAGTTCAGGTTTGTAGAAACAAATGTTCGATAAAGCTGAGTATTTAAGTAAAACTGTAGAAATATTCCATTAAGAGAAACAGTTCCTTCTCATTGTGGCTGAAACCAATTAAAATCATGAAGTGAACTGTCATCTTTATTTCCAAAGTTTAACAAGAATATTATAATAAGTAGTTAATTTGATTATTTGTTTCTTAGACTTTGTTAAGATAAACTGACAATTTTTTTAAACCTCTTTCAGAGCTTTAGAAGTCCTGCTGCTCAAATGCTTACCTTTGTTAAGGAAAAACAGATGAGACTATAGAGAGTTTACATTGAATACTGCTTCCATTTTTGTGTTCCATACCACAGCTTGGAACACTTAGGCCTACTTATTTGGCTTAAAGGATAACTTGTCCACATATGGTAGATATGGGACAAGGTTGATTATTTTTCTCTTATGTCAGAGAGGTTCTACTCAACAATGGCATCCACAAGGGCCATGTTATGAGGGAAACTCTACAGTAATCCCAGTGCAACAGTTACTGTATTCCAGAGCTCCTAACATCTTCTGGTTCTAACCAAGGGTCCTCCATTTTCTCTCTCCTAGATTTCACATGCACTTTAGGTAAAGAGTCAAGATGAGTGTGCTCTTAGGTGTGTAAATTTTGTATAGTAAAAGGTGCTAGGGAGGTAACTTAGTTTTCTTAAAGCTACAACATGTACATATTGTTAAGAGACAACAAAACAGTCTTTCAAGTTACTGATAAATCTATTTGTCAGAACAGCCAATTTTAAAATTGCATTTGCATTCCAAGAGAATCTGTACACTTACAGTTGTATAAAACTTGCTTGCATTTATCAAACCAGGGATTTGTCATCACATTTAAACATCAGAAACTTATGACATATATTTATCTACAAAGTCCACTTAATGTTCCTCAAAACTTGTAAGTTACGAGTCCATTATAGATTGAAATTTAGTCAACCTATTACAACAGCATGTGTGCTTTGTGTTCGAAGTGGTATAAATGTACGTTCCATCCACAATTTACGGTCATTATCAAGTATATGAATGCTTTATTTATAAAAAAAGTCCATTTGAAACTACTTGCCAGTTTAGTCATTCTAAATTCTTGTTTTGAACTTGGATTGTGCTTGCATCTCCATGTATAAGTAAAAACAAATGGAGGGAAATGGTAGTAGTAGTAGATTTTCTGTTACCTTACTGTAAATAACTGAAATGCATAGGACAAAAACCAGCAGCTGTGAAGATTGTGCAGCTTTTTTTCCTCATACACTAAACCTGAATTATTAACAATTAACATGGAATGCACTTCGATCAATAAAGCAACCAGAATGGCTTTCAGGTCATGTCTGCAAACTTGCTTTGCCCATTTTCTGTAAGCTTCTTGATTTTGTCCTCTATTCAGAGAACTACAGCAAAGGCGTGTTTCTAATAGGCATTTAGCAAATAAAAGTTTGTTTCTGCAACAATTAAAATAAAAAAGATGATAAAAGTTGAATATGTTTTCACATATTTTGAAAATACCCCAAAAGAGCAGCTAAGACTTACAAATCTTGTTGTGCAGCTAACTGCTCACTTGTGGTCTAAACTCTGGATTCTAATAGAATCTGTGTGTATGCATATACTTTGTCTGTGCCGGGGGGTGGAGATCATGAACACTCCTATTTAAAAAGAAAATTCCCTAACATCAGCAGCTGGCCCAAAGGCTACTGTGTTACTAGGTTGAGTACTTAATACTCAAAATTGAGTTATGACCATAGATTTGTACAGTCTTAAATGCTAACTTAATGTTTCTCTGTGTTGTCTTCTTGTTCCTACAAACAATGACTTAAAAGGGATCAGTTAGCAGGAATGTCTTACAGAACAAGTATGTGGTGCGTCATGTATGCTGAAAGCTTCCTGCTTCAAAGAAGTCAGTTGATACCTGGAGAATTTCAGAGCTCTCAAAGTACCTTCAGGTTCTCTGTTTGCCCAAAGCCCCTTACAGTTCTCTCTCTCTCTTTTTCTTTCCCACACCCCACCCCCACGGTGGTAGTCCCTTCTTATTTCTCTTGGGACTTTCTTTTTGCTGCATGAAAGACTAATAGCACAAACTGACTACAGGGATACTGCTAAAACTGACAAAGCTACTGAACAAAAATCACTCACATCTGTATTAATCTTCAAGCTGCTTTATGCTAGGAAAAAAGATACAATTGAAGTACTAAGTGCTGTTTAAAAGTCATGTTAGCAAACACTGATACTGAAATTTATCTTGTCATGGCTAATTTAAATGAAAAGCACTCACCTTTATTCCTTCTCCAGGCTCAGCTGTGTTTCATGTACATACAGGAAGGAAGAAAAAAACAAGTGCCCCCCCCCCCCGCCAACTATTGTTTATTTTTTAAGTGTGAATTCTGATCGTTTAAAGTAGATTGAGTAATATCACAATTAACAAGGCAAGGCTACTGTTCATATTCAGATTAAACACAACTGCCTTTAAAGTAGCTTATATATGGTTTTGGAAATACATTTCTGTTACAGTAGCAATCTGTTATTTTCTTGTAACTGATCTCTATGGCAACTTGAAAAATTTTTGTTTTAATGCTGTTTGAGAAGATTGAAAAAGTGTACAGATTGTAAAGATTTTATATAAGTTGTAAGATTCCGGTTTAATATTTATAATAGAAAAAATATTAAAATTGCACTTAATGCCTCCGAGTTTGTATCGCAAAGAAATCCAAACAACCTATATTCATCTTCCTTGACTCTGTCATCTGAGACACTTCTGCAGGATTAACCTAGAACCAGAGTCCCTAGTCTAGCTTCACCTTCTGTGAGCCTTGGAACGTTGCCTGAGGAAACTTAGGAAGCTAGGTATTTGCAGATTATTCTTTCGGTATTTTAGTGGTTAACACAGTACAGACACTGTTTTGCTATTCACTATGCCAAGTATTACAAAGCACAGTTCTTCTTTAGCACAATCTCTCACTTTTGTTAAGAATACTAATTCTGCAAAGATTTCACAGCAAGGCTTCTTAGTGTCTGCTAATGCTGGGTATTACACAGGCAGCATTGTAGCACCCTAAAGACTTGCTATTCTTTACCTTGTAGTAAACCTCAAAATACCTTACCTCAAATATGGTTCTATATGGGGTAATGAACATTCATTCAGTTATCTTCAATCATCTGAGGGAGGTGAGGGAAGACAAGGAGTGCAGACTACTGAAAACACAATTACTATTTATAAGGGCAAATCTGCTCTGCAGTCTTGCACATACAAAACAAGCTGTGTTTTACTTCATAATTATAGAAATTTAAAAAACTTCAGAAGTAATTGGAGGATATTTCCTTAGTTTACGTAAAGACAAAAGTAATGATCATATAGACCTATGTAATTTTTTTTTTTTTACTAAGATAAAATTTAACTGAGATTCCTTAGTAATCCTAGACAATGTAATATTTGTGACATATTTGTCACAAATATTTGGGCTATATTTGTGACATGCCCTGTGTTGAAATTTTCCTATATTGTTATCTACAGCCTTCTCCATTTTGGTCAAAATATATCTGTTATTTTTCATTATCATAAAACGTAAGTTCCATCACTATTGYACATCACCAGCAGGAATTCTTCCTTAGGAACACAGGAGGAACATAATGATAGTGGATCCAAATCACACTACACAAGTGATGCAAGTAACTTCAGATACAGTACTTTATTCCTCAGTGTTTACAGCTGTTAACAAAAGTGTCTCTCTCAAATCCTGAAAAAAAAACCCCAACCTATTTTTCAATTCTTGATCAAACAAAACAATATTCAGGTAGATATTCACTAAGTTTGAATAAACACAAAAATGCTCACAAACATATATATGAAGATCTTTTACTTACAACAGAATTTTTGAAAATACTTTTTTTCCAAGGCAAACATACAAAATTTGAGAAGAGGTTTAAATCAATTATTTTCACGGTATTATTGCATCTTTTGATAAATTAAAAGCATACATTCTGACAACAGAGGACAGAAAAGGATACCTCTGTGAAACGTGGTGGTGCTTACTTTAGTTTTCAACTACTGGCTTCACATTTTGGAATTACTTAAGAAAAACTGAAATGGCCAGATTAAAAAACAGAATCTCCAACCTATTTAAATTTCCATCTTTTACATGGTCTACATAAATATAAATGAAATACGATATTGAAATAATTTAACTTAGAATTACATGTGGGCACATAGCTCGGCAAGTTCACTTGATCGTTTACTTCATTCAGAACTGTCCTGCCTGCTACAAACAGGATAAACTGATGAATGTAAAAGCACCAAGGCACAACCACATACACGGTTACAATGGTTCAACTAAACCAGTGCAACTTCACATCTTAAGACTGATGAAATCTTTATGCATAGATAAGCCATTTGATCTTCCTAGCGTATCTCCCCGGTGAAGCTAAATGCTTGACTGCTGTTCGGAAATTACTTGTAGCAAAAAATAACATTGGGATGAGTAAACAGAATTCTTTATCAAGGCTTTGGTTGTTAAAAACTACTCTCTCCATTCCTTTGCTGACCAACACTTCACCTCCAAGGCCAGCAGTCTCACTTGGTATGTCATCAATTTGTGAGCTATTCCAGAGCATTAGGCAAAAACCAAGCTCAAAAGCAAGAAAGCCAGTACTGCGCTCCCACATAACCCACGAGGATCTCTCCATAATGACTGCAGAGGCTGACGACAGCTTAGGCCAGAAAGGAGCGTAGAAAAAAACTGGCAAAGGAACTATATTGCTAGCAGTTGGGTGAAGTTAAGCCATTATTTCAAGAGTTCACATCCAAGCTAACATGTTTAAGCAAGGAAAACTCCTGCCCTTTTTTGTTGGGCACCTGCTGGGACCCTAAAGTGTGAGTAAGGCCATTATCACCACATCCCAAGCAGCATTCTCAAGCAGCCTATGATCAGAGAGGAAATAACAGGAGAGAAACTTTTGAAGTTTATGTGGATTAAAATTTCAAAAGAAAAGGTTGGTGATGGCTAATTAATAAGATCTGACACAGGCTTTTGAAGGAGAGAATAATTTGATTTTGAACAGAGCTTTATATTCATGCATAAAGCTGCCTATGAAACAGGACATGATGCACATGTTCCTGAAGGTAAAGTAACATCTTTAAAGCATACCAAATATAGACAGCAATAAGAAATTTGTGCAGAAAGAACTCATAACTGTGCAACGTAAAACCAAAATCAAATCCTAAAGTTCAACCTGCAGTTAAGCCTACAGCTGCATACTCAAATTAAAGTGCTTCAAGGTTTCTGTGCTATGCAATCAACAGACACCCCCAGGTTTATCAGATGCCTTCCCAAATCTCTCTGTAGTAACCTGACCCTGATAAATACTGTCATGAGTATATACTTGGGCATCATCTCCCTCTTCCACCTCTGTACTCAGGAGTGGCCTCACAGCAAGGGAGGAGATCTAAAAGATGCTGGACAACAGAAACTGTCTTCCTTAACTGACAGCTCTAAACTTAATTCTTCCCTACATGTATTTACAGCCATAATTGTATGAAAGCTAACTCCTCCTTCTAGAGTAACACTGTCTGTGAAGGAGAAGGCACCCACCCATACCATATCAAGACAGAGTTTCTTTTAGGTTATCAGACCAATTGGTTGGCACAGTAAGAGAGAGAGAAGTCACTGAGGAAGGGCAACTGCTGTATGAGATGTCTTCTTAGCTGGGCAGCTGGCAATTCCCAAACATAGAGCAGGCGGGGAAGGAAAAAAAAGGGACCAAAAAAAAAAAAAAAAAAAAAAACAGTATGTTTTTTTTCAAGAAGCTCAGCTTATTCAACCTTTATGTGTCAAGGCTGATTCAGAGGGAATATATATGAACTCTTACCAGACACGATGGCTGCAGAAGTTTCCTTCTGCCCAATCTGATCTTAAAATATTTTTATGAAACATCAATAAAATGGAAAACAGGTAAAATGAAAATAGACACGATCAAAACTCACCATGATTCTGAGTTTACGGTACACGCTCTGACCTTCAAATAGTCTCCAATATATTTATGAACACAGAAAACAACCTGGTTTTATTAGTTTCTGCAGAGTATTAATTCAGAATGTTACTTTAATGTGAAGTTCTGGAAGAATAAGAAACCTAATTGAACAATTTTGACCAAAGCCTTAAGGATTTAAACATTTGACATTAAAATTCGTTTACACATCCCACATGAAAACTAGATGAGGAGAAAAAGCCTGAAAGCAGCATTCTAGAGTCTTTTAAAAGTGTATCCATCTGGTTCTTAGGCCTATTTTGTTTGTTCTACACAGCATTTTGGAGCAGGGGAGTGGACATGCAACATGCAATAATTAGAGAGGCCTGAACATCAAATAATGTATTTTTTGTTTGTTTAGAAAGCGTTTTATTCAGTTTTCTGAGGCTTATTTTAAATAAAGTGACATATTAAAAAACACCATATAAGCAGTATGAAAAACAAGGACTTTAGTCATCACATTTTAGTATAAAAGTTCTGTTCAGTTAACTAAAAGAATTCAATGACAACATCAGTTGGTCTAATGCAATGATTCATATGGTCATACTTAATTCTAACCTAAACCCAAGTTAACATATCTAAATTCCTGATAGCAGTAAACACCACCACTATATTTTGCCAGTTACTCTGTTGATATTTACAGTATTTTAGTATCTTCGGTATCCTCCCCCTCCTCTTCCACCATATGGATCACCATAGCCTCCCCTGCCACCATAACCTCCCCTGCCACCATAATCACCCCTGCCACCTTGGAATCCACCTCCACCTCTTCCACCACCTCTGAAACCCCCACCTCCAAAACCACCACCACCACCACCACCTCCTCCTCTACCCCCTCCACCCCCCCAGTTGCCCCTTCCACCACCACCACCACCTCCCCAGCCACCTCTTCCACCACCTTCTTGTCTTTTCTGCCAAGGAGGCATTTCGGGAGGAGGTGGTTCAATCTCTGTTGGTCTGCCTCCACGGTCAGGTACTCTCCCCATCAGAACCTATATGGAAAAATAGGTCATTTTTAGTTTAAAAAAATAGTAATAAYAACTTGAAGGGACACTGGGTTCCTCTCCTATGGACAAAGACATGCTGCCTGCTCTTTACAGGAAATACGGTCCCCTCTGTGTGGAGCTTGACAGCAGAATCCCTATTTCCTGTCCTTGTAACTTGCCACAACACAACAGAACTCTGAAAGTGATCCCATTTTCCACCTGTAAAATTGAAATAACTGCAGCTAGCCAGCTCGTATTACTTTTGTGAAATCTTTATGAAGAAAACTACACGCATGTGAAGTATTAGTATTACAATAAGCAATATACATAATTCATATATATATATAAAATATATATATATTCATATAGAAAAGACTCCTTATGATGTGGCTCTTCTACGTAAATTTCAAAGTTCAAGTTCAAACCTCAAATCAGCTGGCAAAAAACAAACTGGCAAATTGATGTGCAACTCAAAGGAACACCACTGTGCCTTAGATTAGAAACTACTGACACTCAGTAGAGAGCTGGAACAGATGAAATACATAACATGCTGCAGTAACACTTTCAAGAAAAGAAAAAAAAAGGGATCTTGACTTTAGTGGATTTTACTCAGTGTACAAAAAGGGAGACTGTACTGGACAAAGTTACATAAAACATTAAGTAGAAGAACAAAGAGGTATCCAAGTAGGTCTTTTTGCTAATGTTTTCGTACTTCATAAAATCACTGTGTGATGAATGTTACCAAACACTTGTCTGTCGCAGGCACGCCTATTATAGTACACTCAAGGGATAAAAAAAAAAAAAAAAAAAACAAACTTTCTCTAAGATCCTACAATAATTAAGAAGTTTCAGAACCTTTGGTATCAAAACATATTAAAGGGTATCTAAATGAGGCACAAAACTTTAGAAAAATCTGTAAATAAAGGATTAACAAAAACAGGCTTAGTCACCATTTGAATGGTGAAACTAATGTCATTACTCGCAAGCTTCAGCTTTTATCATACACAAGAAAGCAGTACAATGTTGATTTATTACTATAGCCAAACCAAATAATTTTACTTTGCAGCAAAATGACATTTCCACTGAAACTTTTGTGATTTATAATATACTGATAAACTAAAGATGCTGGTTTACGAACTGAACAACATAATACTGGTAACAGGTAGCCCAGGAACTGATACCAGAAAGACTTACACGTATCCTTAACTTGAGGTGTGCAGTTCCACTGAACTCAAGAGGTCATTTACATACACACACGCACACACGTACACCCCCACCACTGTTCCTTCTCATCTAGACTACTGTTTCATCCTGTTGCATGACTGACTGTGTAATAAGATAAAAAAGAAGTTGCTGCAACGTTTACTGGAATGCTGCAAACCTTCCTTTCTTAAAGCACCAGGTATCTTGCAAAAAGAAATGAAAGTATTAAGCAAAGAGTATAATTCCAGAATTACTTTTGATAGGTCTGTAAACTCCCATGTCCTTTTATCACATCCCAGAAAGAGAAAGTATACCTTGTTGATCGCACAGACTGTATTTTCCCGTGTCGATCCACTACTTGTTCTTATGATCTTCGATAAATCTTCTCGAGCAGCAAGAAGGTGAGCTAATGTAATAGTTGACTTTGGAGATAATGCGTAGCGCTTGGGCTGATAGATTCGTGCTATGTCATCTATTTTTACCTAAATGATAAAATCAAACACAACTTACTTGCTAGGCATAAAACACACAAACACACTTACCATAAACCATGTATTGGTCTCAGTACGTTTCAGTTTGAACACAGGGTGTAATGTCTGAAAATCTAGGTTATCTTATAAAATATAGTRCCAGTTGTTACCAATTCTCTTCATATTGATGGAGCTATTGTACAAAAAATGCTGCTGATTATGTTTAACTGATGCTGAAACTTAGCACCATTACAAAAGAAACTCTCCTATCCACTGGCACCAAACAGATTCTTTGATGTTTTCCAACATACCTAAAGACTAAAATTTAAGAGTCCAAACTGCTCTCTCAAGAGCTTTACATAGCCATATTTAACAGATCACTTCTAAATGTGATGAAAACAGAGCAGCTTCAAAGTAAGGTCAATTTGTGGAAAAAAAATTAAAATGTATCAATGCAGCAAAACACTTGTGCAAGCCATGAAAAAGTGAGACTGAGAAGGGGAGAAAATAAGATTTTTTTCCAAACACTTTGATGTTTCATTTGTTTAATAAAAAAGAAAAATAAATATACTTTCTGGGAACATCTAGAACGATCTTCAGAGTAAAAAAAATTTTATCTTGGATGGACCAGAAAACAGGTGCTGTTCCTTTACATGACTGTTTTGCTAGGCAATTACTACACCATTTATGGATCCATTTCAGTCTGCAAACTTACCCCTCTTGGGAACTAAACAAGTTAAAAAAAAAAAAACAACAGAAAAACACCACACCATCAAAAAGCAGAGAAAGGTATCAATACCTATTTAATGGTGGGGAAAAAAAGGCTAGCTAACAAATAAATTAAAAAAGGACAAGAATTTGCCTCTTGGCTTAAAAAAAAGTATCTAAATTATATCAATAACAAAACATTTTCAATCCCCAAAAACTTCTTGGAGAAGTTATAAACAAATATTTCTACAAGACAAATAAGGAAAAAAAGATTAAAAATCATATGTAATTTCAAATTAATACGTAAACTGGTTATTTCTGTAACTGCATACTATTTCACATCAAGAGTCTTTGTAAGACAGGAAAATGAATCATCTTACTACTTTATCATCATTAAAAATCTCTTTAAACTATTGTTCTATTGTGAAATTGTATTCATTGTTTTTCACATTGTTTGAATGGAATAATATCAAGTGACTTAAAATTTTAGTCTGTTTAAGTTAGTCACCAGTTAACATCAACTACATTTTAGAAGTATACTTTAAATTTGAAAATACATGGTTGTATTGGTACAGCTATAAGGAAGTTATACACGTAGGGACATCTCCTGGCTTCTGTGAGTTAAATGCCTTCCTTTTCCTTTCTTGCAGCATAAAAGCATGCACAACCCCTGCAGAAATTAAATAGTGTGCCATTCTAAAGCAGCACAGCAGCATCTAGACTCACGTCTTCCAGTGATACTTCATGAAACCAATGCTGTCTGCATGTGTCAACGACAAATTGTGACACCAGAAATACTGGTAACAATCCATACTTTCAGTAAGCTTTTGAAGTTTTAAGACTTATCCACCTTAAGCTTTCTACACAAACCTTTGGAAGGAAAGTTGATCTTGCAGCTCATGAGCAAAAACATCTGCCTCCAGCATCCCACATGTATGTTCATCAAATTACAAACTTTTTGTATCTTATCTCCCTACTCTTTTGGATAGAAACAATATATATTTCTAGCTCAGAAATATCAGACTGGTTAAATCATGACTATTTTTTAATATACACAGTGCTAGGAAATAGTACAAATGAAACGATCACAATTAAAATGATACGAGCAGAGAAAATCCAGAGGAGTGGTTTGGAATTTTTAGCCACCTGAAAGATTACAACTAATTGTGTGCTTTTCTCGTACAAACTGCTATGCAAATAACCTGTTCAACTGACCATCTGTTTATTCAGTAGCTTGGAACCCATGATAGGTAGCAGTCACTGTAACCTCACTGACTTTATGGGCAGTCACTCTTTGCACCCAATCTATGTTAAAGCCCAGTGTTTGTCTTCCTCTTGCATCTGCATGAGAAATGCTGAGGTTCCCTCCTAGTTTACTTGATTGGAGGGGGGTGGACATAGGAAAGAAAAAGGGGAGATGTGAACTTATTAAAGTGAGAAACCCCAACAGAGGATGCTAGAAAGTATAATTGTGAATCAGTCACATACGATGGACTGTGCCATCTGGTCAAATCCTTCCCCTTCTTCAATATCTAGGACTTGGATGTTACAACCCGGGATGAGAAACTGGTTGGAAAGAAGACAACAGTAATGAAGTGTATTTACATGGTATGTATATTCGGTAGGATGACCTGGGGAATTGTAGCAGACTCGCACCTACAGGAAGCAAAAAATACAGCAAGCTTACCTTCGCTCTATCAGACCAGCCAAAAGACTGCACTGTCACATCTAGCCTCTTCATTAACATACGTCGGCGACATTCGTACTCACCGTGAAGAGCATCATTGATTTTTTCCAATCTTTCCTGCAGTGTTACAATAAAAAATCGAAACATTCAAATCTATAAAGTTATAGAAGTCAATTTAAAGTTAACCCCATTCAGCAACTAAGATGTCTATCCCGAGGTGACCACTATAAACTACATAAAATTAGGGGTGCATCTGTGTAGTGCTACAGTCATATGTATATACAAAATATTTCGAAAGTTAGTAAGTGGATGAATCAACAAAAGTCTGTTTTATAACATTAATTCTGGAAGTATCTGATTAGCATTGTTAATATTTAGCAATTGAATTTCAGTATTAATATTTAGCAATAGAACAGTGACTGTAAAATGGACAAAGTTAGATGAAGCTGAATGCATTAATTTTGACCATCCTGTTAAATACAGAAAAAAAATGGAAAGAGTTTTTTTTACCACTTGGTCAGAATTCAGAGGTTTTGTTAGCAGTGATTTCCCCACATGGTTATTTTGAACTTTTGAGAGAATGTCCTTTATCTGAAACGAAACACATACTTCTTCTCAGAACACAAATGATATTTACATTTATTTCAGCACAATTTGCTGCAATCACAATTTGCTACTCATAAGATCAAATATAGCACATTTGTTTTAGCAAACTCATAAAAACAGATAACGCATCTTCTGGCTTATCATCCATTACAAAAAGAAGATTTCCTRAATACTTTCACTACATAACCAACCTCTATACAAAAATATTTTATGGCACACTGCTTCTCCTCCCAATTATAATAGAACAATATCTATACGGCAAATTTTTTGAGTGCATATAGCCAGCAGGACTAGTTACATTACTCATTTTACTTATTACGAAGTGTTGTAACTACAACTAAGGAAATGTAACAATTGGAAGCTAGCAGTTCTGTTGCCAACTTGGCTACAAAAATCTGGTGATGGGTGCTAGTAAGAAAGGCAGGAGATATGATAGGTATGCAGTCATTCTCTCTCACTAATTTTCTTCTAATCCTATAATTGGTTCCATTTAACATTATGTTTAAGACTTTTGCATTCACTCCAAATTCACTCCAAATCAGCTTTGCTTATATTTCTTCCATTAGTTTTTGCCCTCAATAATTGGGGATGAAGCATGCTCTCTCTTTCTGCCATCCAAACTCCACTGCATTCTGCTCTCTCATTACAAGAAACCTCTACCTCCTCTTCTTGAAGGAACCTCCTTTGGCACAGCTCTTCTAAAACCGTTATCATGAACGCCAACACTCGTACATAACTTCCCGGCCAACTGATTTTTCATCTGGAGTAGACTCCATGCATATTATTGTTCCTGCAAGTTTTGCATACAGTCTGATGTGGAGAAGGACTACATCTTCATTTGCTTTTATAAATAATTATGGGGAACCAAGTCAAACAAGACTAAAAGTAGAGTTAATTTTCTTTTACATGTCACAAGGAAGGATTAAGGTAGTGCATGATCTACAGTACAACCTGTAGCTGAGGACAGCCATTAGATACATTTGCAAGGATTATAAGACTTCATGTAGGCACACAGGCATTTACATTAAATTTATCATAAAGGTATGGTTCAAAGCTCACTCTTCCAGTATTATCTTAGTACATCTTGTCAGAGTTTTGAGCTCTGCATATTATAGAAATATCATCTCCAGTGATCACTATGAAAAAAAACCTCTAATAAAATTCTAGAGCACCTAGTTAATGGATTAAAGAAAGCTACTTGAAAAGGAATACTTGATAAATCAACTCTCATATTTCAGGGTTTTTGTAATTATCTCCTTTTCCTTTTTTTGCATATACCAAGGAAAGAATCTGATGTCAAATTTCGTGTGAAAACTAAGGTGTATATTTTGTTCTTTTTACATCACCTTTGGGCAGCACTGTAGCAAGTTAAAAACACAATACCCCCAGAAAAAGTCTGAAGTAAAAAATATTGTGCAGTGAGCAAATTATGGGAAAACACTGTTTTGACTCCAGCAGAAAAGACAGCTTAGTTGTATCTGAAAAGTGGCCATCTAGTTACTGTAATATTCCCTGCTCCATCCATATCAAAAAAGAGGTTACAATAAGGGGTGAAGTTCAGTTCCATGTACCCTACTGATCCCTACACTCCTCTTCCTCTGCTAATTCTTGCTTCTTTGCAACCTTTATTTTCTTTACAAAAAGCCCTCCAGGGTTGTCTGATTTGTCTGTCTCCTAAATGTAGCCAACTTGTTTTTAGTGAAGCATATACATGATGCCTCTCATAATCTACTTCAAAATTCAAATGTACCTAAGCACAAACTATGCTTGAATTTAAACAAATGTTGGAAGAATAAAAAACTAAAGTTAATAATCAACAATATAATAAGATCAGTATGACAGCAAGAGATGAAGAAATCAGTAATTAGTATAGAAGAAGGAATAAACAGCAGATGAATTTTAAAAATTCTATTAGGCAAGAGGTGTCTATCCATATACCATTAAGGTCAGAAATATAATGTCAAAGGTTCTAATGAGTTGAAAGGAAGAGAGTCTATCAAAATGAGACTGGCTGCTGGAAAAAAACAACACAACAAAACCAAAACAAATCCCCAATGTAATTTATAGCTATAGAGTGAAAGAAAATCTGGAAACCAGTGATGCTGAATAGTCTCTAGAGATTAGAATTATTGCAAGTTCGCAGCTGCAAGGGCAGCTAAGAGGTAAATACAACACTGGGCTCCATGCACAAAAGCCATACATTCTGCCATCACAAGTCGATCACAATTAAAGACCTAACCCAGCACTGTGTACTCCCGATTTCCATAAACTGAAAAATGAAAGGAAGTTTAGAGAGAACAATTAAGGAAGAGAATCAGTGAAAATCAGAACTAGAAGAAAAAAGAGCAGCTAAATGAAACAATCCTTTATTGACTGGGAAACTGCCCTCAGATTTCTGCAACCTTTTCTTTCCAAGTTAAAGAGAATACCTATGTAATTTTATCCAGTGACAGGTTTATTAATCAAGTAACATTTAAGGAGGAATCTTTTCACTGATGAACTGGTCTACGTTCACATTTGTGACACACTGTAAGCTCATACCCAGATTACTGAATCTCCACTTTACTCCCTCACTCCCATCAGCAGGACTCTGAGGGCATATCCTACAACCATAATGGTGAAATAAGCTGAGCTGCCTTACAGTTGCAGAATACATCATCCAGCCTTGACTGATGACAGGGCTATGAGCACCAGAGCTTTGACATACACCTGTCTGCCAGAGGACAAGAAAACAACTGATGTGAGAATCTATGCTATAACCCACATTCCTAAACACGACAGTTGCCTTAGATTAAGAAGGATAAGCATGAGTTTAAAAAAAACACCACCACAACTCAGAAAGTGGGAACAATACCAAAAGCAGTGCCCAGATAAAAGAGCGGTGAAAACATACTCATAGAAATGTAAAACAAATTGTAACAGCCAAATCATCCTAAAGTTTGCACACACTCAGCTGTAAAAAGCAAACCAATTAATTAAAAGCTAGATGGAGATGAATATACTTGACTATTCGACATACTGTGTAATCAATGACCTTGGTAACATTAAATATTTATGGGATTGATTTGGAAGTTCACACACTCTCTAAAAATAGTTCAAAACCAACCAAATCAGTCTGAGACAAAAATAATGACTTCAAAACATGCTTTATAAAAATATACAGTTATTCTACTGTTACCAAATAAAGCATATCTTTATGTATTGAACATGGCATTTCTCATCTGTTTTATAAGTCTATACTCCTTTAAAAAAGTTTTTAGCTCACATTTCACTACTACGTTCCATATATTTATTAATTATCTTTACCCTCTGTCAAAACAGAGCAATAATTTTTATGTTTAACACCATCATATATGCATGAACCTCCAGGGTTTCTAAGATTTTGAAAAAACCTGACCTGGAAAGAGGTGTCATTTTATTAATTTAAGTTAAACTATCAACACTTTAAGGAAGGAACATCATCTTAATTAGTCATAAGGTGTACTGCACAATTGCAGAAAGATCACCTAAAATCTTAAGCACAAAATACTTTTAACCCATCCTCTGCCTCTTCCATTTACCTGCAGATCATTTTAATTTCAATATTTATCTAACTTTAAAGACATTTTTGGTTGACCTTTATGTCTGGTGAACAGGACAACTCTTTTGCCTTGTTCCCTGCAACTACATTGATACTTAATGTACAGGCCCCATTAGGTCTGTAAAATTATTAAACACTAACAGTTAAAAACAACACACTAACTTAAATATGAATAAATTCGAGGAATTATTCCCAAATATTTTTAAGATATTCTTCTCATATTTCACTTAAATGTTATTTTAGCTTAGTTTTGATTAACCCTTTATAGTTTCTTTTCATTCTCTACTATTAGGGGACTACTTTTCACATATTAGAAAACAAATAATGTGGGCAAAAAAAAATTAAAAGTCTTTTGAATAATATCGTATTACGAAGTCTTTCAAATAAACAGTATTAGAATGTCACTTTGTAATTAGGTGTGAAATTCACACTATCTTGACTGGAAAAAAGCCAGATGTGAGCATGAGTTACAAAGCACAACACCGGCATAAACTTTTCTGAATCTTTATCAATGTTCATTTAGAATTTATGGGGTTTTTGGTACTAAATTTCAGAATGCCTTCCAGAGTTATCCTTTGTAAATATACTTTATAAGGGAACAGCATCTTAAAAAAATAACTAAAAAATTATTATTAGTTTTTCAGTGCTATAGAATAAAATAAAATATATTTAGTGGTAGGAGGCTGTAATACTGTCAATTCATCTCTCACATTTTCTTATGTATGTTGATAACCACTACCCCAGTTTATTACAGGAGATGCAAATTTAAAAGATACTTCCTATGATTGCATATTCAACGTTTGAGCTACTATAAAACTCATAGTTTGAATGAAGAAAGCAATCCTGATTTTATACTAGTCTTTTAAATAAACTGACAAATTATTAAAAACAATCAATGTTCTAACATTCCATACCAAAACACAATGTGTGATCTGTCCCTTTGGTAGATTGCTGCTGCACAGCCAAACTATTCTCAGAACTATTCCCACAGCTACAGACAATGCTGAAGATGCTAGACAGAGACAAAGAGTAGACATGTTGAAATGCTGCAGATACATTTGCAAATTCAATAAAAATATTAGATTAGTATCTAAGTTTCTATTACAAATGATATAGTATAATACTAAAAATCAACAGTGCAATTTCACACAGAACCTAGTTAAATCAGAAGCAACAAAATATTTGGAAAAAGAAATTGATCATTTCAAGTGAATTTTTGCTAGAATCTAAAAAAAAGTAACAAATGGCACTCTGAAAAAAATGTTTACAATGCCACTGAATTCCAATTGGTGGTATCACCATTTCTAACGCAGCTACATCTACAAATGTAGGTGTCTAACTCTGTACTGTATCAAAATAACTCTGAACCTGCCCTGTATTAAAGTAAGGGATGAAGGACAAGGAAACATATAGTAGAAATTCTACAAAATCTCCTGAGAGGTAGGAAAAAAATCCTTTGTTTGTAAGGGAYAAAACATGCAGAGAACAAATTACACTATTAACTTGGAGTCACAGAAGATGAACAAACTCGTTTTGCCACCTTTCTACACTCTACAAGTGAGTGCAAGTGGTATAACCACTGTGGAACTGACAGACCTGAAAAACACTGCAAAATAGCCCAGGCAGTATTATTTAAAGAAAAAAAAACATGCTTTAAAGATTCTGCTCATTTTAATACTTATGAAACTGTAACAGTTTATGTAAACTGTAACAGTAACACCCTACACACCAATTCAAGCCTGTGATCCTATCTGAAAGGAAATCTTGGACTTTGCAAAAGGTGGCAGATACCAGGAGTCTAATAATTCAACGAAAACTTTCTAGACTCTCTATGTGTGCGTGAAGGAACAGGCCCACCAGGCCTGGTCTTGCTGTCCTGCAATTCCCTTTAACATGGGATGAAACTAAATCTGTACCCAAGAAGTGAAGCAAGGAAGTGAGCAAGGAAGGCCACTGCCCGTGGCTGCAGCCTACAAACCCACATGGATTCAAACACAGCTAACACCCACAGAGGGAGATCAACACTACTAGGCAAGTTTCAGTCAATTAGTTATTAGCTGGAACTCTGGCATTTTAATCCTCAGAAAACAGTGCTAGAATTGTTTCTTCATCCTTCCAAAAATATTCAATGGAAAGACTGGATATAAACATTTCATTAGACCTAAACAGATCAAGCAGTTAATACTGCAGGAATAGGCATTTTCACCGTCACCTGGATGCTGCTTTTTATAAATGAATCTATTACAGGTTTCGTCTTGTCACACTAAAGACATACAGACGTAAGAAAACCATGAAAGTAACAGGCCCTCTCCCCAAAACCTCTGAATGTTCAACTGCCCACTGGCCGATGAGAAGAGGAGGAGGAAGAAAAAAAGAAGCATAATCACGTAAAATTATTAAACTCAAAGACTCAGCAGCAGAGGGAGATTCATTCCCATTCACTCCCATAATTCTTAAAGGGAATTGGTCACCCACTCTCTCCCCAAATACTAGGGAGAAATAGAGCAAAACTTTTAGCTGCCCGACAGAGAAGATACATTCCACCCCAAGAGCTGATTTACATTCTGCAGTGAGGAAGTCAGATTAAGTATCACATCAATGAAACGAGTTCGAAACTGGTGGGACACAACTAAAAGAACTATCCTGTTGAATAAGGTTTAAGTTGGCTTATTCACTGGCTATTGGTAATGCAGGGATTTTCATCCTCTTCTGCAATGAAGGAAATGGCACTAACAAATCAATGCTTGCAATTAAGAAATGCATAAACTAAAAAGCAAAAATTTAAGTTTTGGATATTAAATTTAAATACATCCCAGAAATGACTACAGGTACATAAATACGCAATCAGTTATTACCCAAAGTCTTCTGCTTGCTGCAGCACATTTGAATGGGTAACAGGAAAACTATGTTACTCAACTCATACCTTAAATTTGCATGGCAAAGTACGCCTCATGAGGTACATCGCATCCTCAGGGTATGGATTAGACTGTTGTGCCCTTAACTCTTAAGATGAATGCTTACAGAGATAATGCTCACAGTTTAACAATAGAGAGAACACATAAAAGCCCATACCTTTTGTTCCACATTGGTTAACAAGGGAGGAATATCAGAAGACGAGGAGTTTGGCAGGCCCAGTGCATCGCAAATAGCTTGCACTTCCTGATAAATTTCATTGTGCTTTTCCAAATGAGAGCCTTTGATTTTCTTGCTGTGCAATATCTTTAAAGCCTGAAGTTCTGTACTTAGAAATACTAGAGAGAAAAGTGTCATAATGGCAGATTTAGAGACACTTGAATATTTCTGCATCCACATTCTCATATACAAATACAATATATACATTTATAATAAGACCATGATAAAAGGGAGACTCTTTCTCAGTTCTCTCCTGGACAGGTCAGTATCAGTTTCCCATTCTTTATCTGAACTAACTCTCACCTGACTTCCTACCTTCAGTCTACACATCGTATTTAACTGCTTAACCCACTTCTGCCACCAGACCCCTAGTTCCTTGGCTAGTTTCATATTATCACACTGGTTCCTGCTGCTACTCCTTTGTCCAAGTCCAGCTTAAACCTAGACTTTGCTTCTCTCAATCCTGCTTTCAGCACCTTCAAATCACGTAGCATTTTCTTTTAAGCTGCCCAGAAACCTCTCAGAAACACGGGAAGCGAGGTTGCAGTTTCAGCTGAGCTGTAACTGGATCAAGAGAGGGATCAGGAGGCCTCAGTAGGTTGAGCCATACTTCACTAAGAAATTTTAGTTTCTACTAAAATAGTTTTCTGTTTTCCACTTCTGCACAAGTGAGCTGATGCATGCTCAGCTAGGTTGTAATGATTGTACGCATATACTTAAATACACATAAAGAACTATTTAATGTAATTTGTACAGTAACGATAGAGCATGCATGTAAAATACTGTATTATAAATGGGAAAAATGGTTATAACTTACAGAGGAGTTTAAGACAATCTTCTTTCTCTCTTAATCTGTCCTTGATGTCTCCAGATATAAGTGATGAATATGGACAAGCCATTTCTCTCAGAAAGCCACTAATCTCAAGCTGGAAGCTCTCTATATCTTTACCACCTATGGGAATAAATAAATGCAAAGGTAATGGCTTTTTACAGAAACATCAAACTGTAACTGAATTTTCTTAACTTATACATTTAAATTGCAGGTTTCAATAACCCAGACAAAGATTTACTATCTACCACCCTAATAACATCTTCTTTCTTCTTAAAGAAGTCCTACATACAAGCAGACAAACCTTTTAATAGCTACAGCAATATTGTATTCATGCTTTGAATGAGAAGGTGATGCTACAGCAGTCTTTGAAGACATGAATGCAAATGAACATCACTAGGAAGTGAACAGCTTATGTCACAAAACAGAGTATCAATGTAATTAATTTTCTGATGAACAAGTTACAGGAGTCATGAGCCCATTATTTTGAATGGTTGTTTTTAGTTTTACTACTTTTTTGTGAAGACATAAGCAATATAAAATCTCATCCAAGTTCCAGCACTCAACAGAAAGAATCAGGTAGCGCTGACGAGCAACTCATGTATCTACACACAGTGCTGAATGGAACACTGCATTGGACCAACTAGCTGAAAATACCAAGCACTGGAATTTAAGCCATCAAAATATGATTACATATAATAACCACTCATAGGATGTATGAATGTACTTTTCATATTTATGTAGATCTAAAAAAAACCCAAAAGCACCTTTTTTTTTTTCTTTTCATAGAATCTTCACAAGACAAGATCTTAATCTGAGCGCCACATACACGCAAATATCAGTTTGGCTACCTTTCAGCTATCTTCTAAACTTCAACACTGTAATTTCACTATTAGCTGAACAATATGGATCTAAATCCACTGAACAAATACTAAATTGCTTTAATAAATTAACATTGATATACCATCTGTTGAAGCGATGCTCTCTTCCATATTACAAAGTGACTTTATTTGGGAACCTAACCAAACGCAAAGCTCAAAAAATTCTGGCGAAGACAATCCATTTTCTGCTGCTTTGTTCAGGGCTTCCTCCTCCAACAGGGGACCAGTGTACCTGCACAGAGAGATAAACATTAGTGATAAGAAGCAAGTTTAACATAAAATATACACATTTTAAAATCATTTTACTACAAGCTGGTTAGTAACTACACTGAAAGAAATTAATCTTTGTAAGTTACTTTTGTCAAGGAATAATTCAGACTTTTTTAAAACACACCAAAAAATGAGATGTAATTTATAAACAAAATGGTTTGTCACAAAATAGGAGGCAGGCATTTTCACATATCACGTGCGTACGTGAAAACAGAGTTTCATGTCTCAATACGTGACAAAACAGACAAGAATTCAAGTGTTTAGTCAAACAAATTTCCTCCAATATTAACAACTCACTGCCCTAGAATACCGGCAATAAGGTAACTGAAAATTAAACTAAATTTTGCATTGTTTCTGCTCTGTTGCATCTGAAGCACCTTCGCGGGAGGTAGGCAGGCAGGAACGAACCGGGCGGGCGGCCCGGCCGGTGGGAGACGCGGACGCCCCCGCAGAGGTGTCCCCCCGCCAGCCCCCCCAGCGCTGGCTCCAGTATGACTAAACATCACCGCTTTTAAACCCTCTGTGCCCCAAGAAACGCCCACGCAGCCGCGCTTCGTCTTCCCCCCCCATTACAACCAGGGCAAGCCCAAGGCAGACGCCGTGACCCCGATCCCGGGCGAGGCAAGAGGCCCGGCCACAGCCGGGCCTCCCCCGGCACCCGCCGGAACGCGGGGCCCGTCCCTCCGCCACCCCCCGGCTCCCCGCCGCGGCCGGCGCCGCGCTCCGCTCCCCTCCGGCCCGGCCTCCCGCCCGCGGTGAAGGGGCCCCGCTCCGCGCACGGCCGGGTAGCGCGGCGGCGGGCTCCCCTCGGCCCCTCGCCCCAAGAAGGAGGAGCCGCTGCTGCTCCCCGATTACCCTAAGGCCTCCAGCGCGTCCAAGATGTCGCACTCCATCTTCAGGCCGGGCGCCAGCTCCCTCATGCCGGCACAGCGGCTCGCCACCGCCCGCCGCGCTGCGCTGTGCCCTCCTCAAACCGGCCCTCCGCAACCTGCGCCCGCCGCTGCGTTCCGCTGCCGCCGCAGGCCCCGGGCCCGGCGGGAGGCCCCGGGCTGCCCCCGCCCCCTCTCCCGGCGGCTGCTTCCCGCGCTCGGAGGGGCTGCAGAGCCGCCCTGTGCCACCGAGCCGCACGTAGCTGGAGGCCACCTTCGGTATAGGCCGGCCCGTGCTTTCCTCCCTTACTGAGGAGCATCCAAGCTCTCCCGCCCTTCCCTGGCGGGGCTTGTCTCCTGGCCGTGCGGCTGTCCCTGCTGCCCTGCTCCGGATTTGGCCCCAAACCACTGCCCGCTGCAGTCGGCTCACCTGTCACCTATCCCCCCTCCATCAGGTACCAGCCACCTGGCAGAAATACAAGACCAGGAGAGACCACGGCCACCCTTTTGGCCTCCGGCCGTGGCTTGTGCCTGGGGAGCCAGCTCTGCCACCCACAGACCCTTGCAGCCTGCCCCACGCCTCCTCTGGGACGTGGTTAAAAAAGCAGGTTTTTACGCCTGGGCCTCTGCAGTATTTCTGGGATCTCTCTGAATTTCCAACCGTGAAGTCTGCCTGAGGCGGTGCAGACCACGACTGCAGGGCCCCCGTAGCCCCGATTTTCCACTGGGAGCCCTGATTTTCCCCGGGGGTGTGGGCCTGGCAGGGACCAGCTCCTGGACCCTGGTTGAGCTCAAAATCAGGCTGTTTATGATATTTTTAATAAATTACAGAGGGAAGCTGGGATAGGTGGGTTGTGTTGTACTGACACACGTGATGATACCAGCCATGAGCATGAGCATGACCAGCGCTGCTCCTGCCCGAGGTACGCAGGGTTTCCAGCTGGATGTGGCCATTGTGTTGAAGACCTTGGAAGTGGCATACAGCTTGGTAGCCTATGTGGGATTGCGTACTGCGTGTAATGGAGTGGGATGACCTGTGTCTCTCTGAGCATATCACTTTTCAGTCCTGTGACCTGCAGGGATTTCCAGTTTCAGTACTATTAGACCTATTAATTGGAAAACTAGAAGGCAGGTCTCCCAAAACACGTGACTTTGTCTGATCTTTGATTTTCTTTTGTCTTCTATTTTGAGATGTCTGGGTTCTCATTTCCAAGCTTTTCTTAGCGACAGCAATGTTGAGAGAGAGACATAAACTAGCGCCAGCTTTTTTTGTCTGTCTGGTCCCAAACTATCCCTGTTTTATCCCTCACTCACAGCCACTTCTGGTGAAGCATCCCCCAAATTCCCTCTAAAACAATATTGCTACATTAGCTCCTCAGAGTTTTTGGTTTCATCTAGCTCAGCCATAGACTCCTATCTTTCCTGTTAACTAGAAGGAAAATTCTGCCTTTTGGGTTTTTTTTACCAGTGTTGTCTTATATGGACCTTCTGAAAATCTAGCTGCTGAATCTGTGATGAAGACCTGTAAAGGCATGCAATCAGATGGAAGTAATTACAACATAGATGTTCTTAATGAGCAAAATCTCCACAATTTTTGAAGCAACTATTTTGAATTATTTCCATTTAGCAGAAGACGTGGCTTTATTGACTACTAAGCTTTAAAAAAAATGGGAATCAGGACAGCCATGACATCCTCCCACACACACAGACAGAAATGTAGAAATTAAAAACATTATTTATGGCAGTCGGTGGAAAGAAGAGCATCTTAAAGTCTGATAGGCTTATGTCGACCATATGATGTACATCAGTGCCAGTAGCTCAGCCGTCTCTTTCACAACTCTCAACCGTGTCTTGCTCCATATGACTGAGCTTTAAAGAGGACTTTTGTTTCAAATGGGTTAACATAATAATTTCTCTAAATAAAGAAGCATGCATCTGAGAGTGGAGATTCTGAAAATAAGAACACTTATTCCTGTTTAACCAACATTAATTCCCAATTAATAGGGTGTCCAATTAATAGAGTGAGAAAAGAAGATATGCAGAAATAGACAGAAATAGCCAGTTTTCTCTCCCTTTCTTTTCTAAAGTTGTATCTTTATGCTAGCCGCAGTGAATCTTCACTGTACAGTTGTTCTGAGAAACCGAGTAGTTTTCATATCACCCAACAGTGCATGCTAAGAAAAAGAACTGGGAACAACTGGAAGTGAAACTAGCATAACATAATCTATCAAAACTAAAAAGTAATCTGGTAATTTAAGAGGTACTGTGTGGTACAAGTAGGTGGCAGCATTATTCCCTAGGTCTCTTGTCTCTCTGTAAATTTTCCTACATGCCATAGATGTATTTTGCTAATTTATGTTACAGGACAATACATAAACTAGTAATTTCTCCTACTGTCTTTTGATAATGTTGCATATATATGATAGCCAAGCACATGCATCAATCACTGTTTTAATTCCACAAGATTTTTTTGAAAAATTCTAACTTTTGTATAGTAGTTATATTACATATATGAGGAAATACAAGTCTGAATTTCACAAATTGTGTCTTGAGACCCACAAGTGAAGGACATTTTGGCTGTGATCATATACTTAGGTTGCCTAACACCTTAGAATCATAGAATAGAATCATAGAATCATTAAGGTTGGAAAAGACCTCTTAAGATCATCRAGTCCAACGGTCAGCCCAACACCACCATGCCCACTAAACCATGTCCCTAAGCGCCTCATCTACATGTCTTTTAAATACTTCCAGGGATGGTGACTCCACCACTTCCCTGGGCAGCCTGTTCCAATGTTTAACCACTCTTTCAGTAAAGAAATTTTTCCTAATGTCCAATCTAAACCTCCCCTG
>JAYKAV010002397.1:43889-157907 GCA_035582835.1 Phoebastria nigripes
GATCATTGATAAAGATATTGAACAAGACCAGCCCCAAAACGGAGCCCTGGGGGACACCGCTCGTGACCGGCCGCCAACTGGATTTAACTCCATTCACCACAACTCTCTGGGCCTGGCCGTCCAGCCAGTTTTTTACCCAGCAAAGAGTACACCTGTCTAAGCCGTGAGCTGCCAGCTTCTCTAGGAGAATGCTGTGGGAGACAGTGTTGAAGGCTTTACTGAAGTCCAGGTAGACCACGTCCACAGCCTTTCCCTCATCCACTAGGCGGGTCACCCTCTCACAGCTTTGCCATTCATTCAGTCCACAACTTTCTCCATGTCCATTCCTGAGTTTCCCATCCCTGGGGGAGGAAAAAAAATCATGATAAAGCTGGCTAAAAAATATTTTGTAGCAGCCTACTCCCACTGGATTGGACTTTGCCTTTGCCCCATGCCCCCATGTGATATACAAACAAGAACACCAAAGGAAGAGGTCTCAGCATACAGCCATTATTTTCACGTGAGAGGCGTATGTGGCTTCAACTAGGTCATCAGCGCCCTAGAGCTTTTCGGTTTTTGTCAGGATTTCTTTTTCACTAGTCTGCCAGTTAGCCATCTCCCTCAGCAGTCAGGTAAGTCCCAGTGCCAGCACGAGGAAGGAGTAGAAATGCACAGCCAAGGTTAGAAAATGAAGATAGCACTGGATCAGCACTGACTTGAATCAACTTGAACTGATATGAAATGGCATCTTAATTGAGCATGCAGCTGTGGCTGTCTACACCTCTCTTAAATATATTGGAAAGTACCCTGAGTTGAAAGCAAGGTGAAGATAGGAATTTGGGGCATGGGTCTTCTGCCAATTCATATTAAATCTCTTACAATTACAAGTTGCCTGTAACGTTACTAAAAACCAAAATACATAACTCAATTTTCTATTGACATTAAACTAAGGTAAATCTCAACCACTTACTGAGCTACTTGTATGAGTATGACAAGTCATATGTTGTTATGCTATGCAAAACTGCTCGAGAAGTGTTCCTACTGCCAGGCTTGCAGATGGGCACTGGGCATTCTCATACTGCCTAATGGCAAGGGCGGGGTGGAAGGGTCCTGCTTACTGCTGCAGCAGAGCGGTCACCTCCTGGTATGCACTGCCAACAGAGCGGGCTTTCGGTTGTACGTGGTGCATACAATCTATCTGCTCCTAGTAGGGAAAGTGAAACTGCCCACAGATACACTAGCTGCATGTTTCGAAAGATTCGGTTGCTTTGTCCTTCTCATATGCAGGACAGGAATAAAAAACCAAATCTCTTGAATTCAAATGAGGAGGAGACAGACTCTTTTAATACAGAAGAGGTGCAAATAATTTGTAGTGCTAAGAAATGTTTAGCAGACAATTATTGACCACTAGAGGGGATCATAGGAGTGGAGAAGGAATTGAATATACTACATAATAAATGCTTCCCTCTAACACAAGCTTGCCTACCTGCCATGTTGTACTGTATGTGCACATTTTAAAAATGATTGAGAAAAGACAGCACTTTACGCATTCTTAAGTTGATATAAGAAGCTTATATTAGTTGAGTTTAAAACAGATCAATAACAAGTTTAATTTTTAAAATGAAATAACTTCTTTATACAGATTTTTTTTCATCACTTTGAATTAATACAGGTTAAACCTGTTCAACTTCCATCTGAAAAAAGTACTAGCCATTCTTTTAACCTATTAAAAAAAATAGGCACGGTTCTTCAGGCTTGCTGACATTTAAACAAGTGTAGCTTGCTTGTTTAAAAACTAATGTTAAATTGCTTTTAATCCTTCTATAAACTCCTTCTTATCTTTAAGGATGATTTGGGAGTACCCATCCCGGGGCAGTATCAACTTCATTACATCATTGTGGAATCAGACTGCAAGTTAAAATTGATCTACATATAAATTACATCAATCTTGCAAATAAAGTAGATGTGAATGATAGRTATACTAACTTCACTGAACCTGAATGGATTTATACTAGCTACAAGAATCCTGCCCATCAATTTAAGGGCTACCGTACTGAAATTGAAGCTGACCTTCCATCATAAACATTTGATTTAGAAATCACCCTTCTAACATCTCCCAGACCAAAGCAAGCCACTGGAAGTAGTAACATCAAAGTTTTCAATACAAAAGGAATTCTTTCGAGAAATTATGCACAGTGATAAATTCTGCAGAATGAGAATTTCGATTTCTTGAGAATGGACTGCTCTCAAACAACTTTCTCGGGGCACATGTCTCTGCACAGATGGTGGGGGAGAGGTCAGAACCAGGCAGTCATCAACACCTTGCACAATGACTACTACAACATACTGACTAGTCCTCTTTTTCCAGTACTTGTCTAAGGAGACAGTGGCTCTTCATCGTCCTTGAGTTGGAATAAAATGAATAAGGCACAGTCTAGCTCTGTAATGTTATAGACTTAATTGCACATAGTTGAAGTTACTGAGATTTTTGTCATTTACTTTAGAAGGAGTAGGTGTGGGGCCTAAATATTTCAGTGAGATGTGCTCGTACCTTTTAGCATCACTGATAAAAATAAATAATTCCTTGCAGACCAGGCATCTACATTTATTTGCTTCTGTTTTTTTCTAGTGGTGCATTACAAGAGAAGCATTATGACTATTGAAAGAACCTAGATTTCTTTTTGCTTAAGTGGAGTCTCACACTGAATATATTAATACACAACAATATAGCAGGAAAGGTGTTGACCATAAGCAGCTTTACAAAAGGGAAAGCTGAGCGACTCATGGAATTGCCAGCACCTTTCACCTCTGTCAGGGGACTCAATTTAATTGTCTTCTCACTACCAAGATAGTCATTACACCGTGAGGACTATTTACTTCTGAAGTTTCTCATGGATTTTTTTAAAGAGAAAGTGAGAAGATGATTTAGTCTGTAGGGGCCCAGTGAACATTTGTTTGCAGAAGAGGCTGCTGAGTACTGGTCATAATTTTGTGGACATTATTCCATTATGAATGAGACTGAAGCCTCAAACTAGTGCAACATATTAAGTGAGCAAAAAAAGACAGACCTGCAGTAAGTCTGGCCCCTGCTACAGCAAATGTTCAGCCTGGCAGAACAAAGCAATGAATATTCCAAGTTCATATTTCTCATTCTTTTAAAAATAAACTGTGCCCGTTTTGCTCTTCAGACCATATGGCATGAATCATTTCAGTGAAGCATTCATCACATCATGATTTACACTGACATTATTTCTTAGAAGTTAAGTGGTGGGGCTTCACTGTGAGGAGCTTCATGTATTACAGCCGTTCTCTGTTCTCTTTCACTTGTTTCACTGAAAGGTAACTTTATTCATCTCAGCTCAAAACTAGAGTTACAGGAGTGAAAAACCAAGCACAAAGTGTTCCTGCTTTTAGGTTTTCTGCTTGAAAATCAATCTCCTCATAAATGTACACAAACTTTTATTTTAAGCTTTTATACTCATGTATGATGTAGTCATAGGTGCCTGTTTGATACTTATACTGTTTTCGTTTTAAGAAGGTACAACAGAGAAAAGTCTTATGATAGTTCTTATCCAAATACCAATTTAATTAAAATATGCTGAATATTTAAATGGCAAAGAAGATACGTGACCAGGTGCGTGAGTTGCCTGAGAGGGATTCTCTGAGGTCAGAAACCTGCTACCGAGTCCCCACAACCTATGTCAGTAACACTGGAAGGCTGCAGAGTTCTCCAGGAAAGCGTGTGTGCGAGGGCACCACAGGCACTATGCTGCCTCCATAGGGAAACCAGGCATATAGATTTGCAAAAGCTCCCTCTTTCAGCTCACAACTCTTTTTTTTATCACTACCTGTTTCTTTATTCCCTGGATTTGCCAGTTAAGTGAATTTTCTGTGTTTTTTTCCCCTATTAGCTTCTTCCTGGTGAGGAGAACAGAAATCGGAGAAAGGAAGATCTTTTGCATCTAGTAAGACAAAAGGATTTCTCTGCTAGTCATGTACAGAGTGTGACCTTGGGAAATCACTTTAAACTCTTTGTGCTTCAGGTGTAAAAAACACTGTTATCTGGGTAGTAAAGACGGCAGACCAGAACTTAATAAATTTGAGAAATAATAATCATCATCATACTCTCCTCAACTGATAAAATGTAAAGTATCAGAATATCTGTCCTAGTTAAAATAAAAGGCAAGAAACATGGGATATTATTAAATGATGGGAATAGTTTACTTCTAAAAAAAAACCCAAATCAAAACATCATGAAGTGGCAAATGTTGGGTCTTGAATGTAAAGCTGAGACTTTCAAAGTATGAGACATCCATTCCACTGGGGCTTGACTCACAAGTCATACTTCACAATTTGTAGCAAAACTGGATTCTTAACATATTGGAATAAAGATTTTTAACAAGCTTCCATCTGTTAAACCAGCAAGTTGGCTTGGTCTGATCGTGCTTGCTGTTTTAATAAATAGCCAGCATCATTTTTCAAACCACAGCTTTCAAATTAGCTTGGAGGATTTCAATTTGCACTAGTTGTGGCCAGTCCTGAAAAGTTTACGTTGCTTGTACCTTTGGAGGAGCCTACACCACAAAGAGGGCCCAACCTCACAGCCAGTGGCTTGGAAGAAAGGCATACCAGTGCCATTTAGGAAGGATGGGCTGAGAAGTGACCTCAGGATAGCCACTTCCTTGACTAATGGTATTGCAAATGAGACGTAATTGGTCTCAAACAGGAAGGGAGTGAACCACTAAAGTCAGAAAGCAACTCCTTGTCTGGAAGGTGTGTTTGCCACAGAAAAAAAAGCTACTCTGTTAGCATGGGAAAATGAACTGAGGGCATATTTGTCTTTTTGTTGKTTTTTTTTTATCAACAGCACAAATGAAAATGTCAACAAAGAAGTGTGCATGAAATGAAATTCTTGCTTTTCCCTCTCTCAAAGAAGACACACTTCTAATTTAAAGGCTTCAGTAGTACTATACAAGCAGTTTTCAGGGAGCCTGGTAATGGAAAGGCTTCAACAAGCAAGATTAGAACCCAACGTTTTGCATTCTCTGACAGAAATTCCCTTCTAGGTAGGGAATTAAGCTCCAAATCAAAGTGTGACCTGAATGAAAATCAGCATAAACTTGTGATTCTGAAACTGTAAACAGGCTACTCACCTCTGTGCGTACTAACTCGGAAAGTTAATAATGATGTATCAATAATGGGTACTTATTGATAATCATGTTGTGAGGGAAAAACCAACAAACATATTCTCCCTAACTTACCTGGCTAACACATTTATCCCAGCACTCACTACTGCCAAATTGCCTTTCCTTTCTAATCACTGTATGTGAGAATAGAGAAAATTAATTCAATATCCTAAATGGTTTTCTCTGGACAACAGACATCAAATTAATAACCTGTTGTACTTATGCTTATTAAAAATGAAAGTGGATAAAAATGAAAGGAGTTTGTGGATAACATGACTGAAAGAATCTGAAGGGGAGAGAGGCAACAGGAGGCTGTGAGAGGGTGGCAGAAGGGACATTGAGGGTATATAAGTATTTTTGATCATTTTATATATTAGTATTAAAGGTTAAAGCAAAGCATCAATAAAGTTAAGATGAATGCTTGTGGTCCAGAGTAAAGCATTCAAAAAGCCACCAAAGAGAAATCATAATGGGTGAGGTGATTAAAAACCAAAAAGATTAAAAAAATTACTAAATATTACCAGCTAAAAAGATACACTGGCTAGAAAGGCTGAGCATGCTTGCTTTATGCCCCATGCCTCTCAAGTCCTGAGTGTGAGCAGTATCCAAAATAGGAAGTGGTGAGGATTTGGATGCTGGCCTCCAACCCATACCATTAGAGGTTTTCTTACGAGACAACAGAAAAAAAATGAATTGTCCAGTCTGTTGTCTCTTCTCCATCTTCTCTGTTTCTACATGCAAGCTCATCAGTTTCTCATGCATGCTTTCCTGGGGTGTTTGATCCAGACTTTTTCTCCTCTCCATCTCAATCTTGTCCTTGTCCCAGTTCCCCTTATGAATTTCAAGAGACTGCAAAGCACGGGAAGTGCTAAAGGTTCAGTGAAATGGTTGCTTAAATAATCTAATCTATATGAAGCAGCTGAGCCGACATGGCTGAAGTCATAAAAAATTGAGTAAATTAAAGGAGCATGAAGCATTCGAGCCCAAATAATTGAAGTCTGACAACATTAGAAGCAATTAAAAAATGTATGACGTGGCCTTTAATGCATACAGTCTTCCTCTCATGGAAAATTTAATACAAACACACATACATGCACACATACATACGTATATGTATGTATATATAAAAGCAGGTCACTAACTTTTATTTGAGGTTGGGGGTAGGTTTTTGTTCTTAGGCTCTCTCTTTCAAATGATTCACCTATGTACTGCTTTTGTAAAAAGTTCTTAACCTAATTCTATTGGATTCTCCTAGAAAAAGAAAGAAGGTATTTTTAGAAAGCTTATTTTGCTTTGCCTTGAACTGTAGGCCTTTTTTTTTTTTAATAGTAACTCAGCATTTTGGTTTTCTTTCACCCCTTTCACCCCCTCTGTTGCTATTCCTTGAGAACTGTGGGTGGCTGATGAAGCAGTGAACATCACATGATGTCACTTAGCAACCTGGTGTTCATAAATAGCAACAATCATTTTTCTAATGGCTATTTTTCCCCATCAGGAAAAATGCTTAGACCCAGTCCATTCTGACAGTGCCAAATTCTTCCTCTGACATTCCAGCATATTTATTGCTTATGCTTTCCTTTTTGGGGGTCCGATTCCAAATGATAACATCATGGCTGATGCTCTTAGAAGGCTTCTAATATATTTCTGAGCTTACTGGTAACATGTAATGACAGTAATTGTTAGCACCCTTGAAGCTCTTTAAGAATAGTCTCCTTTCCCCAAATGTCTGCATTGCATAAATCTCAGATGACCTCAACATACTGCTGGTGAGATGAAATCAGAAGGGTCATCCACAGATGACTTTTTTTTTTAAATGCCTTTGCGGAATACTCAGGAAGCTCAGAAATTTTTCAGTTCTTTGAGAAAGAATCTGGCAGGATTTTTGTGCGTCCTCTTAATATTAGTATAATCCTTTAAAATATTGGCTATGCTCTGAAGGACTGCCTTTGTTAAATGACGGATTTTTGCCAATAGCATACCTTCACATGAGTTATTAAGACAGAAACTAAAAGGTAAGATTATAAACTAAGAAAAGTAGATTTGTGCAAGCCTTTGAAAAGGATCTTGCAAAAAATTGCTTAGGAAATACAGCAAAATTATGCAACCACCTAAGCCCAGCTTGTCCCCAAGGAGATCTCTGTCTGAGAGCATAGAAAAAACCCCAAATCCTGTCTGTGCAGCATCAGTTCCCCTCTCTAACCATATGGCTGCTCCTCAAAGAGTTGGGGGCTCTGTAACTGAGAAGAGGGAGTAATGTGGGTGAAACCAAGACACTGTCATCATGCGTGCGTGACGGCTTCCACAAATCCTCCAGCTACTCTGAAAATACTCTTCTCCCTCTCACTATTTGCATTGCTAATTCATACACCAAGTAACTACTGGCTAAACTACACAGATAGGGAAAAGTATCTGGATTTCTTGCTCCCTTTATTGGTTTTTTATTTGATTTTTTAAGAATTTAATATACTATGGAACAGAGAAGTAAGGAAGACTCAACTTCCTTTTTATTTCCAAGACATCTTTTGTCATTCATACCTTCTTTCTGTGGAGCTGCATTTCATTTCTGTAAAACTGGGGGGAAAAAATCTACATTAGAAACATTTAGCCCACAGAGCTCTATACAGCTCTCACATAGCTGCACTATCTTGTATCAGCAAACTGTTGTTATCTGAGCCACTTCAGGGACACAGGCTCATATCTGGAAGTTGACAGCAGTAAAACTGCTACGAGCAGTCTTGAAATTTCAACTTTGGTGTGTCTGGTGGAAGCCAGAGGCATAGGAACTGCACAATACACCACTTCCTCTTGTTTGAGGGAAGTAAGGACAGCAGTACTTAATCAACAGCTCTCAAATAGTCTACTAAAACCTTTAAACTCAGCTTAACAGGAAAGGCAGATACAGCGATCCCTGTAATAGATTACTTTCTACTGTTTCTTCCCACAAGCAAGCAAAGTTAAGACTACTGTCGTGAAAGATGAATTCATCCAAGCTGGGATTTGGTGTGAATTATGCAGAATGAGAAAATGAATGAGAGATTATGGCCTCTGCAAATGCATGTTTTACTCCCTGCCAATGCAAGAAGATTTTTTTTTTTAAATTCACATTTTTATTACTATACACATGATGTGATTACTTACAGAAATCATCACATTCAGGACATGTGCTGGCTGGAGACATAGGAAGAGCAAGTCCTTAGCCTGATTACTTCCCAACATATTTTTATTTGCCTCATAGTCTTTTTACACGTAATAGTGTGAATTAGAGTTGGAAGACATAGCTAAATGAAGGACAGATTGTGGGGTGTAACAAAACTAAAATCACAAACAGTTATGAGCTGCAATGAAGATGATTTAGGAAGGAAGAATCTTTCATACTCTTTGTATGTCAGTAGATGGTGCTCTTTATACTATCTACATACACAACATATGTGCACAGCGTGGTTTTATAGACAATGATTATTATGTAGCCTTCCCTTAGTGGAATGGAAAGGACTGCTGGGGAGAAAAAGTATATTAAATTCAAGTTATTTATAATTTTAATTATATTAACTTAAAAATACACTTTTTGCCCCTTATTTTCTTTCTAACTCCCCTTTCTGTTCAGGTGTGTTCTTAGAGGGTTTTTGCTTCAGTGGATCTTCTGGCTTCTGCATCAGCATATAAGATAGTAAATAAAAACAAACTAGTAAATAAGTTTGCTTCACAACTTAACTGATTTTCATTGTAACCCCCATACACACAGTTACATGTAGCTCCATATGTAGATCCATTTAGGTCCTTATCTGAGAATGATATTCCTTAAGAGTCTTTCAAAGCCCCCATTTTAGCAATAAACATACTTTTAATACATTTTATGTTAGCTCTTGATGCTAATCTTCACAAATTATCATTCCCATTATTTGTTCCCATCATTAGGTGACACCTATACACACGTTAGTATTATTTAAGAGTTCTCTTGTAGGAGCTTTTGCTCATCCTTGTTTTATTTTTTACAATATAGACATCCACACCAGACTACCTATAAAATTTCCAATCATAAATACGAATAAAAAAATAAGCAGTGTTGAGACACGACCGAACCTTGAGGTATGCTGTTTCCTATTGGCTTTACTAAGATGAAGAGTTCAGCATCTTGCAAGACAGGAAGCTCTTTTTTTGGGAACAGTTACAAATCACAGCATGTACAAAGTATACAAGTTGTCAACGGCCCACTCGAGTCCCACCATGTCAATGGAAAAGCTCCTTTACTCTAAGACAAATTGAGTACACTGTGTGGGCACCCAAGGATCTTTTCACCACTCCTTTCTCACACAAGGTTGGTGCTTCCTCCTGTCTTTCTAAACATAAAGATAAAATAAAGGTAGTGAAAAAGTATTTTTAGATGGAAAAAAATGGTTTTAGTTTGTGATTCCACTGAGACACTGCTGTGTTTCAAGAAGAAAAATATGGTGGACAGAAGGGAGGAATCAAGATAACATGCTGGAGCAGAGTTTCCAGGTCAGTTTTCAGCTCTATCAGTCTTCTTGCAGACGAGTTAATGGAGGTGCTCAAATCTTCAGCTAGGTTTTGCATGCTATCAGCTGTAATGCATGCCCTGATGTAAGTGCCCAGCCTATACTCCATAAAGCATGAAAAGACTTAGATGTCAAAGGGTGAAGTTCTAAGACTGAGTGATCTGAGCAGGTGATAGCTTGGTTATCCAGTAGGACACATCGAGGGTCAAGCAAGGGTCCACGTGTCGCTGTTCTTCTAAGTAACAGTCAAATTTTTTTTTTAATAGCTAAGAAAAGAGTGTTGGAGGTGGTACATTTCAACTCACTATTCCAGCATTTTGTGTATTGTGGGAGATCCAAATTCAAACCTCTACTGTGTAGCCAACAGGCTGAGGCTTTTGCAGGCAAGCCCTCTTCTTGAAGATCGTCAGTTATGAATAAATTGGTTTCACAGAGAAWTTTCTAGAACCCAGTCCTCCCCTGGCCAGCTGCATGCCTTGAAAATGTGCCTTTTTGGCACAGCAAATATGTGTTTAATGGAAAGCAAACTCCACTAAAGAAATTTGTCAGAGCACCTGGTGGAGGGAGCAATCACCTAGGAGCAATTACACCAGTGCTGATGGGGACCAAGCCTGGGACCCACAGCCCAAGGGGTTACTCAGACAGGCTGAACTATTGGGACCACCTCGTATGCCCGTCTTACTGGAGAATTTATACCCCAGATTTAGGTAGTAAATCAAGAATCATGGATAAAAAAGGATGAGGAACCTCTGCTTTGTGAATCCTGGCAGAGCTCTGGAGCTGCCCAGCAGCTAGCTGTTTGAGATAYCGTTGCAACTTGCTGCACCTGTGTGTCTGTCCAACAGATAATATAACTTCACAGATGAAATATTAGGTATTGACTTTAGGTGCCTTTTTGTGTTGAGTAGATAAGGCAACTGAATGTGTCTGTAAGTGCCTACAGAGACACTTGAGGAAAAAAATCCTTGCTCTGAATTTAGCCCACAATCCCTATGAGACTCGGTTGGCTGTCCATGAAATGGGAATACTATCACATCCTTACTTCGTGGACGTATTGTAAAGGAAACCACTTGGTAAGACTGAGGAGTGTAGAGGCAATATAGCTGTACAGAAAGGGAGGGAGGTTAATGTAGTTGATAAATAAGACGCTTTCTTGAGATACAGATTTCAGGAGGAGAAAATATATTTTCAGCCAAAGATGTTAAATAAGTTTCTTCCTAAATACTACAACAGTAGTAAACGTTTATAAAGAAATGACCAACTCTAGAATCAAAAGGAAGATTAACAGCTTTAGTTTTATATGCTAGCAGCCATATTCTTTTCTCACTTTGTGGAATTCATCCAGGCTTCTACTCTCTAACTTTAGTGAGTTACTCCAGATTTAAACCAGTGTAAGCAAGGGCGAGTTAAAAATACTTGTGCCACAATTGGCCTTGGAAAATACATTTCTCCATGATAGACGTTAAACTGACTGCTGAGGCAGACAGCATGTCTTGCCCATAATCATTTTGTATTTGCTTCTTTTCCTCAGTCCTTAAAATGAGTTCATGACTTCATGACTCTAAGAGTAAATACATTATATAATGAATACACTTTTTATTCAATATTTGGAGGAAATTAAAGTAAATGTTGTATGTAATAATACTGCATGGAAAAAGCAATGATAATTATCTGATGAGAGTGTTAATATGAAGGCCACTCAGTTAATCCTGTGGTCTGAGGTAAATGGCAGACAATCAAGTAAACCTAATTAACATCATAAAACAAAGACAAACAGCATTAGCCCACCAGCTCTTGGCTAATCTATTATTTTCTTCAGAATACCATTGCATTAAAAGGTTAGGGCGTATATACTCAAATAAACCCAATTCCATAAATGAATTGTCACATTGTACTGCTGAAAAAATATCAGTAAAGGCCTTTTGTTCCATTTATAGAATGTTGCTTATATGGATTTCCTTTTCATTTGGAATAAGAAAGGGGTTTTTTTTGTTTGTTTTGGTTTTAAATGAAACTATCATGCTTTAGCCAAATTTGACCCGGACTTTCAATCTGCACTGTTGCAAGCAAGTCCTTACTCATGCAGATAGACCTTTGGAAATGAGTTTTCCCTAATGGCTTCCTCCCCATGATTCTGGTAGATGAGCATTGCACAGGGAGAGGGGGATTAGTGAGAAAAGAGAGAAACCACACAACCATTGCAATAATAATGATATCATATTTCAGTGCAGACAGTTAAATGAGAGCAACTTTGCTGCTTTAGGTGCACTTCACCATTTGCATCAGTAATCATTGAAGGTGAAGCATCAGCACCTGGGAAAAGCTCCTGAAAACAAGTATATTTTCTGGAAGGATTTGTGACATTTTCTTTGGGGTTTTATAAAGCAAATATTCATAATGTATCATTAAATTTGATTTCTTGTCATCCTGTTGGTTCCTTGTGCTGTTCATTAAAACCTGGAGGACTCTACGTTGCTTGTAGATAGTCTTTCCGTGAATATAGCACTGTGGATAAACATTATGAGATGTACCTTGGACGTGACAAGGGTCATTTCTTCATACATTTATATACAGAGACTTGGACAGAATATCAGAGGATGGACAACACGAAACCTTTTTAAAACTGCCTGTTTTCCCAAATTTACATAGAATTGAGTGAATGGGACTCAGAAGGGTTTTTGAAAAGTGAATATTTCTTTTCCTCTACATGAGCCATCTGAGGTGAACAGAGTTTCATCTCTCAGATGAGGAGGATTACCAGATAAAAATAGCTACCAGTATGATGAACTAGCATGTTTTTCCTAGGGAAAAGGGTAATAGAGTATTTTCATTTTTTTCCTGTTCATACAGTACATATATGCTGCTTAAGAATAAGCAGTTCAGTTATTTCATTATGTCAATTATTAAAGGGTAAAAGGAGTAAAATAGGATGCCAGCCCTGAATCCGTGTCCCTCTTCAGTCCTGACCTGGCAGGTGGCCTTTCCCAGGGAGAGTCAGTGGGGATTTTGCCATATATATGAGGAGTGACCGGGAAGGCACATAGAGTAGCAATTGTCCATCTGCTGGAAATCTCTGGTACGTTGGTCCGTAAACATGCTTAATTTTACCAAGGTTTCTTCATCTACAAAAGGAAGAGGGGGATAGAAGAAGACTGGAATAGAGAACAGTTTTTCTACTTTAAACTCAGGACTTGTGCAAAATACTGGCTGCTTTGACCATGATTTATGAAATTCAATGAGCATTAGCTATAAACTTCAGAATTTTGTTTTGTTTCACATAGATGTGACTACGATGGACTTTGATTAACCTTTCTATGCATTTTGTGTTGTCACACTTTGTTAACTGTATTGCCCTTTTCCTGTAATCTTTCATGTTTTTTTTTTTTTCTCCTAATGACAAAGCATTGTGTAGTTAGATTTATACAAAATTTATCCAACTAATAGTCTTTATTGGGAACTAATAGACTAGAGAACTCACTATTAAGAAATAAAGCAAGTTAAGATGGATACGTGCACATAGTAAAGAGGTGGCATGGAATGACAGGAAAAGGGCAGCAGCTTTAAATTAAGAAAGGAAAATGATGTAATAATGATTAAACCACAAAACAGAACTCCAACACAGTGAATGAGCAATGAAAATAAAGTAATAAAAAGAAGTACTGAACTAGCTCATGAGACATGTTATTACAGTGAACATTATGCTAGCACTGTTTATTTTGCTTAGCATTATGGCCACCTTCAAGGTTGCTATGACAAATGTGTGTGAGCATTTAACAGAAAGTGAACTTTTTTTTTTAGCTAAGAAGGCATCTACCAGCTCTCTGCCTACTCAATTTCCTAAATTACGTGCCACATAAATTTAACTTTATTGGCACTAGACAAATATTAACATTAACCACTTATGGGTTAAAACAATTTTGGAAATATTCAGTGTGTTTCTGTGTTGACATTCCTCAATCCATACATTGAAATCCATGCAGTTATGCAGTTTTGCTTGAAAAAAGTACTCACTCAAAATGTATAGCACAATAACAGCACCTAAATAAAAAGTTCTACTAGCTAAAGGGCTGCTCCAGAGATAAAATGAATATATGCAGCTTCTACTAGATTTGAGGGAAATTAAAGTTGTTTTCATTACTGGCCTTTCAATGACATTTTTTTTCATGGCACTGAAAGAGTCTTATTCATGTGTAACTAAGTGACACTAAAATTTATGCAAGCTTCTTGCAGCAGAGGGAGTAAAGGAGGAAAAGCACAACAGGGTTTCTCCATGCAACTTACAAAAACATTGTCAATGTGGTTCATTCATTGAGCAATGACAAACTCAGAGGCCTGAGTTTCAGGCTGGAATGGATGTACTGGACCAAACAAAGAGGGAAAAGTGGAACTGGGACAACCAGAGTCTGAAAGTGAGCTAAAAATAGAGCACARTAAGGCCATTGGAACACAACACACAGGAGGGTCACACATTGACAGTGCCACTTCCCAGGCTGTTATGCAGTGATCCAATTTATAAAGATTAAACCAGGTATTTGGGAGCTTTGGTGGCGTACGAAGCAAGTGAGGGGTTCCCACCTGGCCTATCAGGACATGTAGGGGGAGTGGTAGAAGGCTAGATTAGCCTTGCAGCATTTGAAGCTGTGCAGGTAGTGCTTAATAAAGTACTGAAATAATGAAAACACTAATTGGCAATAAAGTGGGGTCACAATGGAAGTTCTGAGGCAAGAAGAAAAGCTGGTGTAAAAAAAGAATGTGAGATCAGGGAGCCCATCTAATCAGACCTCATCATTTCACAAGGAATGGATCAATTCCCTCTGCTGGGACCTCAAGCTGAAGGTACACTGCCCTCTAACCTGATAACTACAGAATTTTGTGATATTGTTGTTGGAAACCTTGATATACACTTTCTCTTTCCTGAAACGTTTTTTAGGAGATGCTTTTTTTGCAAGTTTTTTCTCTTTGTTCCTAGGGGATGATCGGTAGAAAACTCTGTCATGGTCTGTACATCTTAGCACAAGATTGCAATTTCATCGTTGGGGTGCCTGATGAAATGTAATGCTGTCACTGCTAGACTAACAAAAAGCTTCAAGGCTTCAAGTCACGCCACAGGAACCTGTAAGACTACAAGTGATACCGATCATGTTCTTGTCTGATGTTTGTTGTCAAAGGTTCAAGCTCATAACAGATCTGCTAAAGAGCTGGCCATGACCCTATCAAAAGGACTCTAAAGCAGCATGCGTATACAGGAGACACTTCTACAAACGTTCCCAAAGTTGATGTCCTTCTAATGCTACAGGTGGCAAATAGCATAAGAGCCTAACCATGTACATTTGCTGCTCAGGGAATACTGTATGTAAGCAAACAAGTGACTGAGAACAAGAAAAAAACCAAAAACCACTTTTCTGGGATGTACTTGGTGATGGGAGAGGAGCAGAATCACCTGGCTGTGGAGAGATTTCTTGAGATACCACATTCTGTTTCAACATGGGAATGGATATATTTGCCATTCCTGGGGACATGCTGTGGTTCACTAAGCTCTGCCCCACGGAAAAGAAACTTTTCATGCCGTGTCTCTGCAGAGTGCTGCATGAGATATTTGTGTTGGTAGAAGAGCTGGAATGGCTGTGATTGAGTTGAACGCAAGAGCAGAACTAATGCCGGGGTTGAGCAAGGTTGAATACTAAGCTGCCAAGGTAACCCCCATCTCGGCTTTCTCACTCTAGTCCATTAATGGCTTGAAAAAACGAAAGCAACCTTATACAGTTGATGTTTAGCATCAGCCCTCAGTAACTCATCAGGAGCTATTTCACCTGAAGAAGACTGTCAATAAGGCATTTTAAGACATTGTCTACAGTGATATCTAGCTGACTGATAAACTGCTGCTTGCTCTCGGACATAGCTACAGGACAGAAAAGTCTTCAGGAAGCTAAAGTTTTTGGAAGAAACCAAGACTGTGCACTCAGCAATTCTTTGCATTCACCACATTGTATATGAGCCCAGTTAACTTTTTAAGCAATTTTACATCCTGAATGCCTAATATCTATGACCACTATAAGTTGCTACATTCCAACATATAATTCACTTGGAAGATGTTACCAAAAAAAAAACCATTTGGGAAGAATCTTTGCTTCAGTCCTGTTTTGACATCACAAATTAGTGTCAACTGTCATCTAACCATCAGTATCATAAACAGAGAGAGGTAAGACACTAATTTTTCAGGTATTGTGATGATACATGATGACATGGCAGGCTTTTGAATACTTCTGCATTCTAGCTATGTCCACTGACACCAAGAAGAACCTGTTGATACCTACCTCCTCTTGATTAGCTTTCTCCACTTTTGTAACGAATCAAGATAAGAGTGAACTGACAACCTTTCATGATCTTCCTTAAGCTGTGGCTGTAGATGTGTTATTGACAAGCTACTTACTGTCTAAAAAAGGAAGCAAAGAACTCACCGAAAAATTACATTAGCATGTTGTTACCAGCCACATTTCAGAAGTTGTTTAAAGTCTGGTAAGTGACTATCCAAACATCTCAGCAGCTGGTGAGATTACTGCAAGTAGAGTTGATCTTCCAAGTCAGAGATACAGTTAAGCCCTAACTACACCATGTAGTGGAAATAGAAAAAAAAAAATTCATTGCAAGATGGACTGCGGCTGATGAGGTGCCATCTGATCATCCATGTAAATATGCAAACTGAAATTCCCCTTGGGCTGCATCACAGATGTCAAAGTTCCGCCAAGTCCTGGCAGCATGTTCACCAAATGCTCTGACAGCCAAGGCTTTCATCTCAAGTGATGTTGTGATAGTATGTCAGTCGCTCTGTTTTTGCAGACATGAATCACTCATGATGTCAACCTTTCCTAAATGACCTTCGCAACACATGGGAGCAGTTTCATGTAAAAGTTCTTATGTCCCGTTACCACACACACAGTTTTGAACTGGGCACGCTTAAAGATCTTTTCTACAATATAATCATTAGTTACACAAAGTGAGATTTTTCACRCGTGCAACATTTTCAGAAGGCACATAATCCCAGAAAAGGTCCATACACATAGCAGGATCTAGTCTGACCATTTACAAATCTGTATCACTTTAATACCTTGCAAAGGACAGTTCTTTAACCAATAGCCTGATAAGGAAGCCTACATTTGTTAAAGGTTCATTTGTGGATAAATGATGATAACACAAACCCTCACTGATTTAGTACATGCTACTTGTGAATTGAAGAGCAAACCCATACGGTGTTCTGTCCAGGTCTACAAAAAGACCACTGTATTACCTAAAGATTGCCTGCTCCATGACGGGGAAGGCTTCTGTATCATCCTCAGAAGATTAAAAGTATATTTTAAGTGCAGGTGCTTAGGAAGAGAGTGAAAAAATACAAATCAAGGGATCAGGGACTTGAAAAAAGCAGTTGCCAAGCGCAGGTAGCTTTGCACTTGAGATTAACTGAAGCCTAAACCCTAGGGTTAAAGGTAACTTCTAGATCATGCTTCAGCAGATATATAGCCAATTAGAAATACCTGCACTGGACAAAGCACATTGTAAAGGTTAGTTTGGAAGATCTGAAACTACTCTAAGTCATCTAGAAATATAAAGCTCAACTGGTTGAGCCTGTTTTCTAAAATTCTTCTAAATAATAGTAACTGTCCAAACCTACTGTTACAATACAAATCTGCTAGCATTCTCACCCTACTTTTCCCTCTAAATGTAAATGTATATGTTAAAGAAATTGAAAGGTAGAAACAGAGAAGCTGAAGAGAGAATGGAGATAACCATTGCGGTGAAGGAGTTTCAGTAGTATGTATGGGCCACATGTTCAGGGTGTGAAGTCGGAGTGAGTCTTACAGCTCCAGTGGCTGACAATTGTAACTCTGGTGCCTGTGTGACCTTTCCTCCTGCGCAAAGTTATATTACTGCAAGACTGGGGAGTGATAGCGTGGAAAAGTGCAACCAACATATCCACTCCCACCTTCCCTCTGCTTACTTCCCACCTTGCTGGAAGGAGAGACGGAGTTGCTTTACGTTTTTTTTTTTGTTGATCTTGGGGCAAAAACCTTCTACTTTACTTACACTACTGTAAGGCCTCAAGGCAGTGTTTACCAAGAAATGAGATCTGCAAGTAATAAATATAGGAAGACAATACTGTCAGTGGTCAGAACTGCCACCACACTCATGAATGTTTGAGTCAGTTCAGAGATATCAGGCTGAACAAATGAGGAGAGAGAGGAAAGCAGAGAGGTGACAGGTCTAAAGAGAAGAGAGACTTCAGGAAATAATTAAGCGTTTTTTGGAAAGACTGAGAGATCAATGGAGAGAAAAGCTACAGAGAGCATGAAGTCATCAAGGATAGTGCAGGAAGGATTTGAGTCATGACCAGCATGTTACTGAGTAAGCTGATGAGCCAGAGTTACCACTTCAGAACTGGCTGGAGGTAAGCTAGCAGGCATCCATAGACAACAAGATACCTGACAAGCAAACGAAACACAAAAAAGGCCAAGGTTTTTAGAATATTTCACTATTCTAAACTTTGTAAGAGAAGAACAGGACTAAGATATGTGAACTGGCAATTACATAGTTAAAATCTATTCTAGTAACCACTTGAGACAAATGTCTGTCTAAAAACAGGATGGATGTTTGTGTGCAATAACGTTACTTTGATTTTTTAGGAGAGGCATGAAGGGGAATGACTCAATCTTCTCAACTCCCCACCCATCCTTTGGCTCTGGCTACTGAGCACAGTATAAATTTTGTAGTAGGTACAGGGTCCCAGAGCCACAGCCATTACTAGCTGCTAGCTCTGCGTGCATTAGGACACCCATGTCCACTCTCACCCTGCCGCTGATGCTTCAGTGTGAGCATGTGCGTGTGCCTTCCAAGTACACTCTGCTCAGGCATTTTTGCCTGGCTTCGCTCAGGAAACTTGCCTCAGATTCCAGCCAGGGTTTAGAGATGCTTTTAAGCTAGATTGGTAATCTGGAAAAGGTTTGGAGGCCCTGATTTATTTATTTATTTATTTATTTATTTTATTAAACTATCCTAAAGTTAGTTAGCAACTCTGGGAAAACATTTTCTGTGCCAAAAGAGCATGTGAAGCAGCTGCTCAGAACTTATGCAAACACCTGTGCATATTTTTAAGCTTACTAATAGTTGGAATAGCTTTCCCCCTCACCTCAATACCATGCTAATACCTATTGCTTATATTGAAGCCTTTGTTCATGAAATATATTCTTATTTTAATAATTCTGTCAGTGAAAAATATTGAGGTATAATGGTGACATGACTAAAATGACAATCCTTCTATGGTACTTGAAATATTCAAGCATTAACAGTAGGATTTGCCTCCAAATCAGAGACCAGATTTAGCAGGCACAAAATCACATCACTTTTCTGAGACTGCTCTTGCTTCTCCAAAATCTTAATTTTCTTGAAAAACAAGTCACAGAATCGCTGATGCTGTAAGTGACTTCTGGAGATCACCTAGTCCAAGCTCACCTGCTCAAAGCAGGGTCAGTTTGAGCAGGTTACTCAGGGACATGCCTAGGTGAGTTCTGAATGTCTCCAAGGATGGAGACTCGTCCACCTCTCTGGGCAACCAGCTCCAAATGCACTAAAGCCTTCTGGATACTCCTTCACAGTCATGACTTCAGAAATATAAGTTTACTTTACTAACATAGCTAACACAGAGATGTCTATGCAAGTCTGCCACAAGCTAAAATTATTCAAAAGTCAGACTACCACCACCACTTCAGAACAGGGTGTTAATTGAAATGTCTGGAGAGCAGTCAACCATCAATATCAATCAATTAGCTATTCATCTGTGCAAATCCCAGACAAGCACTATTTACAAAGAGAAGTGTTCTGTACTGTGACTTGGTGGATTTCAGAGACAGTGCCTATTATGGAAGAGCCAGGACCTGGACTCTAACAGACTTTACATACTTATTCAGGTACACAATGAGGCTCAAAGGCCCTGGGGAAGTCAGAAGATGCATAGCTGTATTCAGAAAGTTTGAAATCTCTTGTGAATACTCTCTATCACTTGTCAACTCATCCTGAAGAAGTTAATTTTGTGAACAGGGCCCAGACAATGCTCCTCTTCCTCTGCTCTCTCTCTCCGTTCCCATTATTCCACACACACAAAATTTAACCTCTGTCCCACACTGCACCTCTTCAGCTCGGGGATCACCATTCTCACATCTCATGCCTCCACCAATTTCCAGGCTTCTAAGAACTCACTGAAGACCACCAAGCCCAAGGAAGAAGGAATAGTCATTTCATCATCCTCATGACAGAAGTAGCCCTGAAAGAAAAAGAGCTCTCTCCTTCATAAGCAGCATTTTTAACACATAGCTGTAACATCATGGAAAACAAGAACAGTGGATCCTGCACAGCTGGTGACTCAACAGCATTTCTAGTACTGTTGAAGGCCAACAGTGACAACCCGCCCAAACTAATTTGTTCCACCATGTTGGTTTCAACATCATTTCAACAACTGTTGAAGTTATTTAACTGTATTACTGATGTGATTGTTAGGGCAAGAGAGCAAACCAAGAGTTGTTTAGAGCTTCAGGGTTTGGTTTCCCCCCTCCCCGTGGAAAGAGTTGCCCAATAACGTACTGGAGAGTTCATCCCATTACCTATCTTATAGACAGTTACATGCAAATAGGCAAGAGACAAATGAAAATTTAGATAAAACCCTATCAGGCTCAGAAACCAATTCTTTGGATTGGTCAGCCTGTGGCTGGATACCCACATAACAGAGAAAACTTCTCAGCATTACCACATGCAAGAGAGATGCAATATTTCATGCTCTTTTGGCCCTTGCAATACAACTTTTAAATACTACTTATAATGGGCATTCAGTAATCAGCAGCTATGGTCATCAAATGCACACACAGCCTGTAAAAACTCTATATGCTGGCAGAGAAAGCTGAAGACGACTTCAGACAAAAGGAAAAAGGAATGAGTTATGGAAGAAACATAGGAAAGATCAAGTCACTGTAACACTTCCCTCATAGGCAATATAAAGCAACAACAGAAAAGTACCTGGGCACATTGGCAGGTACGAAGGGTCAGCCAGCTCTGGCAAAGGGACAGTGATGGCTGCCGACAGCAGTAATATGTTTTCACAACCCCCTTTTACTTCAGAAATAACAAACACAGTCTCATATCCTCAGTTTGAAAAACAGTTCACCACACTATTTGCTGTTTACATGGGATACAAAATGGCAAGTTACCTCCATTGCTGGTAGGAGGTCTTCAATACATGTAAATGGATTTGTTTTCTACAAACGTAGTAGTGGAAGGAGAGAGCTTGTACAGGAACGGTTTGGCAGGTTGCAATATTGGAGTAGGGGAGATTAGCCCATAATTCAAGGCCAGCTTTGCATGCAGCAGGAAGTTTTATCATCTTAACAGGCTTCCTTCAGCTAATTGTAGCATTGACTGGAGAAACAGACTTGATCGATCTATACTGGATCTATGTTTAAAAGGATAATTCCTTCTCTTTCAAACATTTATTGTTGATCCCACTAAATATGGTTGTACCATTACAAAACCCGCATTTTTGTCCATTGTTAGCAAGCTCATTAACATCTGCACATTGTCCTTCATGGTAAAATCAGAACTATCTCTTAGCAAGGTTGCTCATTATCATGGAAAGCAGCTAAATCTGTCTTTCTATAGTCTCCATTTTTAGACAGCAGGTCATCCTGCAACAGCTTTCATTTAGGAGTTGTTTCATTATCTACCACATAGACCTGGGTAGGAACTAAAAAGAGCTTTCCTGGTCATGTTTTTTTTTCCCTCTCCACCCATCCTCCCACCAAACACTGAGCTTTTTCGTCAGCTTACCTCACCCCAATACATATTACTCAAAATCAGAATGCAGAAGAGTTTTTTATTGGTGGTTTAAAAAATAAGTAAATAAAAAAAGCAGTAAATGCCAAACATGAAATAATTGTTCCTGTGCATTACTTCAAACTGACATAAATAACCGCACATTGCTAAAAACACATCGAATATAATTTGGTGGTTACCGAGATGTGCCTGGAGTCTGCCAAATCACCACTTAGCTGAAATCACAATACATCTGAGAGGCTTATTCTGTCAGTGAAAGTCATTATCTTCTCAAATATTCCCAAATTTCTCAAGTCAGGGCATGGATATCTAGAGCTACAAGCTTCGTGAAGAACTGACATCTCTTTCTTTCTTTTCGTTCTAGGTGAAAACAAATACTGCTAGTCATTCACATTATGCAGTACTCAAAGCATAATTTAGTCAGATCCAATTGTGTGTGTGCATGCACACACTCTCCAACCTCAAGTTAAAGGTATGAAATGTGGGATAATTTTTTATTCTCATCCATTTACTTGTTATGTCTGTTTCCAAGCTATTAAATTACATTACATAGCTCAGTGTTCCCAAATGATGGAAGTAATGATATAACCCTACAGACTAAAGTCTTTCTGTTCTGGTACAGGAGCGCATAGTGATCCATGACAGCAAGCCAAAAGGTTTCAGAAACAGTGATACAAAATACTGAGTATTAATTGCTGTATGGCAAGGACTAATGGGGATATTTTTATGAACTCTCTTTAGAAACTGGCCACTAGGTCTGTGGTCTACAGACTATAGTCTGTGGATTAACTTCAGTTTTTGATTTAATTTATAAACCCCAGCAATTGAGTTGAACTTACCTGTCAAAAAAAAAAAAAAAAAAAAAAAGAGCCCCTTACCTATTCTTTTTTTCTTGTTCAAAACCAGAAGATTGTGCATTCTCCATGACATTAAGGTGGATTTGTCTGAGATCTAACACTAGGATTTTAATTTTTATGAAACCATGTTTAATGCTGAGTCACTTCCTCATATGTGGTCTTCATATAGTCCTATAATACTCTCTATTAACCCCTCACCTTGTTAGTCACTTAATTCATTTGCCTGTGTCCTTTCTCTGGTAGAGCTGCATTTTCAAATCATCAGTTAAAAGCTCAAGTATCAACAGTTAATAGTCCATGTAATGATTACACCTGGCAATAATAAAATTCTTCAAGTTAGAAACTGATCAGATGAACAGCGAGAATTAATCGGTTGTAACCAGTCAGAAAACATTTGCAAAAGCTAGAAGCAAATACAATTCAATTTAGAATAATACATCCTAAACCCTGACCACTGAGCTTTCAAATTATACGGATTTCTACGTGTTCATCTTCATTTTTCTTCATGGACTGATTAGTTTTCCTTCCTTTTCTGGTATATATCTTATTCTTTAACTTGCACAAAGCTTAGAATTATATTCAGATACACACATTTTTGTGGTGGGGTTGAGTGGGAACTCAAATAAACATGATTTATATGAAGGAACCTTGACCTCCATAGCATGATGTCAAGGACAAGTACTGCTGTAGATACAAAGCAAGCTGGTACAGGCACATTTTTGTTTAAAACATAATAGCAACTCTTAAAAATGCTTCTTATGATGAAAGATGCTGGAGCTTGAAGGTAATACAATGTTTGTTCGACCAGTCTTAAAATCATAGAATGATCTGATTAATATTTTGTTTAACCGGTAAGCAGAATACTATGGCAAAATGGTTACCTGTATTTACATCTTTTTATTCTGTTCTTGAGCTGCAACATTTAATTTCATACACACTGTTCTGAGTAATCCCAACAGAATGGAAAAACATGTCAGTTGTTTCATTTCAAGATAGTTTTAATCAGGTAATTACAGGAAAAAACATTTAAACAATTTTTATGGTGTTATCTGCTATGTCAACTTACAAGGATATGATGTAACAAACCAGTTACAAACTTAAAGGCATATTTACATTATATACTCAAAGTAACAAGCTATATTCGTATKCATAAAGGAAACACCTATGGGATGAGTTAACTAAATTATACATCATTTAGTAGAAAGAAATAGCAGTTGAGGTTTAATGGAAACAATATACACATGAGGCACTTTGAGGTCATTAGGGTGGAAAGCAAATGGCACCAAGCGAAAGGAGGAAAACTATGTACAGCTTATACTGCAGCTTTGAACATGAAGGCTTCTTCTTCACCAAATGCTTTGATTTCTTAAACGAACCACAACTTTTGCTATTAGAAAGAGAAGCTTTCAGGAAAAATAACAAAACCAAACCCAAACAACCCCCCAACCCCTCCTTGTATTTATCAGTGCACCAAAGGAAATGGAAGTTTTATCCACCCAGCTGCTGGACTAACAGTACCATAAGGCATCTTTTTGAAGTTATTGTTTTGTTGCCAGCCACCACCCTTGATCTTCATTTTATTAATACGAATGTATCACTGTACTGGCTGCATACTGTGCCATAAGCTCTGAAAAGATTTAAAGTCTAATTTAAACCTGTGCATTATTTACAGGGGAGTTCAACATTATCCTCCAGGTACACATGAACAGATCATTCTGAAAAGAACACATCTGAAATGGGAATGTTATATTCCAACATGCAAAATTAAGACATTCTTCAAAATACCTTTGTTTCTCTAGAGGAAACTGCATTGGTTAAGACTGTTTGGAACATCCCTTACATAAGCTCTCAAAAGGCATCTGAGTTTTATGCCATCATTTGCTGCTGTTTACTAAACAGTTACCATAGTAATTGTAGATTATCATCAGCATATTGCTTTAATCTTGCACACAGCTGTAGGTATACCCTTCACTACTACTGAATCGCATGTGCGTGCGCACAGACCCACCTGTGCATACTCAAAACTTGATTTGTATCACAAACCAAAAGGCCAGATTCCCTCTGCATGAACATCAGAACTCCATCACTTTGCTGCGGGAAAGAACTTCAAGGGGAAGGAGAATTAAAAAAAAAAAAAAAAATCATCTTTCTTAGGAACCCAGTGGCAGAATCGAAAGAATTTTAATTTCATTCCTGATTTTTATGCTTTTGTGTAATAGGCCATTGTAACTATTTTAAACCTAACAAAATATATGGTTAAAGCATTTTTACTTTCAATCAGTATTAATAATGAAACTTAAGAAGCATGATGAGATAAAGAATCACAGTAAGAGTCCAAATTACTGTTTTGTAAATTCATAACTAAAGCTTAACATATTTTTGTAGCTTAAGTAGTGCACCGATAGCCAGTTAAATTACTGTGCAATCAAATATTGTGCCTAAATGCAGCTGAATGTTTTTCCCCCAGTAGATGGTGCAGGAGTGCTGCTATCATTTAACTTCTTCCCCCACTTTCAAGGGGAAATACTTAATTTTCACAGTAACTGAGGCTTTCAACAAGCGAGGGACTTAATATTCGCTGATGGTTTCCCAAGGCTCAGGTCTCCCCTCCAAGGAACACAAAGCTCTACTACTACATGCCTGACAAACTACAGTTCTGATGTTAAGGGCAAGGGAAGGAGTAAGGATTGGGGAAGAAATTTCTCTTTTCCCAAATGCTTAAGAAAGTATTTCAGAAGAGACAGAATAAATGTTATGTGCTGTCAAGAACAAAAGATGCACGGATGTAACAGCCCGTTCTGGAATGGGTTTGCTGTATGTCTACCTTCCACTACCCATCTCATAACTGCAACAGTGGGCAAGATCCCTAACACTGGAAGAAAAAGTACGTATGCATCCTACTAAAACCAACCCTTACGTAACCACGTATCTTTGCAGTTCCTTTAGTCGCTCTCAAACTGGGCATGCAGGCTGACACTTCCAGCATAGGAGGAAAAAGTGAACATATGTCAGTTCAGTAACCCTTTTTACATGGATCAAGTCTTCAAAGAGGAAAGCAAAAGGTGAAAACATTTTAGCAGCAAAATGGTTAAATGCAAGGTGAAAATATTAATGCACACATTCAATAAAAATATTAAAGCATATACGTTTCATATAAAATACAGTACAGGACCAGGAGTTTCACTATGTTGTATAGTGCTCAGAGGAAACTGTTAAACTCATTTCTTTCTGAAGTCTATACACAATATGATTCTATAGCATTTTCCTATACAGCCAGCAAGTTCTTTTCTTAGGTTGTTCATACCTCTCTTCACCTCGAATTAGGAACCTAGCACTTACAAATATTAAATTCCTCTCATTCGCTAGAAAAACATCACCATTTTTTTATCAAAGTTTTTTTTAAAGTTAACAGTCTATTCCAGGCAACCAAGTTTAGCTGAAAATGTATGAAGCATGAAAATCAACCAGAGTAGCAGCTTTCAAATATATAAACAGAAAAAACCAAGACTGCTGCTACCGTGTCATATTCTTGGACTTAATTCATCCAATCAACTCTTAATACAAAACTAGAAGCTCTTCCATAACTTCTACAGTTATCAATATATTTGTCTTCTTTTCAATGTGAAATAATACTTTGAGATGATCTATGTACACAAGGTGGTCAATTCAAGCTGTAATATAAATATAAATGTTTTCTTTTAAAAAGTATTTTACAGACAGATAATGTTATATACATTTGCTCATTTTACTTCTGGGCTACAAAGGAAAATTAAGGGCACTGATACATGCAGAAAGACAAATTACACAAAATATACTGAAGAAATGCATAGGAATTGAGAAAAGTCAGTCATGTGCATCTTTTAAAATCAATTAGGTTTTTTGTTTGTTTAATAACAAGGGTATACTGAGGACAGTCTGTCCCACTCCAGCCAGGATATCAAATAGGCACCTGCGCTAATGAATTATGACTTTTTTTAGTGTTTTACATATCTTTAATGAGAAGTAAATGTTTCTTACTTCATGACAGCGAAGTATGTAATGTTTTAAAAAATTATGGGTTAATCGGTTAATTCTTATCTGAAAGTTAAACACTTAGTAAGTACAAAGCCATAACAAATATCATACACAATATACCACCACGCATACACATACACACACACTCTCTCTCTCWCACTCCCTCCCCCATCCTCCCTCCAAATTTCCTCAATTAAGAAGTTCACTCCAATTTTGCCTGGGCTGTAATTTATTTCTCAAGCTAAGTCTTTTGTTGTTGTTTTTGAACGAAACACACAGTACTTTTGTTCTTGCCCATTCAAATAAGAAAAAGTTGCAGTTCAAAATAATGAAAACAATTTCACTTTTGTTATTAATCTTTTGTTTTAATCATAGTACTTTGATAAACAGCTGAACAGGATCCTAGTTTAACAGAAGGATAAACAAGAACACTGATGACAATTTGTTACAACTGCCTTAATGTACTTTTTGCTTAATGAACATTTGAATATGCAATGAAGTATTTTTGGAGGACACCCCAAAAGAAAACAACTTGCTGGTTGAGCAACAGAAACAACTTCCTTTTTGCTATCATGTTGAAATCAGTCATTTATATATAAAAATAAATGTTATGTTCTAACAAGAACATTTTAGACAATTACATCTGTGCTTAACAAAAAAATATTGGTCACTCAAGACTAGAATAATTAATATTTTAAAGGTTTTTAGATTATCAGAATGTATGGATACAACTCAACACAAACTGTAGCTGAAGGGAAACAGGACTGAAAATATCAATTTGTCCACCTGGAATAAAAATGCGACTAAATTAACTAATTAAATATTTAAAATACTACCATGGAATGTGACAGTAGATATGGTCCATACCTACTGTATCAGAGGGAAGGAAAGTTTAACATGTAATAATTCGTACCTTACACATTTAGTTAAATATAAACATTTGTTATTTATACATAAAGTTGCTTCCAAAAAACTATTAATAAGTGATTTAGTTGCACTTAAAATCAGTTTCATTTCTCATTTGCCGAGTATTAACTTTTCTTAATCTTAAATCAACTGTCACTAGTGCACTTTTAGTTAAAATTTCCCCTCAGGTAAGTTTTAATCCTTTTAAAAGAGCCCCCTCACCTAAACCATGAATGTACAAAGTGGCAAAAGTTAATCCCTTTTAGTATAATCATAGTTTATATACTCATTTTATAGCCAATAATAAGAATAGGCTTTCCTTTGCAAAATCTCCTTCACAACTTGCAACAAATGCCACGCACTCAAAGGAAATAGTTAGGCATGGCTAGCACTTGTAAAATGCCAAGGTCTGACAAGTCTTGTTGCTTCCTCCACATCAAGCATCTCTTACATGAAAGAAGATTCCCTTCAGCTTGCCAAAAAGCTTCCACAAATCCAAGTTAGATGCCTCCTGGAAACAAAGATTTTTCAGCTCTGTTTGGCACAAGACGGATTCATCCCGCAGCTTTATGCTTTCCTCCACAGCACCCACATACCTCACCACAGTGATGGCATGCTCTCAAGGGGAGGTAGCAGCACATACATGGAGCAATGAATGAGAGTGCCACCAGTGCTAACCAGCGTAAGCAGAACTTGTCATCACTAGTGTCACACGAGCAAGGATCAGAGAAATCTCCTTCAGAGTCTGACATGCAGTGATACAGCATGCTCTCTGCGCAAAGCATGCAACTAACTTGGTAGATACATCTTTTAATAGGATCAGGTGCATCTTGACATTTTCCTCTGCCATTATCTTCATGATTAAACCTTTCCTGGCAGTATATACAGCGGGAACGCTCACCATCCTCTTTTCTTCTTTTTGAGTTTTTAAATTTTGATGAGGAAGGCTGAGTTTTAAATACCACAGAACTCTTTGAGTCTTTCAGGGAATTCAACTTAGTTCCATCCCCACATGGGTATAAATAGTCAGATTTTTTACTGTCTGATTTAGAAAATGGTATATTTGAGTCTGTGTCATCCCTCTCCACGTCGTTCTTCCACATGTCAGGATGCCTGTAGTCTGCATAACGACGTATCAAAATGTCACGAGGGTTTATTCTAACAATTTCATCTTCATCCTGAAAACTAACGTGTCTGATTGACTTCAGTGGGACCTGAAATGGCAAAGCAACGTAAGTTTACTATGGTGTAGTCCCAAATTTATGTCCACCTACAATGTAAAACTTAGATGAGAAAATTAAAAAACAGGTTTCTTCCTTGCTGCTTGAAGATAAAAATTTCAGTTTATTTTCCTACTAGTACAATTTACAGACTTCCCCACAATAATGAGCCTTTCGCATGATATTAGGACCATATGCTTTAGTATTCTTTCCTGACTTTTTAGTATCTCGTAAGAGCTTTGGATATTTTGGTATCTGCATAAAACTGGATACTGTTCTTTGAATTATGCTCAAAAGTCAGGTTTTAACATCTTACAATGGCAACTAATTCCACAGATCAATTACACCTTACATGAACTTGCTGATTTCACGTCAGTGATGATCCACTGCTTTAGGATTAACTCCCTGATACATTCTCTTTGAGTTACTCGTGTTATCTAGGAGAAGCTTTCCTTTATTCCTGCTCTAAGTTTTCAAACTCCCTCCACTTTTGCAACAAGAGTATTGAATACTGGTTACTTATTCTCAAAGCTGTATTCTAGATAAGGATTTTGCTATATGAAGAATAATATTCAGTTGCATGATCAATCAATAATAATGGCTTCTAAATGGATCTCCCCTTAGCTAATATACAGTACTTAAATTGATTAGTTTAGGACACCGGCAGGCAAACACCTCAGTACTTTTTAAATTCTCAACTTGTAATGAACCGACCATAATTCAAGACCTTTTACCTCAAAAGGCAAGTAAGAAGGAACGTGCTAAACACATACAAAACAAACAGCAGAGAGATAAGATAGAGTTCTTGTTTATTCTGCCTTATGATGAAAGGGCATGGGGGCATGAAAAAGTTGTTGAAGGTGGCAAATTTCAATCATCCAAATTGAAATACTGCAAACTTTAGATGTAAGATAGTGGACTGCCACTAAATCTTACTGAAATCACATTACAAGTGACTTTCAAGAAAAGGTGCAAATCATGACAGGATAAAAATTTAGCACGTGTACGGAAAGAGCTCCTGAAAATAGCAGATAGTGCAGCAAAAAAGCAAAAGTCTCAATATGTCCCAGTATTCCTGCCTTACAGACAGGCAATTATTTTCCTACACTGTAGGGCTATTACAATSGGAGCCAGAATATAAGCAAGCTTCAAGTCAAATTCTGCCTTTTTCTCCTGTCAAGTGCACAGCCTGCAAACCATCTCACAGGAAAGACTGGAGAGGGAAAAAAAAAAAAAAAAAAAAAAAAAATCACTCCCTAACCCATTAGCCTTACAAATTCTTCCAGAATCATGAATTATTTGGGAATGCATCTGTGGCATCAGTATCGTTGCTTTAAGAGTGTTTACCTTATTAGTACTGACCAAATTAGTAAGAATTAATGTGTCACCATTCCATAGTCTAGGACAACAGTTGAACTGCATGTTCCTAATCTGTTGCAGTGTGTAACAACAAACTACTGAAGATGATGTTTTAAGTTAACACGCTTCTATTTCACTTTGCACGTGTCTATGCTCCTACTACACTGAAGTCTGCATGCCCTGGTTTTGGGGTAGGAGGCAGAGGAGGGAAGAGGGAAGGCAGCTGGGAAAGAGGAAGGAATAGCTTCTTAAAATACACCAGCTTCTGATTATGTAAGACTATCTGTAGCCTGCTCTAGCCATCACTTCCCTGCTTGATAATCCTTGTGTGATATATTTTAAGTACAGAACTGTAATTAGAGCTGCTTTGCCCTGGGAGTTTCAACTGGAGTATGCTAACGAGAATAATTCTTTTTCTTGGCTCCAAGCCACGTAGTTGGACTTCCACAAGGTCTCGAGGATACAGGGTGAAGAAAGCTTATATCCTATTAAGCTAACATCACTGCTCTTCCATACTTCCCCAGACTCCAATGCAAGCAGTTAGGCCTCCCCTTTGCTTACAAAAGCAGAGTGCTTCTCAACTCTATTCTGTTTTCAAACAGGAGAAAGAGCCTATTGTTTTAGCATCAATAACTAGCTATGGCTAATTGACTTTTTTGAACAGTTAACAGCATAAATTTATTTAAGGGAAACAGCATAAAAAATGTCATTACAATTCCGTATGTTACAGGCATAAAGGATCCTTACCCCACTGTCCACACAGAATATTACGCATGCATTTAAGACATTAAATAAAACCCATTGTTTAAAAGAAAAAACCCCAAAACCTCAAACCAAAACACCCACCCTCAACCTCCCATTCCCCAGACAGCTAATAGCCATTAAAGATCACTACAAATACTAACAACTGTAAAATCTGACCTTTCCTCAGTCTTTGAAAGCTTTTTATTTGTTTGAGCAGAACACACCACATAGATAGAACTCATTTCTTTTTTTCAAGTCCCCAGCCAAACACCTACTAAAACGCTTAAGGTCTGACATGTTACAAACAAGGCAGCATTACGTTCTTTATGCAACTGATATTAAGAAATCATTTTTTAAGAAAGCAAGTGAGGAATGCTGAAAAACAAGCAAACAGGAGAAATGTTGGAAAAGCTTTATTTATTAAGTGCTTACATATTGGGTGTTTAATGGGACCTATATGAAAGCATGAGGTACCTGAAACCTTAAGAACAATACACAATCCAGATTCAGTTAGGTACAAATACCAGCAAAATTCAATGAGAATAATGCACATAGTCCTCTAGCCATTCAAAATTATAACTCAGTACAAGTGCCATCTCTGTGTAACAGCTGAAGCAGGAAGGGAGGAAGAGTATTACAGCAAACTGAAATTCCACAGAGAATCTCATTATGAACATAATTAGCCAACTGGAAATTAGGCAGAAAATTTTTGTTGACACGACTGAACTCACTAGTATTACACCTTACTTGAAGGGGTGCACCTTTAAACCAGGCATGGATACTTGCTTGGTACCGTAGCCTTCACTGTCTCTCCTCAAACAGATATACCTGACTTTGCTCAGCTTGTAACTCCACAATATGAGGACACGGGCAGCTGAATGTATCATCGCAAAGTACTAAATTTAAGTTAAACACACATCAGTGTATCAGAAGCTGAAGAGCTGAGGGACTTGGGTATTTTTTAGTAACAGTCAAAGTATTACAGGTAAAGATCTGAACTGTCCTTAATCACTTCTTTAGTTTGAGCATGTACTTCTTGAGCTGTTCAACTTACGAGCACAGTAAAGAGTGTTCAAGCTTATTTATATAAAATTGAAACAAAATAGGTATTTACCTCAAGATCTGCTGTGCCACATGGTCACATGCATGGAGTTCAGCAGAGACACTGCAGTGAGTGCACATACTGAATGTGAGATTTTGTTGACTTGCCTATGTTCTAAAYGTGTGCACCACAGGACCATGCAAAAAGCATGGAGTGTCAGATGCAGGTGGTGCTACAATATGAGAAAAATATTTTAAAGAGCATCTGTTTAAATTTCCATGGAATCTCCCATAACTTCAGTTTACAAGAAGTGAATTCTAGCATTGTCATTTCAAAGAAATTCCTATTTAACTTCTGTGAGACAGGCACTACCCAGTATACCACAGCTTAAATTATCATTTTCTCAGTGGCCAATTCTATATGTGCTCTTAACACATACAGGTATTTTAGGCTACTGCACTTTTCTTTACAACTGGATGAAGACTAACAGCACATACATCACCGGTTACTGTGGCTGTTAAGTGTTAGCTGCAATAACCTAATCACTCATCTATTCTACTCTAAGAAATTTTTAAAATCTCTTTGCAAGTAAATGGGAAGAGGGAAAAATATGTACCTCTTGATGAACAGAAAAAACAAAAATATGAGGTGACTTACACAAAAAGATAATTGAAGCAGATCAATGATTAAAAATCAGAAGTTCGTAACTTCAAGCTCTTTAGTTAGTTCTCCAGATAACACTGTTTGCTTCTTTTGCCTAATAAAGCAGTTAGAGAGCAGCTGATACAAGACTTTAATACAATCCTATCTTTCTTTGCAAGAATGACTGAGGGCATTAAAAAGCTTTGGAGCAGAAATATTTTCTGATGAAGTGTTCACAACTACTTGAACTTGCATTCCGCTTTGACTCCTGTTATTAAGCTTATTCTAAAAAGCTCCCCATGTGTTTGCTTCTAGGCATAAGACCCTCAAATTAATTATTATCCAACTCACTATTAAGTCTATTTCTACAGTCTACAAAAACTGTCAGTTCTTTGAGGCTTAGAAAAAAGTAAAATGTACATTGTTAAAGGAAAAGTTGTAACATTGCCTTTCCAATCTAACGTTGTATAAACATGACCTCTTTTAAAAAATGTCTGTACATCAGCCTTCCTCACGTTAGTGTTTTTTTTTCCGTTTTAAGAATCTGTTTACCAATAGCTTAATACTTTTCATGCATAACTGATATACTGTTTTCCTTTCTGTAGCAAAATAGAATATTTTAGTTTAAATAGGCAGTTAGAAAGCATAAACAATGTTTCACTAAAAATATTTAGCAAAAGTGCCCCACTGTGTAATGCATCCAAGATATCCATTTTAAAGATACTTTTCAGTATTTCTAATCAAAACAATATTAGTGTACATGTAACCAAGATTGAGCTCATGGCCAATTAACATTTTCTGAACAAATTTAAACAGTTTTTCAAGGCTGCAGATACAGAAGTCTGTAATACAGAAATCTGACTTCAAAGAAAGTGAAAGATTATTCATGTAGTCTGCTGCACTACAGGCATAGGTGAATACCTTCACAAAGCTTTACCTCTGCCATAATAATGCTGTAGTATTTCATCTGCAAAGCTTATATTGATCATTTCAAGAAGTTGAGAGTATAATACTACATACAGGGTGTCTCAAAATGAAAGTGCTTTCTTGTCAGAAACTACATACTGTGCCATTAATGCAGCAAGCAAAGTAAGAACCGCTTCTTTTGTTGGTAGTCTTACCTGGTTAGGTTGGCTAGGAAAACAGGCTCTCCTTGTGTTGAAATCCTCAAATGCTGAAGGCCTTAAATTTGCACTGTTGTAAGGTTCACTGGTTACTACAGTTTCGTGTTGGAAAAGGTGATCTTTCATTAATGAACCTGATGTATTTTCTTGAGTAGTCTAGAATACATAAGAACTCCCTTGAAATGATTTTGCATTTATACAAAAACCACACCAAAACCACCAAGTTCGTACATAAATGCATTAATATTCTACATAACGTGTTAGAGGCATCTATAAACACAAGTATTTTTAAATACACATTTTTAAAGTACTTATAAGTAGGCAAGTATTTTCTTTACTATGAGTCAGCCTTGGAAAATAAGAGTGCCTTCTCTGCAGAGCGTGCACAACTTGAGCATTAGAGATACATGCCTTTAACTCAGTTGCCAAATCAGACTGAGGAACTTCTTCAAGGGGAGATTAGCCCAGTCTCTGTGATTATGCTTTCTCTAACTACCCACGAGGCTGCCAGTATTTACAAATATACAATTGGAGGACAACATTTCTGAGACTAATAAGGCAAAAGCTAGTCAGACCTTTTAATAAATTAAAAGCAAGATCAGCTGGAAAGGAATGGAAAGTCAGTTTTAACATATACTGGCTCAGTTAAAATACTTAATTCCAGCAAGTGTGTATTAAACAACTAATGACTGTCTTTTTGAAATTAAGGTTATGTCAGGCAATTTGATACAAAAATGAGACCATGTGGCAACATATAATGAGATATCTGCAGGACGTGTGCCACTCAGAATAAGGAAGAGCAAGTATGTTCGGGTGGAATATTGGCTTGTGAGATGATCCAATTTCTGAAAAGAATAGAAAAACAACACAGTTCTCATTCTTTAAGCTTAACTGACTGGGATATACTTAGGATACAGTAGAGCATATTGATACAAATCCCATTGGGCTGCCAAAAATGTACTGTACAATGTTTTGTTTGTATTGAGAGACGCTGTAAAGTTCACTGGCTGTCATCATCTGATAGCACTGAGAAAATTCTGGCATCATCCAACTTCCATCAATGAGTATGTTCCAGCTTTATTATAAGGATTTGTATATATCAAGAAAACATCAAGGGGGAAACAATAAAAATACTGCAGAAAACTACTGAGGCTGAGGCAATCCTGAAGTTTTGGCAGTAAGGAACTTATTCTGGGATTACATTAGCACCTCACGTACATAAAAGCCTAATGTATCAAGTCTTAAGACATCTAGATAAAGTGGAAGTAGCTGTTCTGTAGCTGACCTTTAGAAGAAAGAAAATCATCACATCACTAAGAATTTACATATTGTTCAGAAGCACTCTGAGTGGAAAAACATTAAAATTAGTAATTAATTAATGATCAGCTTTAATTAATACTAGAGAGCATACACCCCATGAAAGACAATAGCTCAGTCAGGTTAAAGTTCCACTGAAAAATTTTGAAGGCAAAACTCCAGAAAGAAGTACTTTTTGCAGATCCTTGAGCATGACAACACCACTAAGCAATTGACCCTGTTGTTGTCAAAATTAAATTCTCTGGTCAAACACTGTTGGGAAAGGAGTACAAAAGAAATGTTGAAATGACTGGCAAGAGTTAGATTTCATGGTTCTATACTTATTTTAAGAGCAAAAAGCACCAAATATTAGTGCAGTATCAGACATCTTCCTAGCAGGAGATACTTCTGCAGGTACATTGCCCAATGACATAAAAAGCTTCCAAAACACTGGTTCAAACCACAGGAGAGCTGCATTCAGAATGAGGAAGAAAAGCCTACAACTATTTTTGGTTTGAGCAATTTTATAAATGCTTACAAGCAGAAACTATTTAAGCTAGGAACACACTTAACAGCTAGAAGCCATTTTACAGAAACCACAGTGATAAGCACTACCTAACCCCTTCACCCCCCCAGCTATTATCAATTTGAGTGGCCTAGGGAGAAGGATGAGAGCTCCAAAAACTACTACTACTTCCTTCGCAGGGGAAAAAACACATACTACCCACAAGCCAGTCTTTATACCTGGGTGAGATTTGCAACAGCCTGCATTATTTCCTGTCCCTGCAGGTGATTCACACCTTTTTTCTTCAGAAATAAACTACCAACACTATAGAGCAAAAAGGACACATGCCCACATTCACACAGACAGACACATGCTCCCCTTGGCAGTCAAGAAGGGCTCCATCTAATAAAGGAGACACACACCGATCATCTATTACAGTGCTAACTAGCAGTGCCAGACACTGATGTATGAAATACAAACATCTTAAAGCATGCCTTTGTGCCCTATATGCAGCAATTATAAAGGAACGCTTTTATAAAATTCCAACACAGACACCACAATTCAAGCTAATTGACTTCAAGGACAAATTTGGGGGTGGCAGGAGACAGAGAAAGGCATCTGACCTTTGCAAGGCAAGAACTCATGAGACAGCTGKTTGGAAAGCACAATGCTCAGCCTACCAACCTAAACACTATAGGTAAGCGGACACAGCCTAACTTCTGGTATTTATGAAAAATGAAAAGCGATCAGGTCAGTTATGATCTTACTTAGCCTATAAATATTCACTATGCAGAACTACAGAGATGCCAGAGGAACATCCTGAACTCTGTATTTTTAATTAAACTGATAGTTTAGATACAGCCAAACCACGTTTATTAGTAGCAAAAAGGCTTTCTTTGGACAACACTTCCTGCTCCAATGTGATGTTTTATGACAGGATCATAAACACCTGAAAACCCACATTTATAATGGAAATGCTGACAACCTGAAGGAAAAGGCCCTAGAAACAAAAATGCTATTGTATTGAAAATGCATTTAAGTAAAAAGCAAACATGTAAAGTTTTCCACAAGAACTAAGCTTGGTATATTAAATATACAGAATATTACACACAAACACAGATGCACACATTCCTCTTTTCTACTGTCCGAAGCAATTACACCGCCCACATTCAATATCCTTTAACCACAGCCTGCAAAGTACAGTACTGGCATAGGTTATTCAGTATCATCTGTAAAGTAACCTACGCCAGTTTTTAATGCACAACGGAAATCTGGTTTGCTCCCAGCTGCTGGTATAATAATTACTGTCCTATGGTTGCTAAGAGATACTCTGAATTTTTTTCCAAGACTACTAAAACATTTCTGTGCGCGCAGGCAAAAGGATGCTGGGTAAAGCAATAAAATGACTCCAGCTGTAGCTCTCCAGCAGAATTCAAAGCCAGATGACAGCTGTAGAGAAAATGAAAACCAGACTGAGCTTCTCTTCTTCTTCAAATTTTCTCTCCTTACTTCTCCCAGTTTGCCAGAGTTAAGTCTGGGAGAGAATTCAACATTGTTCTGCAAACATTGTTAAAAATGTTCTGCTCTAAGTAAGTTTAATGATTACACAGAAGGATGGATGAGAGACCACATTTCCGTTGCATCCCAGTTCTTGTATTTACTTCCCATGAGGCCTGAAAATCTGCTGTTTGATACTAACCAACACAAGAAGCGTTTAAATGTTTTTTCCTTAATTTTTGAATTGTGAATAAATGATACAGGTTTCAAAAACATTTGAATAACTTCCTTCTGCTTTAGCTATTTCTAAGATTGATGGAGCAACTAGTTTCATATTTGGCAAAGAAACTCTATTATAATCAGGTATGTATTTCTGACATGGACTGAAATATTACCTAGATTACTCTGAATGTTTTGTACAGTTTAAAGTAAAAAATAAGGCATTTGACATGCCTCTTTCTTCCAAGGCTGTTCTACCTGAATAGAAAGCATACTAGAGGTTTTTAGGGATTCCAAGGAAGGAACTAGTAAATTAAAACACAAAGCATAACTCTGGGGAAATAAGGGAGAGATGGAGATGTAAAGAGGCTGTTAGGGATACTGGTGAGAAAAAAAAAAAATTCCCCCTCTTTTTTGAATACTACTCCACAAAAAAGCTTAATAAACCCAAATAATTTTAGCACAATATATTATTAGATTTATTTTAAATGGATAATATAAATTAGTATTACTTTTAGTTCTAGGAACTACACCTAGCCAATTTATTAAGTGCACTAAATATTGCTAATCTTTAGTGTTTTATCACACAGTATTTTCTTCTCTGTAAAAACAATACAGCGCCAAGGGTAAATTATTTCACATTTCCTTAGAAGTCATAATGTCAAGTTATTTTTCTAAAATAAAACTTCTGCAAACCTTTTGTTATAGACAAAATAAATTGAATGGTCACTAAATAGTGTATTTACAAAGAGGCACATGAACCATTTATGTCCTCCTTGCCTGCACCAAAACCACTTAGGATGCGTGTAAGTTGCAGGCCTTTTCCCCTTCATATTGACAAAAAGCCCTATGTACCTATTTCTGACAGAACAAGCCAAACTTTTTTTTTCCTGCTTATAATTTATCAGTCTACAGTTTTCTTCTGCCAGTAGTAAGAAACTCAAAAGCATAAGTGCTCCATTTCTTATTACTTCAAAACTGTTAAAATGTGCTGGTAGCCTATAAATAACACCAGTATGGCTGAATCAACGAAACCTGAAAGAAATTAAGACTCAACTGTTCTGTTTTTCAGTTCTCAAAAGCAAGACTTAGGCATTTCAGTATCCAAAACCCACATAAAAATACTTTTAAATGCATGAGCTCTAGATTTCATTTAGTTAGATTTACTTCTAAGAAAAAAAAAAAATTTCTGATTTTTACATTTTTTCAGTTAAGCTAGATGAGTTTTAAAGCAAGAAGTTTATATTTGGTAGAAGAAAAGAATCTGAGCCAATCTTCGAACAAACAAGCAAACTGACTGAAACAAGCTGCTTGTCTACTGTATTCAAAACGCCTGGTTTTATACCAAAAAATCCAAACCTTTTACCAAAACAAATTCCCAGTATATATTTCCTTACATTCCATATATACATGTACATTTCCATACACATTCCCAGGATCCATTTACAAACATTACAGCAAGTCAGATAGCTCTTCATTAACTCATTTGTGTACTTCTATTCAAAATTAATCCAGTAAGACTAAGGCTTATTTAATGATATAAACAATTTGCATATAAGATGTTCATTAAACAACTAACAGTAATTGTAATCATTTAAGCACCCTTTACAAGCAAGTATGAACACCCTTAAGTGATGGTATTTTTTTAATACTAAGATTTTTAATACTAAGATTTTAACATTATTTGTGAAGAAATTATAGCATCTAAAGAAGCTATAACGAAGCTATGTCTTCTTAAAATGATTAAATTTGACCTTCAGCGAGAAGAATGCTTTCTCTGTGAGATTTTATTTAAAGAATGTAAAAAAAAAAAAAAAAAAAAAAATCTAGTGACCCAAGATACAATATAGCGAGCAAAGTGCTAGCCTAGAATGCACAAGAGTTCAATTTTTGGATTTGCATTTAAGAGTTGCACATACAAGTTTTGGACAACCCCTATTTCTGCTTGCTACATTTATAAAATGTGATAATACTTATTACAAGTAGGCATTGAGGTTTAACAGCAGTGCCACTGACTAGATCAGAATGCTGTGTGTTTTAATCTTATTTGGATCATTTTATTTGCTCTCTGTAGCACCGAATATAACCAACCAGTAAAACAACTTACGAAGCATGTTTTGCTTTCTTCATCACTAATCATCTTCATTTAAAAAAAAACCAAAACACTGTTAATGAAATTTATGTACAAACTACATACTATATTCATACTTCAAATATGCACTAAATATAGGATTCCYGCTGTGTAAGATGACTAGAACAGCATAGGCAAAACACCTTGACAGCAGATGATGTAACTTACAAAGACCTATTAAAATTAATATTTTCAAATGTACCTTGATGACATCCTGGGGACTTTACCTACCATACTAACTAAGAAAGAAAGAAATGAAACCGAAGAATATCAATACACATGATAGTTACTACAGGGTATAGACAAAAATCTAAGTGCATTAACAAACATGCTATGAAAAGTAAGTGTGAAATAACCCTTTTCTCTTTTTGATACTSTGCTATTTTAGAAACAACTTACGACTACTTAATATTTTTATTAAATGGAGGAGCTCCACTGCTTGATCTTTTGTACTTCATTCCTTAGAGGTTACAAATTACAATTCTGGAAGATTGTTCTGATGAAACAACAAACATCCCATTGCCCTCATATCCAAGTGTCAACCTGCTCTTTAACATTCTATACACACTCTAAAATGCCCTTGCATGGATACACTCCAAAACTTACTCAGAAATACTATTAGAGACTTGGGAAAACAGCTTATAGAATAAACAGGGCGGGGGGGGTGGGGGGTGGGAATCATTAGGCCTTTTAAACTATAGTGGGGTGGGAAGAAGCGGGGACAAGTCAACATACATAATACATTATCTTTAAACACAATGGTCTCAGCAGTCTTTCAAATTAAAAAAAACCTGGGGTATCAAGTTCCACTTACAACAGTATCAATCTTGGAAGAGGAAAGGAATTAATCATTTGAAGGGGAATGTACACTATTCGGTATTTCCAAGATATTCTTGATGACTAGACCTGGTGCCTGTAACTAAAATGCTGGAGCCTTTCTATACTGACATTCATAACCCTGCAATTATGGCTTTGTTATTGATACATAAACCTGATTTAGATGAAGCATAGCTAAACGAGGGTGGGTTCAGCCCTCCCTGCATTTCTTTTGTTTTTCCCCCTTCTGGTAGTTATCAATAGGCAATTCTAGTATCATTTATTTTACTTTGGTATGCAGAGATATGGTAAGAGAGATTGGCTAGCTTTTTTTGCCTCTAGAAAACAGGTAATTCTTGCCATCTATCCAGAGCACGAATCCACAATTAAGCAATGTGTGTTGTGGTGAAGTCATGAAATATGTTTTCCTGTCTGGAATGCAACAGATAATTCTACCAGCAGTTTGCACCAAACAGGATTGTTTGTACCTGTAAGTTATATATAGAGAGAGTATTTTTAAAAATATATGTATTTATTTTTTAAATATATATAAAGTAAATCTACATCATCTATTTACATATCTAAATATATCTGTATTTACATCTATATAGAATGGATGATGTAAATACACCTTTCTCCACTTTCTCAATAACAAATTTTGTAAATATAAAGAATCACAGATATTTGCTTCAATTTTGGYATCCTTATATAGAAACGTAATAACTAGGCAGCATAATCAAGAGGTAATTAGTTTCCTCTAATCTCATTAGGCCTGTAGAAATTGCTCAATTATTAATCCTTGCAACAAAGCGTGTTTAAACAAGTCTTTTAAAAGCTGATTAAGGATTGCATTAACTTTGGCACACATTTCCTCCACCCTGTCAAAATCTCATTCCTATTTGAAATGCAAAATATCTAATTTTTACAGCAATTTTACTTTAAAGTGCTTTAAAATAAAGCACCGCAAATAAAGAGCAACAGGTGGTTGCACAGCCAACACTTACACAAAGAGATACATTTCTTCTACCATATAATGGAAAGAAATCAGGAGACTTTTCTGCATTGCCACTGCATTGCAGTATCCTTTCTAAATACTTGACTCTGTCTCCTATCGTAATTTGATTCTTACCCATATCTTCAAAGTAGGCTGCTAATTTTCTTGATTTTGTGTTGCAGAGGTTGTACAGTGCATCTGTCTACACTGATAAAGAATTTAATATTGCATAAGTCACAAAACTCTTTCCCTCGAGAAACCACTTAGGAATACTATCAGTTTTCTGAACAGTCACTAAGACCCCTGAGTCAGCTTGTTTCTATATCAGCTTCACATTAATTTCATTATCTGCACTCTGAAAACTGAACATATGTGTGAATAAAGTCAAGACTTTCCCTGAAACTGTAAATAGGAAAGAAGAGATGACAAGCACACATAGACACAAGTAGGTTTTTACTCAGTTATATTACAGCTATTTACTGTATATATGTATCCATAATATTTGTTTATACAGGCTTTTTAATTACATGGATTCTTGGATATTACCAGGCAGTGCTACACATCAGTGTTACAGTACTTGATATGGTATTTGTGTAAAGCATTATAACTCTGAAGCATAGTAGGAGATAAGTTTTTACCTCTTATGCCACTATGACCTATAAAAATTGAGTGGTGCAAATAAGGATCAATAAAAATTTGAATCTCAGCAAGTGACTGCTTTATCTTCAGTGTGTTTTTAAAAATTATCTGAACTTCCGCCCTTGTTTGGACTAGATTCTTTTAACCGTTATCTCAGCATCTTTTCAACTCTAACCATACAATGTTAGAAGTGTCTATCACTGCAGAGTGAAATCTAGGAAAACAAATAGGATGTGCAAGTAAAAGAAGATGATTCCTGACTGCTCTATTTTTTTCCCCCAGAAGAATATTTCAAGTTCCCATGAGTTCAAAGAGGACACATAACCTAGAACAGACATTGTAAACTTAAAAATTAAACTCAGGATGGTTAATAATCCTATTGATTAAGTAGTGACTACTTAGTTTAGGACAGATAATATTGTAAGTCTTCTAGATAACTGTTCTGGAACTTATTTCATTAAACTGAATTTTGCTATTGCTCTTATTTTGCTTATTCTCACTAATGAAAACAAAAATTATTCAATGAATTTCTTCAAAAAATAACTGCACAATTAATTAAAAAAATTTAAATACTCACTTGAAAGCAGTCTTCTGCCACTTCAACATCATTTTGGGAGGGTGGGTAACCTACAGAAAAAGTAATAAAAAAAACCAAAATAGACAAGGTTATTTTCTTTTTATTTACAGTTTACTGCTTCCAGTAGTCCACACCACCCTTCAATATCCAGCTATAATGATATAAATATGCTTGTTTACTTTTTTAAGCAGTAGATCACTGTATTTCAAGTTGATTTTAATAAGCACCATTCATTTCTACATTCTGTATTTTATAGACTGAGTATTCCTAGCCAAACTCCTCTCTCTTGTTCACACCTTTCTTGTAAAAGCATTTTCAAAGTGTCATCAGAAGGCAGAAGCAAAGGAGTATATTCTTGTTAATGTAGCATTTTGAAAATTAAAGGCAGATACATTTGGTTGGCCTGAATGCACACTGTGCTATATTTTGCTATAAATCAGCAGAAATTGGAACTGTGAGACCCTAAGAGAGAAAAGGACTCATATGTTCTCCAATTATTTCTCTTGCAGGGATATGGATGATATCAGCACAATTCAAAAGAAGTCATTCTAGTATGTCAAAAAGCATTTCCCTTCAAAAACACATTTCTCCCTTTGCTAATATGATAGCACACATTAAATCCCTAAATTTACAGCACATCACAGCACAGAATATTTTGTTTAAATTTCTCCATTTGAGTGACTTTTTATAAGCCTGAAAGAGACATTCTTTCCATTCAATAAACACCTGTTCTCTTCCCCCCGCTCCCTCTCCCCATCCAGCAATACATTTATCATATTTTCAGCTCCGAATTGAGTCTTGATGATCTTCAGTCTGCTCACTAGTCTCCATGAGGTCAGTGAAGCTCTGGAACCAGTTAGCCATATTACTATTAGAGTAAATTCTTCTACTGTCCCATATAAACCTGCCCTCAGAACTATTCTGTCAGCTGTTAGTAAACAAATAAAACTATTAACTGAAAGTATGTGCAGATAAAAAGAGAACTCAATGGGTCTCAAATCATTGAACTTCATAGCTTATCCTCTAAAAACACAGAAGCTGTAACAAGCTTCTGAGAAGAAGATCCAGGTAAGACACTATAACACTCTAGCTTCCTCCATTTCTTCATCTCTAAAAAAAAAAAGAGGCAATGGGTGTTTCGGAGAATTACTTTATTACTGTTTGCAAAACAATTTAAGACACTTGGATGAATGGCACTTCAGAAATGCCAGAAGTACTATTTAAAAACTGTTAAAATCTCAATATGCTATAGATCAATCCACATCCTTAAATACTGTCAGTATTAATGTTATGCAAAGTGCTTTGACTTATTTACTAAACACTCAACACCCCCCTGCCAACCCCTTCACCTGAAATATATACCTTGAGAAATATCCTCTACTGCTCTCCGAATACCTCTGTCAAATGCTCTTGCATCAGCAGGACTCTGAAATGTGAGGCCAAACTTTTTGTCATCAATCTTCCAGTGGTAAAAAGTAGGAGTAACTTTGTTGTAAACGAGGTCCTTGTTTAATGTGCATTCCAAGACCACCTTCCAGAAAGAAGACAGGAGGAAAAGACATCACTTTCTAATATATCAAATTTGAAAACAAAATGTAGTCTTTGTGAATTACCTGAAAACATACATCATAAGAGCAGAAAAAAGTCCCTGTTTAAATTTCTTCCTGTTACAAGGTTGTAACTTTAACTTCGTTTCCATTATGGCCAAATTATTCACTAACAGTTGCTGATAGGTGGTATGGGTTAAGGACACTATGTGTATACTGAATGAATCTTCCCAGCCTCAAAAGTATCTCTCTCATACCCACAGCTAGCACTTCTGTCAGTACAGACTTGCTAGATGTTCAGCAAACGAAATAGGCCACACCCCAAAAAAACATTAGTGTGCTGATATCAAGTTTTACTGTATCACTGGGAATTTTATTTGTATACTTATTCTATAAAGTTTTTGAGCACTGGACTAACTTTATGCTGCTTTCAGGCCATATCAGTTTTCTCCCAGAAAGGCTACTAGACGAGAAAATAATACAGGAGAATTGTTTTAAAAACGGAAATTAATCAAAACTAAAATCTTTTTGAATGTATTACTGCCTGTACCTAGACTCAAATATATTTATGGCTCATGTTCAACAATAATTAGCAATAATTAACAGAATTATTTGGCTACAAAACCATTACAGGTATACATGCACATTCAGTTGTGAAGCAAAGTTGCAGTCTTCACATCATTTCCCCACTTTAAATTGGCTGGTTTTTAAAATATATTTGCATATTTAATTTACCTGCAAAAATTGTTTTATGCAACATTGTTACAGTGAATGTTTCTTGATTAAAAAAAATCCAAGGTGAACAAGAAAGTATGGACGGACATGCACTGATCTGCTCCTGTAGCACTAGGTATAATAAAATGCACAGCAAGACAACCTGTATCTCTGTATTACTACTAGATTCTGAAAACCTACACTGAGAGGTGAATGAGGAATTTTAATATTCTATCATTTCAACATTAATGTATTTTCAGAATTTTAATTTTTAATTTTGATACATATGCAGCTTTTTGAGAGAAAAATACAAAATTTCTTACAGCATGTGGAAAAATGAGGTTAATTATAAACATAAGTGAGGAAAAAATCTCCAAATTTAAAAAAAAATCTGTCTGTACKTAGATTATTCTTCATATCCCTTTGTGTTCTTCCTCTCCTTTCCTTGTCTAATTATTACATAGGCAAATAGGACTTTTTCTCCTGTTCTTCATTATTTATTCCCCCTACCCTACACCCCACCACTAATCAACTCGAGTTTTACTGCCTTTTAGCTCTGTCTCTAGAAGAATGACATTCTTTCTGCACATATAAACTCTTTCAGCATTAAAATAATTTTTGTTAACGCCGCTCTGAATTCCCTAAATGGTCAACAATATGTAGGTACAACTGCCTACAAGAAAGCATAGGAAGGAATCTAACTATTTGCTGTAGATGTGCAGGAAAAGGTGCTGCAGCAAAAAAAAAAGTATCATTCTGCAGTTCTAAGGTGTATTAAATGATCGTTCTTTGTTCCTTTTGATGATTTTAAACTTGCTTCCTCCTAAAAAGGAGTTAAAAATGAAGATTTCTCATGTCACTGCATTTTCTAGGTCTGTGAGCACTTTTGGGGGATCTCTACTATATTAAACACCAACTGTTTTCACACTGTATTTTGTGTGCAGTTTCACCCAAAATATCAACCAAAAGTACTGCAAGACTGATTTTACAGCATCTCAATGAACACCTGCTCCCAAAGGAGTTAATCCAGATTACTTTATACTGAAAATTCATACCTGGACGACAAATATTTTTAAAAGATAGTACCACTGGAGATAAATTACTGGATTAAAACTTTACTGAGTAGAAGCTATGATCTTCAAAGAAACCCAAACCAAACCAGAAAACCCCCAAACCAACCCCTCCCAACCCAAAAAGGAACACTGCTACCACCCACCCCCCACCTCCAACCCTCACAACATTTTATAAGACAAGCAATCATTAACAAAACAAGCAAACATCCTATCCAACACTGTAATTGTTTCCAGCTTAATTTAAGGAAACAACAAATTTGACAGGACAACACTGATTTTTCAGATCTAAAGCTGTATGGAAAGAGACCAGTTAACACAGTAGATATAAGTGGGTAAGTGCATCGAAAGGGGAAAAATTAGTTGCATCAAAATTGTATGTGTTATCAGACATAAGAATCATATAGGTGAGACTTTATGCCTGCCTCACCTGAGAGAAAACTCAAAAAACCGTAGGTCAGAAYTAGCAGCAGGACACAAATCTATAAACACCCAGACTTCAATAGTGTTTGTTGCATCCAGAAATACTAAAACCCCAAACCAAACAAAAACCATACCAACCATCCCCTAAAACATTTATTTTCCTCCCCAAAACACTTCTATGCTTTGCAGCAACAATGTGTTTTCTCCCTGTTAAACATAATGCTGTCAGAGGCTTCTTTATGCTGAAGCATGCAAACTATCATTGGGGCTCGGGAGGAAGTATCCTAATATACATACCTCCAAAGCCTGGAAATGCAAACCAAGCTTTTAGCAATACAGATTTTTTTTTTTAGTCTTCAAACATCCAAAACTCCAATTATTTTTTACTGCACTTTGCTATGGTTTGGAACTCTCCACATCATATGTGAAGATGATACCGTACTCATAATCATAACCACATGGTTACCAAAAATCTGCCTTCCCAAACGTTTTTAGGTAGACCTTCCCTAAGATCTCCAGTGATAAGCACAACAAAAACCTGCAAAATTGTAAATTAAGTGACTACTGCTTAACAAAATTGCATTTTTTAATAAACATAGGTTACTGTTCTGAAGGTTTTCTTCATTTGGAGACTTAATATAAGACCTCCATGCCAATACAAAGCAGCCACCTTAGCACGTAATGGGAAATGTTGCAGAGTTATCAGAGTTATCAGACTCTAGACAGAAGAGCTCCAGATCCACACAATCAAGATCTAAATTCTCAGAGCATAAATAGGGCTGTATGTCTACTTACTACTATTTAATGAAAAAATCCTTTTAATATCCAGATGTCATTAAGTGCAACACTAATGAGTTCATAGCTACTCATAAAAATACTTGCTTGCTACATGTTTCTTTTCTCACCTCTACAAGCTACATTCTTTAAAGATATTAGAAACTATTTGGCTTGTGTAGACAAGATGAATCTCTAAAGTCAGAAATTTTAAACTTCAACACTTCAAAACTAAATATTTTTAAACAAAAATGAGTATTTAAGATATTAGCATCATTATCTAGGGCTTGTTTTGGAAACAAATATGAAAAAACTCTTATTGCATTTGATATAAATTTCTATTTTGATAACAGACCCCATAATTAAACATTTCTAGATACTGGATGCTATTTTACTGGTTTCTAGCTGTACTTTCAACAGCTTACAACACTACATGTAGGCAGATAGTTTCACAATTTCTCATTCCCAGCCCAAAATCTACGAACACATAAACATATAGTTTTTGATGAAACTTTTGAATGCCTTTTCTGCTAAGTAGAATCAAAGGCTTTTCTCGTCTTGGGACCAAGCAGCATGAGCTGAATATATACATGCTACAGAGCATGTGGCCCCAGTGCCACCGTGACCCTGTGACATGATTATTATTCTGTGCGTGCTTTTTTTTTCCCCCCAATTCAAAAAGTAAGATGATGTAAGGACTGTACTACAGCCCATCAGAATCAATCTTTTCTCAAACTTTAAAGCCAATTTAAAAAGTAAAAGTTTTTGAACAGCACATTTTTAGAAGAGAACAGAATTTATATTCAGTTTCAGCTTTGTATCTCTCCCTTTACACAGTTACCTGTTCTTCAGAAGAAAGATTTTAAACTTTGATTTGTCACTCCTGACTCACGATCCAAAAGATACTAGCCACTTTTTTTTTTCATGCAAAAACTTGCATGGCAAAGGACTGGAGAAGAAAATAAAACAGAACAGAGAAGTCTATTAGACTTTTCATTCAAGAATGTAAAATTCACCAAAGCCTAAAAACCTGTAAGCTTGAGCCTAATGTATGTTTAACACTAGTGCTATTAAGATAGAAGAGAGCTACTGTAAACACAATAAAAGAGAGCAGCAGGCCTGACCAGGTTAGGACGGAGTGCAATTGTTCCAAGCAGGCTGGCTGGAGCCAGATCTAGGAAGGTGAGTATAATAAAGGAAGAAACGTGTAATTATGTCAAAGTCTTCACAAAATATCCTTACATTCCAACGCAGATCTAAACAACCTGAGCAAACTAGCAGAAAGCATTCCCTCTCYTAAATTAATTCAATGGTGCCACCACTTGATTTTCTTCTCAGGTAACTAGGATGCTTTTTGCAAACCCCATGAGATGTTTTAAATAGCTTGGTACGGCACAAAAATTTTGGAAGTTCTACATGTAGCCCGAAGCTGGTTTGTAAAAGGGCTGATAGCAACCTAACTCTCAGGTATATAAAGAAATGATGAGAAACCCCCCCAACAAGGAACTTCAATATTTTGATGTTCAGTCCCAAAGTATTTAATTTATACAGCTGACTTACAGACTGAGATCTATAGTCCTAATTAAATGCCCASATATCCTATAAAATATGTGGAGAGATCTGGCACATTGGAATGGAATTGCAATGTAGTGTCAGAAGCAGTGCTTGGAGAAGCAGCAACTAAAGTCAGTTTACAAGAAAGAATAAGAGAAGATATAAAAGATCTCTCATTCTTTTTGAGTATAACCATTTAAGAGGCATCTGGAAGATACCTCCATCAAATACCTCACCTATGGATTTCAAGTTGCTTTGGAATAAATTCCACCTTTCTACTGACACATAGGTTGAACAGTAATACTGGCATTATGATTCCCACATATCTTAGGTAAAAGCCATAGATCTGAATTCCGTGTGCTCTCTAACCTGAGGTATTTCAAAACCCATGCTTCCCTGTGTACCAGAAAAGTGCTCCAAGTTCCACACTATAGGTTTTCCAGGATCAGGGAATTTCTGCAGCTTTTCTGGAAGCTGAGCCAGTTCACAAAAGAAAGACTTACTGGCCAGAGGAAGTCAAAACATAATCTAGTTATAAAGGTATTTTAACAGTGTGTAATGTGACTTGGGGGGCGGGGGGGNAAGGAGGAAAGACTTCATTTGTAAGGATTACTTTCTTCCTTAATCCACAGAAGTATTTTCAAAAATGGCTGTGTGTACCTTGCAAAAAAGTGAGTGAACTGGAAATCGTGGTCCAGCTGACCGAGCCATAATGACTTCTAGATACTACAATAGACTAAACATTCCTGAAGACGTATGTGCTCAAAGTCTGAATAACTGAAATTTCAAAATGGTTTAGGAAGCTTTTTTAAAACAATATTGCTACTTCCTCTTTGCAAGTACAGTGGCAGAGCAACCAACTAAACAGCATATGACTAGCTTAAAAGATTATTCAGATATACAGATACACACCGAGGCCATTCTAAAATGAGATCAGAGCGATGTTGGAGCACAGAAACAGCAGATTCAGCATAACTCTTACTCAAAATCAGAAGATGATCAAAATATTTGGTCCCTACTCAACAGAAAACACAATGAACCCATAACAACTTCCACTTTTACTTTATTTTTAAAGAAAAAATTAAAAATAGCATTTTATGCCACTGAAGTAATCTTCAACAGTCCTTTTCACGGTTGCCTCTTTGAGAACACAGCCTTCTCCACTCTTTCAGCTGGAACAGACAATTACATTTCAACTTCTTGATGTTGTTTTTCTTGGTCTTTTCTTTGTATTATGAAATATAATAGTCACCTTTCAATTCTATTTGGACTAAAAAACCAATTGTTTGGCTTCATTAAAGAAAAGGTTAAAAATTGTGCTTGAACAGTGAATCCACTGAGTGGATCCTAAGTGAATTCACTTAGTGAATCCTAAGAACAAATGTAAAACCATTAACTATATTGAAAGCATAAGGATCAGAACAGTGTTAGAATCAGTGACCAGATCCCTCTCCAACAGAATTTCTCTTCCAGTCCCTGCTACAGTCCTGAAAAAGTGTCATGACCTAACGATGTCCTCACATATCTTGGAGTAGGATCTTGTTTCTCTTATGCCAACAGGGGTCTTGTTGCATACTGTGCAACTTTGTTGTTAATTCATTACACATTAGCTGTTGCTTACAAGTGCATTATTTGAAGTCTGAGGGAATACATGCATAYGTAGCTTCCTTTTACTCCGTTACCAAAGCATCACTGGCTCTACAGTATTCTTCCCCACAGCCTAAATCTGTATTTGTTAGTTCCCTGAGCTTTATTCAATATACACTGGATAGATGTTCTTCCTAGCTGCATTTCTTCCACCTTTTATCCTGTGTTTTTGAGGGGCTGACTTCCAACAGCAACTTCCTAAAACTGCAGTAAGATCAAAATCTGCCCTGACAGACTAGTAGGTCACATTTGGGGGCAGTAAGGGGGGACAGATGGACACAGGATGGGACACACACACAAAAAACCAAAAAACCAAGCCAAAACAAAAAAAACTGTTCAGGACAATAAAGGTTTGGAAAACATATTTATACTGACATGAGCTCGATTTTGGACAGGAAGAGGAGCAGAGACATTTAAAGTCTTCTACCAGAAGTGGAAACGAAACAAGGCTTGCCCAGGGGAAGCAGGAGAGAGAGTGCAAACAGATCAGGACGCTGATGGCTGCGACATTTTCATATGCATGTGGAAGAAAYATTAAACCAGCCTTCAGTTCTGAGCATTTTACTACCCCCAGATTCTGAAGGCAAGCTGTGAATGTTGAAAGTATTAAGAATTAAAGAGAAAATTGTCAAGTATCTCTAAATGCAATTAAGCTCCTCAAACACAGCCTCAATAAGGCTAAAAAAAATTTCTGAAGGGAACTACTGCAAAGTGAGGAAGGAACTGCAGGTGCACATAGCTGTGCGGGAACACAGGGTACTCTGCTAATAGCACTACGCCTCGCTGAAACAACTGAGTCAGCAGAATTTCTATTTATATGCTCTCTTCCTACAACAGTCACAGTCAAGGCAGAAAAACTCAGCAGTCCTGCCTCAAGGGAGAAACTGGTATGCTTGAGAAAGAATCAGCAGTACGGTATAAGCAGCAATTCTACCTTTTAAGCTTACACAGAAGTCATGAATTATTGGCAGAAAAGAGCAAGTTCTTGATAAAAGTCATTAAGATGGAGGTTTTGTGCTTTCCTCACTTCTCTTTGTTTCCACAGTAAGACACGCCTCCCCTTCAGAAACCTATTTGGCACACAAGTAACCAAGCAAGCCTTAGTAAGCCAATTTTGTCTTCCATAGGTCTGCATGTAGAAATGGCTGAGATCCTACACCAGTTTTCCTTTTGTGAGGCTAACTTTCGTGATGCTATTTAAGACAAGTTTATTACTAGTATTTTATTTAATGTAGCTGATAAATGAATACTGTCTATATCTTCATCAAACCAGATCAGCTCTTGGGGGGGGGGAGGACCTGTCAGCTTCATGCTTTCTTCCATCTTCCAATACAAAAGTTGTTTTCATGTAAAATGGCTACTTTTTGTCATAGCCAAATTCCACAACTAACTGAATCATTACTGAGGAATTCCTTCAGATTTTGTGTTTTTAACAAGTTATCTCATTTTCCAACACACTATTAAACACAGTATCATTGGTGTATAAACAGGTTAACAAGAAGATGTAACTTAAACCCTCCATTGGAAAAAAAACCTGAATAGCAAAATGTTTCCCCAAACGGATGGAAATCTGCAATGAAAAAAATATGGTTTAAAGTTTCTAAAAGATCAACATGCTTAATTCTAGAAATGCATGGTATTACACCTAGAACAAATAATTGGCTCTTTATGTATATAATCATTGATATGGATAAAAGCTTAGCAACAGCATTAGACTGAGACTATAAATTTACTTTCTAGTCTACAAGCAACAATAAGCAAACATCTATTCTTAGGTTCTATGTAGTTTTAATAGGAACATTAAACAGATGTAAATTGTTACCGTTTTATCCCTGAGTCGTTCTCCATGGATAAGAAAATCAGCACAGCTATTCTCTTCCTGGGGAATGACTTTGAAGACTGTGACACAGCTTAGTCCACCCCCTCCAAGTGGTAACCATCCACCACTTGAGTCATCCCGGGTCATCACCACAGCTCGCACTCGTGCATAACTATTACTGGAAGAGATGCAAAAGAAGAAATTAGTTTTCCATAAACGCAAACCAGCTAAGTCTAGTTAAAAAACCAAAACAGAACACAAAACAAAACAACAAACCCACAATCAAGATAATGATAATTAACATTGTGGAAGTTCAGTCCTTCCATAACAGTCACCTAGAAGAAACCGCTCTAAGACGACCCTCTAAAAAATGTTCCTCTGTACTTTTATGCCTTCATTAGGACTTCTTGGAGCTTACATGCGATTCCTTGTAAAGAAACTTAACCAGACAATATAGTTCCTCACAGTCAAAACTGATATTCTTCTAAAAACTTTACAGTCAGTGATCTAGCTAGAGAGGGCCAGGGGCGGGAAGAGAGTAAGAATCAACTCCCGATTTATTTTAGACTAATCAAGAAGCCAGTCAGCCACCATGAAATTGCATAGAAAAGAGAACAAGAAAGCAGAAAGAGGTCAGGCCTTCTGCCACTGAAATCTAAACAAGAACAGGCTTCTAGCCAGAAACCCCGCTTCCCTTCGTCCATCCCTCCCTCCTTCCTCCCCATGCGCATAACCTSTCCTTTGCAAGGGTAGGTCAGGACACACACGCTGTGGGGTTCGACAACAAAACCAGTTACGGCTWCTTAAAACCTAGTATTTGCAGTGTCTACTAGCTGGTTCTCTCCTGTATTCGCAGTGTGTGGAAAATTACTTGCATTTTACAATTTAACAGCTTKTTCCATCATTTAGCATTTTTACAAAATAAACAAATGGTTATGACTTCATTACTTAAAAGCCAAATTCCTTTTTCAGAGTCTCGGAAAAAGAGTTTTTGATGATATTCTCTCTCAGCTTTTATTTATTTCTTTTAAATTAAATGACACATTTTAGTTTTGGTTATGAATTTGCTGCTAAATCAGATGGAAAACCCCATGGTTTACCAAAGACGTTATTAAGATCCTACATTCAAAGTATGGTTTACTGCATGAATGTAACAGTCCATGAATGAACATTCCAACACTTTAAAAGAAATAAGCTTCATGATATCTTTTGCTATGTATTTCTGATTGAGGGTTTAAGTACTTAGGCCAGTTAGCATTAGTGATGTCAAATTTAAGGACTGAACAGGAAATATTAGAAGCAGACAATGTTGTTCCTTCTGTACAAAATTATTTGTGATATAACCATTCACCAAACTGTCATATTTTAAAATGATCACTGCTTTATTTCCCGCTCCCCCCCCCCCCAATGTCCCAAAATAACTGTAGGTAGGCTTTTTTGCGTAATTAATATATTATGTTCTCACACACACACAATTCACACATATGATTCACTTATATGTATATCTATAAAAGAATTTTGCTGCAAGCATCTAAAGCTTAAATACATAACGGTTTGTAAAATGGGAAATAAAACAAGACTATCCAATTTTAGCTTATAGGCAAGTGAATTTGTTTATAGAGACTTTGTTTGCCCCCTCCAAGCAACAACCCAGCTGCCTCCCCCTAAACCTCATAGTTAAAATGACAGTTCAGTCCATGTTTCTCACCATTTCTGTACCAACATCTTTTAGTAACTCTTCCCACACAGCAGACAAATATAATCAAGAAAAATCCAATCCTTCATTGTATGCATCTATCAACTCTAATATCTGCAAATAAAAATGGCTATATCTTGATGCTTAATAATATTACTGAAAGTTGAATCATTCATTGGTCTCTATCACTGTATTTCACTCAGAGATAAGTTCAGATTGTAGTTGTACACTTCAGACACAGGCAGTCTTTTGTCTCATTTCTCTCAGGTGAAGAGCCTCTTCTAACARAAACTGAGGACACCAGGACTTTCCTCTGAAACAGTAAGAAATAGGATGCACCAATTGGTTAAACCTACACGTTCTCTTTGCTATTCTCCATTCAAGCGAACCACAAATTTAGCTTTAAAGTTATTCATTCTATAAATTTGGTTGTAAATCTGAATATTAGAGCTTTCTTTTGTATACCAACAGACTGCAGCAAGAGTTCAGTTAAGCATCATTTAGGAATATCACAGAACTTCACTTAGGCTACATGAGAAAACTTGAACTACAACAGATGAATTTTTTTTTTTTTTTTTTTTTTTAAATGAAAGTTTACACTCCACATCCATTTTCTTTTCAAGAATTGCTAAGGAGAAGCAAAGATGGAGGATACATACTATACCTCAATGGCTTAGCTACTTCCATTTGCCAGAAGTTTTCTGTCAGCGTTGGGTTTTTTCTCCCCCTTCCCTATACTGAGACGCCTAGTCTGGTCTAGTTAACAATCTTGTGTTTTGCTTCCATATTTTCTAAACTGTTTTAAACAACATTTATCCTCTCATATATTTTAGAAACTACTGTCAAATCCACTGCATTAGTGCAAGAGCCAAAATAAAATTCCCCAACAGGTAATATTTAATGAATAACCTCTTAAATTGAAACAAATTTCTGTTTTTCCAGACAACCACCCTGTAAATTAACTAGACAAACTTATTACTGTACTTGCAACAATACCAAAGACTATGAAGAGATTGCTTAGTTTTGTGGTTTTGTTGTTGGTTGTTTTTTAATATTATTTTTTATATTTTAAAGGAACTCACAATTGGTAAYGATAGCTATTTTTAGTAACAATACAAGCTTGTTTGCAATTAGCCACCAAGCAGCAGCAGGACTTAGACTGATTCCCATTTCCAGAATCCTCTGCAAACAAAACAGCATCTGCCTGTCACGCTACTGGTGCTACTGAAGCCACCCAGATGTCTTGTATCTCTAAGCGCTATAGCCCCATCTACTTTTGGGAATTTCGGAACAAATTGCTAAACTGCCGGTGTAGCTTAGCTGTGGGAAAAAGGGCAGACAAGGCTCCCATGTTTTCCAGCACCACTACAGCCTAACATTTTTACCTACTCTTGCATGTTTAGCAGCTCTATCAGGAATAACTAAACAAAAGAAAACCAAACAAACAGGGCAATCAGTTGAGCATTGCTCTTATGAAACCTTTTACTAGAGCCACCACAAACACGTGAAATGTAGCATGAAGAGCAGCATTGCAACAGCAGGCCCAAACCTATTGTATCACATCCAACCTTTCCTGAGACCCCCTGTGGCTGGAAACTCTTGAGGCAGAGGAAAAGCCAAATGGGATTCTGTCCATAGGAGCATGCTGCTTCCCAAAAGTCAGTGCTGAGCACCAGTGAAGACTGGGGACAACCACACCGGAATCCAAGATCAATTCCTAACAACTATGGAAACAGATCTTCTCTCTAACAGCTGAGTGCCTCAGGTAACAAGATGAGAGTACGGTGCTCTTATGTGATTACAGTGAGTTATAAATAGTGATGAAGCAGGAAAAAAGAAAAGAAAAAAAAAAAAGGTTATCTACAGTGTTATTTTCCCCTAGTAGTTAAGAGCTACTGAAGAGTACAGCATGTGTCTGAACAGTATACCTATTAAACTTGAAATGAAGTCATTTTAAGATAGCATAGCATATTGTGTACAGTTTCACTCTAAAAATATTAGCAAGTGAAGATGATTCTTGTATGAAAATCAAAAGCTGGAGTGGGGTGAACTAAGAAGCCTGAGAAAGCATTGGGGGGCAGAAACAAAGGGCTACAAACCGTAAGTGGACAGGAAAGATATAAGACTTACAGTCCTTGCCTGCCATCAACTTTAAGAGCATCAAGCATTAAAATCTGTCCACAGGTTTTAAAGGCTCTCTCCTCCCTCCAAAAGCTGTGTGTTTATATCATTTCAATGCTCTTGGGCCCAAACTGACTTATGACCTGGATGACCAAACTGTCGTTCAAGCCCAGGAATCACTCCACTGACCTCGACAGGCTGGGACCTTCAGCTCACCAATCCTGCTTTTGGTGGCTGCGGGAAGGAATACAATTGTAATTTCATCACTATGGCTTTTTTTGTAAAAAATAAATTATTTTGATAATTTGGGGTATTTCTTATGTGTAATATCAAGCCAATTAAAGATACCAAACATTATTACAACATTTGTCCTTTCTTCCATTAGCGATCCAAACGAGAATGAAGGTTAAGAATTTTCTGCCAAAATATTTTTCCCAGAGAAAAAGGGGAAGATGATGTTGAAGGAGGGAAAAAAAAAAAGCAGCTATCTTGTTGCATTACATTTATTTTAACCCAGTTTCAACAGTATGCAAATCTTCCCTCTCCTAGATTCATATTAAGCATTACCATTCTTTTATTTGTATTGCATCTTGCACATTTCTATTTTAATATAGGACTGAAAAATAGTAACAGTGATCTCAGAAATGTTTGTTAAGACAATTGAACTGCAATTGCAAATTGTTTTTTAGTACTATAAAGCTACTACCATAACCATCAAGAAACCTGGATCTTCAAGCGGAATTACAAACTGAACGAGAAACTGACCCTCTTAGCTTCGGTAAAAATATTTAGCATTATGGTTTCTTTCAAAGAAGGAAAGCAGATTTGCAGAAAAGGACCTTGGATTTCAGGTGGACACCAAATTGAACATAAGCCAGCAATGTGCCCTTGAGACAAAGAAGGCCAATGGTGTCCTGGCCTGCATTAGGAGAAGCACTGCCAGCAGGTCGAGTGAGGTRATCCTTCCCCTCTACTCAGCACTGGTGAGGGCACACCTGCAGTGCTGTGTCCAGTGCTGGGCTCCCCAGTACAAGAGCGATATGGAGGGAGTCCAGTGAAGGCCACTAAGATGATTACGGGACTGGAGCATCTGTCATATGAGGGAGAGGTAAGAGCTGGGGCTCTTTAGCTTGGACAAGAGAAGACTTGGGGGTATCTTATCAACATACATAAATACCTGAAGGGAGGGTGCAAAAAGGATGGAGCCAGGCTCTTTTCAGTGGTGCCCAGTGACAGGACCAGAGGCAATGGGCACACACTGAAACACAGGAGGTTCCACTTGAACATCAGGAACAACTTTTTCACTGTGAGGGTGCCTAAGCACTGGCACAGGTTGCCCAGAGAAGTTGTGGAGATATTCAAAAGCCACCTGGACGTAGTCCTGGGTAACCTGCTTTAGGTGGCCCTCCTCGAGCAGCCGGGGTGGACAAGATGACCTCCAGAGGTCCCTTCCAACCTCAATTATTCTGCGACTCTTTCTTTTATTTAATATCATATTTCAAAGCACAGCAATTTCAATAAAATACAACTTTATAAATATAACTAATATGGGTTAATTTATGAGAATTCATGATACTTTGAAGTAAGAGTTGTCACTGTGCACATTTGCTATTTATTGCACAAACTGCTATTTAAACACTTCTGACAAGGCTAAGGAAAAAAAAAAAGCATTCTGAAAAATTGTGACACACACTGCTATGAAATTACACTATCTTTGCTGGCATGCAAGTAACAGCTCCAGGCTGATCTCCGCATATGAACTGGTCATGGATCAAGGCTCTTTACCTTTGACTGGCACTTTACACACGTACTTTAACCCCTCCAACTTCCAGTGCAATATACTTATGTGTTTGTAGCCTCACCCAAAGAGCATGCATGAACCACACTTGGCTTTTTATGGTTCTTATTATCCAAACAGCTAGAGAAGTGCTCAAGTACGTGCATGCCCAGAGTACCAAAAGGTACTACCAAACCACTGAGCTAAAGTCTATTTTCCTTGCAGATAACATTTGTTGAGTATTGACTCAATTTAGAAAAAAATAATTAATTTCACCAGTATCACATGAGCATATCGGTACACTGCTGATGATATAAAGCCCTTTGTTACTAAAGGTTTAGAGAATGACTGCCACTGGCACAAAACATTAATGACTTATCTACAACAGAAGGAAATGCAAATATAGCACGAGAACTAAAGAAGACATAATTTACATCAAGAAAACGTATGACAGCATATCCCATTAATTTTTAGGGAAAGGAAACTGCTGTATATATGTTTTTTGCCATAATAACAACTACTATATGAGGCTTTGCCTGACATGACTGTTACCTTTCTCCTCTCAAAATTATACCAGCAAATCAGAATATACACCAAACAATTATGCTGGTAGAAGGCAAAACTTTTCAGATTTTCTCCTTTAAGAGAGAGGCAAAAGGTATTCTTCACAGTAAAGACAGGAGGTACAGCAACCATGCATGGCTACTGTGCCTAGGAAATTTATTTTTGTGAGGAGCTTAACAAGAAAAGACATGGATTTCCAGGAGGAACCATAGACAAATGCTGTTACATTTAGGATACTGGTACCTGCACTGATTTACTGAAGAGCTTTGGACTTTGCCAAAAAACCTGAATGGGACATTCCTGCTTGAACAAAAACAAACAAACAAAATCTACTTCAGAAACCTGAACTACCAAGCAAAATGGCTTGAACCCAAAATGGCAGAAGGAAAAAGCTACGTGGGAAACTGTATTACGTAAGGAGGGGTTAACCGGTATCCTGAAAGAACCAAAAATAGTTGATTACGCAATTATTATTTAGCAGGAGAGGCTTGTAAAACAAGGTGTTTGGCAGCACACCTACAATTCAAAAGGGAAAATGAGACATAAATGAACAAGTGTCCAGAATGGGAAACTGTCAAAATAGTATATTGCTGTTAAGAAGTGTTCTCTTGGACATAACATCAGAAAAAAAAAATTAAAAAATAGCAGCACTACAACCACATTCTTATTTGAATACAGACAACTTAAGATTTGTGACTGTGTAAAGTAACCGATTCTGCAAGGAAGAATGGCTATTACCGCAAGAGCTTTTGCAAAGCACAAGAGCACACGAAGAACGGAAAAGCTGTTAAAAAGATTTGAAACCCATGAAAATTACACACAAAGTAGATATTTGACATTTCCGTGAGTAATATTTTAGCCCTGCTCCCCAGCACCTCCTGTTGTTCAATAATTGTAGCTAGYTTCTATTACTTCTGTATGTCATTCATGAGGATTGGTTAAATGAAGTAATATTTTATCAGATTAAAGGAGATCACGACACATACTTGGGTTCCACCTCTTTTAAAGAAACTGCCTTCTAGAGGCCTAAGTTTTCATAATAGTATAGATTCTGTAACACCATCTGGTCAAGGCATATTACTTAGAAAATTGCATCTGATATCAAATACACAAGCAAATAAAAAACCCAAACAAACTTATTTTTCTTTCTACCCTTCCCCACAGAAGTTAAAAAGAACCAAAGTAACATTCAAAGATGGGTTTTGGACACATGTAGCAGAACTAAAAGGATAGTATATAGTACGTAGTTCCCCTCTGTAAGAGTTGGTGAGGTGAGCCGGGCATGGAAGATGCTTTTTAATGACTTCCACAGCTGCCTGCTTACCAACAGAGGAYTGCTGGTGCCAGGGACTCCTGGATTAAATTCCATCCAATTTTAGGCAGATGGGATAACAGAATTTGAGTGGTCAGATCCTGCTACTCATATGCCCCCCAAGTTTAATGGGCTTCCTCCAGAAAACCCTAAATTTGCCTCATTTTTACAAGCTGACAGCCATGAACTCCAGAAATATCTACTCTTCATCCCAGCCCAGCTTCTCCTCTCTCTCTATATTCCCGTAGTTTCTTCTTCCTCCTTAACCCAGAATTTCTGAAGATCCAGAGGAATCTCTTCACTCCATTTATAGTCTGTACCTCTTCTAATTTTGTGAAATCACTATTTATTTCTTATCAAGTAGCAATCAAGCTATTGGGTATTGATTCTGTGTATTAATCATGATTTGCTTATCATGGAAACATGTAGATAAAGATGAAAAAGCCCACAAATAAAACAAGAGGAAGAGATAATTTTTTAGATAAGAAAAGTTACCATTTCTTTCCAACCTTGCAAAAACAGGAGAACATCTAAAGAAACGATGGGAGACAAGCTTTTAATTTTCCCTGGCACTTCAGCAAACTTAGGACAAGCACAAGTTTGTAGCCTAAGCCAGATTCCACTGAACCTAAGACAACTTGACGCTTCCAGTAAATGTTGTCAGACAATGTCCATCCAGTCTAGAAGGAATTTTTTTTTTTTTTTTTTTAAATGAAGCTTACAGATTCAGTTGTGCCTTTTATTTTCCTTGGAATAGAAATGATTACTACAGTTTATGATACATAATTTAAGGAAAGTTTTTCAGGTAGTAGTTATATCTGAACAAGTCAGAATTCTCTCTTCTCTCAGGGCCATTTTCCTCCAGTCTTACGTACTCACAAAGTCTCTGCGCTTCACTCAAGTATGCAAGTACAATTAGATCACCCTCACAGTCAAAGCTATTAGTCATCTAGCCATGAAGATTAAGGATGGCAGGACTCTGGATACCCTGTTAACAGGAGATGTGAATGCATTAATCAACAAGTCATTTTGTAATAAAGTTCTTGACCACTAAAATAAGATGAAGGTAACATTGAATGAAGACCATAATAAGATTCCTTATGAACAATTTTAGCTACTCTAAGAAGGTATGACAGGCTGTACTGAATATGTTACTTTCAAACAAGCACCTGTGCACTTTTTATTCCACTGCTCCTTGCATTTAAGAATAGTGCTCCACAAATGTCCAGAAAGCTATTATTCTCCTCCTAACACACCTAAGAACTTATTTAGCAAAAATAAAGGACAAACAAAGCAGACCCTGCTATACTTTCTCTAACACACCAGAAAACGTTGTCTCGGATTTTATGTTTACTATGTCTGAATTTCTTTCAGCTTGTCCTGGACTATACACTCTTTGGGACAGGGACCATCTGTAATGAGCGTTAACTCAATAAAGACCTGAGTACATGTTGGTATACAGTATACAGAGCTTAGCTGGTGAGCTGCTACATACTCTTAATCTTTTGGCAATACATTTATGGAAGAAAAAAGCATCAGTCCCACTTAGTTTACTCACCTCAAGCAACACTTGGTATTAGGTAGGCAACCACAACACTTAAATTTTAATCTTGTCACATTAAAACAAATTTATAAAAGGTCCAGATCATTCCTGGCATGCATTTCCCACACAGCCTGCACAGAAAAGGAACAGAACCTGAAACCAAATAAAGCATAACCACACTTATAAAAATAATCTTCCTTTAACTGTCTTGCTGAACTGTGAGGTTGCTAATGAATGTTGTGTAAGAAACAGTGTTTTAAAACTATGTGAATTAAAACTGTAGTATTGTAATATTGTTAAATCCAAAGCTTGTCTCAACATTTACATTGACGTGGCTTTTCAAGGACTTTAACCTGCCCATATGAAAGTGCCCTTGCAAAGTAAATTATATTCTAGGAAAATCCCTAATGCTAAATTGCTCTTTTTAACATAATAAGAAAACAACAAACATCCAAAAGGATGTTTCAAACACACACAAATGGGCAAATCATAAACGTCCACACTAACGAAACAGAAAGACTACAAGCCAAACTGCAAAATGCCTAACAAACAGCACCAAAATCAGAGTAAAAAAGAAAATCTGAACAAGCCTTAAGGGAGATAGCTTGTGAACTTACAGATCTATTTTAAAGGTCTATGTCCAGTGACCGACAGGAAGCTACCATTCCCTTGCTATGCAGCACCACACTGTGATTTGAATCAGTCTTTTTGTAGTTTTAACAAACCATGAATATTTGGGATAGAGGAAATAAACTGAGACAAACAAGTGAAGACAAATGCAAAGACTTCTATTACAATAATAATCCATCAAAGGAGAAGAAACAAAAGATTAACAAGATCATACAAAATGTTTTAATAGTGTGCCCTTCATATTTGCAATACGTCAGCATGAACAATGTGACTTACATAGCCATATATAACTGTATGATCTATGTTTGATAATCTCAGTAAAAATTAGCATCCTAGCCAGCAGTCTCAAGCATAGAAATAAGTGATTCACAAGTCCTAAGGTCAGAGAACATAGGAATGTTAATAGTGCATCAAAAAAGTGTAACTAAGCCTTGTGTAACTACATTCCCTGCTCCAACTACTGCTAAAGTAATGCTTTTCACAAGTTTCTACAGAAAGCTGTATGTAATGAATACACAGCTCATGCATGAACATAACATAGAGCAAAACAGCACACTGAAAGGCCTCTCAGTTCAAAAGGAAGATTATTTAAGTTGTATTATTTGCTGCTGTTCCAGAAGAAAAGTTTAGAAACTTGTAGCCAACTGCACAGAAAAAGAATAAAAAGTATAGATACATTCCCCCCCAAAACAATAGCTAACAAAACAAAGTAAGAATACATTCACACTTCACAAACGATAGCTAGTCATGAGAACTCCTACAATAATCACCGAATCTCTCAGTCTACTCAGCAACTGAAAAGGGATCCACCAGCTACATTTTCCTTGTTTTGGCAACAACAAAGTCCTAAACAAAGGGTTACAACACTGAGATCATGAGATGATTTAGTGTTATGATTACATCTCGTTGCTTCCTCTTTGGACTTTTCAAAACCATTAATACCATTAGAAGTTATGGGTCTGAGGTGGGACTTCATCATAAGGAGGAAGTTCTGAAAAGGGTGCTGGAAATAGCTAAGTCAAACTGCACAAAATACATCATTAGCGTATCAAGAAAGCAAGTGCAACATGACACAACGCAAGCTCAAAACAGTTTTTAGACACTAGAATCCAAGCAAGGAGTAAGAGAAAGGTCTTTCTGCTCCAGTCAATCTGTGAGACAAAAATGTCATGTAGGAACAACTAGGCAGATTTTTTTTTTGGTGCAGGTCTGACATCTATGTTGCACAGTTTTACTAGACAAAACAGATTGCTATCCACCCTGAAAAAGTTTTAAGTGGCTATTTGCCACTTCTATTACACAAAATATGGTGTAATAAAATAGTTTATAAAATACAGTATAAAGTACAAAATTGAAAAACCTTACTAAGTCAATGAGATATACATTAAGCCGTTCCACAAGTATTTGTGTTCTTGTATTTAACAGCACTGAAAATGAATCCTGACTGCATAACTGAAGAAATACAAAGAGAAAATTAAACATCTCTGCTTAGAGAGACAGAAGACGACATTATATATTCAACAAATAAAAGGAGAAATTAAACTGGTGGAATAGACAGATGTAAATGATGAAGATCAAATTCAAGAAACAGGAATCTAAATTTGGCCATTTCATTTGTACCCATGTGTTTTGTTACAGACTTTTGCTCTTATTCCAGCAACAGAAGGACCTTCTCTATTCATATCCCAAGCACAGGGTCTACTATTAAAAGAGTAAGAATTACAAATAGTTTTCCCTTATTATACATAACAATGAATTTTGAGCACTTTTATCTGCAATGAGACTGTCCAAATAATCCCAATAAACCAGGAGAAGTCATTAACTGCTTTACTAGTTAAAGAAAAGCAATCAACATTTTATTATGCATCTGGAAAAGCGAGGTCAAAAGACCAGTAATATATTAAAAGTAACTTCTTTAGTGATGCTAACAAGTAATCTCTAATTTTTGAGCCAAAATTTTCACTATTTAGGAATTTAAGCCTAAAGTAGTGGCTGTATCGTAAAAGTTCATTGACAGAATTCTGTAGACTTTGTTCACAACCCAACATTGGGAATGCATTCATCACATATGAGCTTTACATACAGGATGTACAATAGTGTTTTTGAGGGCTCTGCTTCTTGAATTTGGTTGCTCAAACATCAAAAAGTTATTGTGTTTGAAGGGAAGAAAGAATATTCCGTAGTCATGCAGTAATTCCTAGACAGAATTCATTTGCCTGTAATTTTTATCCATTCCTCCCAGTGTTATTAAAGACTTGTTTATTATTATTTTTAAAAACTTATTGACTAAAAGAAAAATCAAGAGAGAAGTGACTGTTTGAGTCAAAGTATTCTAGAACTGTCACTCTGCAATTTTAACTACCTGATGACTAAAGTAGCTCATCCTTGTTTTCTTCACCCATATGTTGACTGGGAAGTGTTGTGTGACTGGTACTCAACGCAACCATCTATTTGAGGCATTTTCACGAAAGACTGAGCAAAAAACAGATATTGACTATTCCACATAAAAAGCTGATGTTTAAAGAAAAACAGCTGACACAGTCGTTTCTTTAGGAAGCACAAAAAAGAAAAGATTGCCCAAGAGTTATTTAAGGGGAAGAAAGGGGAGCTAAAAATGCCAGAACTCAAGTAACAAAAATGAAGTAATAGATGTTTCAAAAGTCAGTGACATGAAAAGAACAGGGGGAGAAGAATACGGCTTGCATAAATTCTACCAAGTAAATAACATTAAAAAGAAAAAAAAAAAAAAAAAAAAAAAAAAAAAAAAAAAAAAGAGGGGGGGAGGAATAGGGGGGAGAGAGGAGAAACAGCATCTCCTTTTCCCAAACAAGCAGCAGACACATGAGGAAAAACTGGGTGCCCTTCTTCAATGTGTGCAGCACAAACACAAAGTATTTGGTTTTAACTGTATGAGAGAAGCATAATCACAAAGCATATCACTGTTCAGCATGCAATTGTTATGCTATGGCTTTCTATAATACACTGATTTTTTTTCTTCATTAAAAGGGAAGTATAAAATCTTGTAGCTAAGTCTAAACTAGTAAAAATTTTGTTAGATTGGTTCCAATAAAAACCCCCACAGTAAAATACTGATTTTTTTCATTTTTAACTGTATATGGATTAAGTAATTTCCAGCAAATACAAGCTATTGTATTACAATCTATACCATATTAATAGTTTTAAGTAATACAGGTGGCAAGCTGCTAGGGATCATGAAGGAGTGGAAAGAAAGGTTCTAAGAAGCATTTCCACAGCGAGTAAGCAGAGACAGATGAAAATGCACAGCAATCAGATTTCTTCTTATCTTTCCTGTAACCACTTTCTGCAGCCTGATTTCAGGAGGTCCTTTAACGGAGACTGGTGAGAGAATACAAAACTACTGACAGTTCTACACTATCTTCTACTAACAAGTCCAAGGCAACTTTCATAGCTGCACTACCATTATTGTTATAAGCACTTCAATATGATTTGGCACTGTTGCCAGCAGCACTCTCCATCCTTCTCTTGCCCTCATCATTTATTCCTGCCATGCACTTTCTCCACCGGTTCTGCAACTTTGCAGAGATCAATACCGGGAAGCTGATGTGAATCAGGAGTAATCCAGAAGAAAAGTTAACTTCAATCCAGAACAATTATCCAACCTTAATCAGTGAATGACTGATTTTGGTCACAAGGCTATCTCGTAATCGCCCAAAGTGGTTCTGTAGATATGATACTTCAACACAAGTTCCAGAGTTGTGTCTGAACACATGTATGAGTGTTTGCTTCACTGTCAGCAACTGTTGCCAAACTCTCATTCACATAAATCTGGATGGATCAGGAAAAGAAGGGGTCAGTCACTTTACAGCCCAGTTGGAGCTTGACTGCTTCTCTACATTATATAGGTATTTTGAGATTAAGCCACAACTAGCAATATGAGCACCTAGGATTTAAGTCACAAAGTTTGGCACATTTGATCTCTTTCTGCAGTATCAACATAACTTAATTCTTAAATTTTCCTTTTTTTGGCTTCATGCGTGTGGAATGATGAGCACCAAATGTGTAACAAAGTTATGAATAGTTTTCTTCCTCCCAAGAAACGTGCATTTTCTTTCTCTAAATTCTTACTGCAAGAGGTTTAGGCCCTCTTTGTATGTAGTAAAGCCCAGTTTACATGCTAACAAAACAAACTGAATTTCCTTTATGTAATGACTGAATATACAAAGGGAAAGCCCTCTTGATTCCAGAAGATGCAAGGGGATTAACTCTGGTAGCGCAGAAAACAGATACTCTGAACACTGCAAAAAGTTTATCCACAATGTGGTGAAAACTGAGATGCAGAGAAACCACAATTTTCAAGAAATACAACTGAAAATACATCACAATATGAGAAGCAATTATAAGCACATGTTAACCTGCATGTAGCTTTTAATTTTGATATCATTAATCCACGTAAAACCTAGTATTTTCAACACGGAGATAAAAGAAACGAGCACTATCTTGCTGCAGATTAAAACACTGATACAGCATACCTGGCCAAACTTTTACACTCATAAAACAGTAGTTTTACAATAAAGTAACACTAAAGATTGTAGTCCAACTGTATGAATTTAGAAGTCTGAATGCAAACTGTAATAAGACTCAGCAAAGGTTAAGAGTACTCAGTCTGGATCTTTTTATTGGAAAGGAGTTACAGCAACCTCTATTTGGAAGAAGTTTAATATATACCAAACAAATGTGATTTGTCTGAAGTGATTCATCAGCTCATCTTCACTGATGCACAGTCACCAATATTAAAGGAAATATCACCCAAAAAAAGTTTTAAAATAGAAAAGTACCCGTTAAGAACAACCTCGAAAAATTCATTTGACAACTGAACCTTTTCTGCTAGAAAACATTTATTCATTTTAAGGAATAACAAAAATCGATGAAGTGACTATACCTTTAACTAACTACTTGTAATGGAGACTATTTAAATTTTAATTGAGACTAGTCAATTTACTGGTACAACACATTTTCCAAGCTGCAGTACTATTGGCATCATGAACCACTGTTGCTTGTTAACACTTTTTTTTTTTTTTTCAGTTTGTGCTCCTGCATTATTATGCCAAGCACATAAGGGAGAGGAAATACAAATCTCCCCTCTTCAAAAGAGGAAGAAGAAGAAAAAAAAAAAAACATGAAAACCCTTCAAGTTTTGCAGCTATTCATCCTTTAATAAGGATCATTATTTACAGAAGGTTATTCAGTATTTGTTGAGAAAGCAAGGAAATACAAAATCCATAAATTTCAAGCTTTAAACACTGGGTTCCAGTACACTGGCACTCAGAAGAAAAACAGCTTCTAGATTACACTCATGCAAGCATTTTGACACAGACAGATGATGAATCTCCACGAGACAAATTAAGGAGCAATGCTCCACTGAACAGTTATACAACAGGAGTACAGTATACTATGCATAGCACATAAATGCTACATAGATCTCTCATTTTGTGAGCTCCTTATTAATTGCAAGGTTTTATTCATAGGAGATGTCTAAACAGTCATACATGTAGAGTTCTACCAGATTCAGCATCTGTAGGTCTGCAGCAGAAATTATTTTATTTTGTGGGATAATGGGAAGGCAACTAAACCTACTCACCTAAATCCAGCCTGAATCCCTACCCCTTTCTTCTCCTCCAGACTTGGGGCACAATTCTGCTACTTCCTTTGTGTTAACTCAAACCAGTATGCAACTGTGAAGTGAGCTGGCTGTGCAACCAAAACAGAAAATCCATCATCCCAAAAAGATTGTTCTGACAGATCAGTGCCCCAAATCACCTGCAGTCATATGTCCCTTAGATCTAAGGCCAAGGCTGCGTAGGTGAATGCAAACTATCCCTTTCAGTGGCAGCCCAAAACTGTACATCATTAGAAATGCAGATTTATACAATTATTTAATGACTTACCTAAACTATTCATTGGGGGGGAGGGGGGGCCTTTATATGTAAATTCATCTTTAATCCAGAGGAAAGCCATAAAAGTCATTTCTCTAGTCCATACACAAATTTCAATTCTAAATAGTTTGCCTTTTGTTTGTTTGTTTTGTTTACTGCTTTAACTCTGGTTTAAATCAGTCTGAAACTGATGACCAATAACATAGCCATTTGTCCAACATGAAGATCCATTTGCTCCTCCTGTATAGTATGGAAACAGACAAAATTACCCTTTCGCTTTAGGAGCCCCAGAAACAAAAAAAAAAATTTTCTGTTGCATTTGACATATTTCAGTGACTGTAGATCTATTATACATACACTTCCACCACCAGATGTGGATCTTAGGAAAGTCTCGTTCAGTCAGGATACTGCTACAGTAGTGTCTTCCAGACACAGCCAGTAGTGCTTACATTCAGTTGTACATAAAGTTTGAAAAAAATAGAAATTAAAAACAAAATAAATCAAGCCATGATTAACTTCACACAACTAGAGGCTGACAGCATCACAGCCTTGTTTCAGACATGAAATAAATACTTTTATCATTTTAATTTGAAATTAGCCCTSTAAGTCTATTTATGCATTTACTCTTGATCCTCATGTTCTAGCTTCCCGAGCAGCAGTTACACGGTTAAAACCCAATGCCTATTAGAATAAACTTCTGGTGGGAAGTGCTAAGAATTCACTCCGCTGCCTACCAATCTATCCAGAAATCTGTTCTCACTCCTACTTCCTCCTGTCTGTTCCTTTTTGAAACAGCAGTAGGGGGATTGGGAGTTTGCCTTTCCTCTACTGGATCACAGTTGTGTACATGAACTGTACCAGACCATATGGCAATCTCTTTCAATTCGTAAGAGGCAAAACAAGCTCCCTACCAACCCAATCCAAAGAGATCCAGGTAACAGAGAAAGCCTACAAAGACCAGTGTTCACATCTCCGTGTTCACAGAGACCAGTTACTAAATTCTGCTAATATATTAAAGTAACAAGTAAGAACTACAGAAAATGTTGCTTCAAGGATAAGCACAGCCCTGCCCATACTCACATAAGCATTTACAGCGTGCTCCGGCTTCTCTCTCCAGCATACACAAAACTAGCCAGCTGCCTACATGGAACTTTGAGTAGTTCAGAGAAAAACCAAAGACTCAGATGCATTATTCAGCATGCAGGAAGGCTTTGACATAAAGAAAATTACTGTATTGAAGGAAAAACAGTGGCTGTTTAATGAGCAACGCATGCAGAGGATGAGCCTACTCACAGGAGAGTGAAACTGAAGAGGAGAAAGGTTGAAAGCTGAAAAGAAACCTCCGTCTGTAGCTGCCTGGAAGCTGCCAGGCGGAGGCAGGCCAACCAGAAACATAGTGGAGATGGATTTTCCTTTTGTGAGCGGAAAACATTAAAGTTTTATTGAACACCAAAGTGCAAAAATCCATCAGGAAAACACCAGACACAGCACCTCAGGAGAACTTCCACTACTCACTCTCAGCAAAGAGCGGCTAAGTTTCTCACAAAGGCCCACCCTTTGGATACATGAAGTTGTGTTTAGCTCTTTGGTAAAACTAGGATAGTCTGATCAAATACACTGGAGTAGGATCTTGTTCATTTCCTTTTCTGGAAAGTTAAAACAGATTTTTACAGAGACTTTATTTTCAATCTTACAAAATAATCATTGCATTTTACAACAGCTTTTAGCCCAGCAGCCAAGTTCTTCTGTAAAATAGTAAAAAATTTTGTCTACATTTCCATACTAAGTTTTAGGGAACACGGCTTACATGAACATGCAAGGAACTGACTTGACAGAAAATAGCTCCCTCAGCTGGAGATGCGTAATTTTTACTTTTTAGTTTAATTCAACTAGTAGAGTCATTAAGTATGTAACTAAATTATATTTGTATAACAACACAGTAGTCTAATTTTCTTATTTTAACTTTACTGCTCACTACTATGTTCTGAAGTTCTTACTACCACATAGATAGCTTATTGAGAGTAACAAGAAGCAACTGTATCAGAGGGATTAGGGAGCAAACCGAAAGCAGCGTAAGGCATTGCCCATTACCTGCCCTAAAGAAACAGGAAAAACACCAGAGACAGACAACTGCCAACTAGCTGGAGATATATCCAGGATCTGCCTATATTAAAACATAACTACAATAAAAATCAAAATTAGACTACAGTTTGCCATTGCATCATTTCTTCTTCAACTTTAATATTGTACACACTGTGGAGATGGACATGGGCCATACAGGATAAGACTGAATAATATTCTGCCTTTAATTTATAGGTGTTAACGCACCTGTAATCTGCAATCACAGATCCATGACATTTGATATACTAATACCAGCAGTGTTATTATAAAGAACCATTCACTCTTTATGTTAAGGTTAAATATTCATCCCTCTGTCATTCTCTCTGTCCACACTTCATTAAAAAAAAGGACATAAGCAATTAAAGAAATAAGGAATGAGGTGGCCAAGAGATTTTAACAAAATCTCTAAGCACTAAACTAAGAGGAAGCCTGACCACATCTGTATTTGCCTTAGAGAGAAAAAGTCATCCTTTACTGAAACACTGCTCTAGACATGACTAAAAATTGCCACTTCCAGAACAACAAAGAAAAACAATTTTCTTTTCATTGATAAGCAGCTATGAAAAGAAGGCACCTTTGTATTTTCTTAGTTCTGCTTTATGTCGTAATTGCATGTTATGAAGATTAAACATCCAAAAACCTTAAGGGTTCAAATGTTAGCGTGAAAAAGTTGAAGGGTTATAACTCTCCCTCACTTAAACCTTACAATGAACACTGGCAAGAGGATGTCAAAGATGCCACTAGCCTATCACATTTTCAACCTCCAAAAGACAGCTGTAAAAAAACAAACAAACAAACAAAAAACCACAAAAAACCACACACACAAAAACCCAAACAAACCCACCTTTGAAAGAAACTTTGAAATCAATGTTTAACAGCAATGAGTTAAAATAGTAAATAGTCTAAAAGTTAAAATACTAAATCTTAGAAGTCCTATAGGGCGATATAGATTTCAGAAAGCTCATGGAACCTCTTTAGGAACAAGGTTCTCTAATTCACGCCACAATAATTTAAGGTTCAGTTAGTGTCAAGCACCATTATTTCTTAAGGGCTTTCCTCAGACAGATTGTATGTCAAATAGATTTAACCCCAGAGGTGTAACATGATCTTATAATAGTTATGACTAAATTACAAGTTTTAAAGTAGACAGCCATCAAAGTAAGGAGAACAGGCAATCGTGGATTCAGGAAATATACATTCCCCCATAGTCAGCTAATGGCAACTTTAATAGGATGTGATGGATTTTTCTCCACCAGGAGAAAATACTGCCTGCATTTCTGCTTCAACAACCCACGCCAGCTGACTAATGGAGTTATATTTTTGTCTCATATGAGGATGGTTACTTGCCCATCCTCTAGCAGTTGCAGAATGAAACATTAACAGCAGCTGTGGGGCGAACAGAAAAGCTGCTCTATTTGGTAGCCAAGATCCAAAGTACAGGCCTTTCCCCTCGAACAGTGGAGCTCATTTTCTGTGACAGGATGACGAAAAGACACAGCACAGAACAAGGCCACTTTTAGGGCTTAAAGTAGCTAACTGAAGATACTTTTAAGGAGTAATAAATCTTCATGGGGAGGAAAAGTAAAGGATTCACAGAAATTAAAAATAGGGTTCTTGGACAGGTAAGAGCCCTTGGGAGCTTAGAAGCAGTTGTTGGAAAGAAATACTGGTGGATCAAAACAGGGTTCTTAAAACAACTCTTATCAAATACTATTAAATGTAAAAACTCTTTACCTTGGCATAATAACAATCCTAATCATAACAGACCAATCCCAAAGAAACACTTCTGCCACACTACTGAATAATCAGCATATGCCTGCAACTAGAAACATCTTTTTATGCAAGCACTTGGGCTTCAGTCCTGCAAAAATTTAAATATATCACTCTGAGTAGACCTACAGATCTCTGTGGAAGTCTGTAGAGTTTATCAGACACATAAAAGCTAACACGTATTTATAAGTCTTGCAGGATAATTGCTTTTGGCAGAATATAAATAACATTGCTCTAATGTGTTTCAGCATCGTGGTCTCCTTCCTTAAGAACCAGGCATTCTGGTGAAGCCTGTCATTCTTCATATAAAGAGTGGCAGCTGCATAGCCCACAGAGACCTCTCTTTGCATTTTCTTTAAAGTTTCAGAATAGTGTTTCGGCGTTCTTTAAAAGTGGCAAGAAAGCTAACAAGTGAAGCTGATAAAAATTGCCTAGAAATGCTTTCTTACTAGTGCCATGGATACCATTGGTAGGACTGGAAGCAATTCTTAGACAAACTATCTATAGCTTCCAACACTTCCAAACAGTACATCAATTAGGCTGTGGAGTTTACTAGGTATTTTTCCAGAACCCAATGCACTGGGTGACAGGGCAGTAACTCAATATGAGAAGCAGTCTTAATAAAGGACCCTAATGTTCACTGTACTATACTTCAATGAAAAAGCTTAAAAATCTGCTACAAGAAGAGCTTTCAAATAGCAAGACAGGCATCTGAAATAATTTTAGAAACTTAATGCCAGTAGTTTGCCTAATTGACTTTTAAATGCATAGCTAAAACTAGGCCTTAGATTTCTCTCCTTGTCAGTCGTCTTTATCTTTTCAGCATTGTCTTACTGTCTCTATTGCCTTTCATTTTAACTTCTAGCAAGGATAAACTTGAGCAAAGAAAGGGAACTTTGGTAACCCAATGCCATTGAGAATTAAAAGAACGATATATATCACCTACTGCAGTCACTACTGCTTCTGCGAGCCCCAGCTGGAACAGCAGATCTGTCTTGGCAGAAGGCCCAGCTCTAATAAGGGGAAAGGAATTAATATATTTGGTAGACATAGGTAGCTCTTATAGCAGGTTTACTTTTGCCCTTCCATCCCTCCCCCCACCTTATTTTCATTTGATACCTTCATCTCTCTAATCCCACCTTGAAAAAACAAGACGGTTTCGCTGATGATACATCATCAAGACTTTACAGCTGAGAAAACGTTGCATACAACAAGAACAGCCCTGGTGTAATTTACTTCTAAGAAATTGTCTACAAGAAGTCCAACAACACTAACAGCAACGAGGGGAAAAAAGTTATTTAAAATACTCAGCGGCTCTCTCAAACCCATATGGTTTCACATTTACAGTTTATATTGCCTTGGCCCAAATAACCAGTTAGAAATTCCTTGCATTCAATTGATTTCTATTAAGCACATTTTGTTTCGTGTACAAAAATGACAGATAGACCTACAGGTAAACGGAACACACAGATAACTTTTGAAGTATTTACCTAACTTTTAATCAAGAAATCCTTTGTTTGCACCTCAGATGTATCTAGTGTAAAGTAGCATCTTTAAAAAAAAGCAGTTTCCAAGTATTGATGAGGCAGCCCTGACTAAATGGAGACTGAATGAAGGTGACACAGGCGATCCCCTCCCCGCTTCATGAGGTCCTTGTTCATGGCCAAAGCCAAGAGCACCAGCACCTCCCAATCCCCTTTCTCCTTCTGCTAAAACACTACTTTAGCATCAGAAAGCAAGCAGTTGACACTGACATGACCGTAAATTCAATGCATTTCCTAACAAAATGGAATTGTTAAGTTTTTCCCTAGAACATCATGCTTACCATTTTATCTCATCACCTTATTCACATGGTTCTTGTGAGACAAACCATTTCAAGAAAATACCCATGCAGCACACAATGCTCTGAAATACTCCGTTTAGATACTAAGACTAATTTCAAGTTCTAACATGCAAACATGAACAGCAAACTATACCAAAAGATTAAAACTGAATAATCTGGCATAGTAATTTTAGTTTGCTTCAACTTCTGAATGCCTGAAAACACAACACTTGTATTAAGAACAGTATTGCTGCTAAAGTAAAATGAAGTCCTACCAGACAACCACATGGTAAAGTTTTCCACCAAAGAAATCCACCAAACAAATAATATATTTCAGCTCAAACTTGCTGATGAGGAAACAGATGCATATGGAATTTAACCAAGTATAGCAAATGGAAAAGTCAGAGAAAGGATGTCAACAAGAATTTTTGCCAGATCCTTTATGGCAATTCTTATGTTTTTATGTAAAGCATTAATATCTTAAGGTAATAGCAGCATTAACATCTTAAGATAATAAAATATCATACTAAATCATTATTAATTTGTGATGTCCTTGGAACACTTTGTGCAGATTTTAATTAAATCTCTGAAGATCTTCAATATCTCAGTTATCAAGTTTCCTGAACATTTTCAAAGGGAGATTTCCAGTATCCCAGAAAGGAGAAACTGTAGGTGACCCCTTTGTTGTAGTTTTCAAGTAGTTCTGAACCATCATCTGCCTTGTCACAAAAACTTCCCCAAACCATTTCAAACCACAGATCAGCTTTACCATTAAAAAGCAAACAAGTGAGCAGTTAAGTTCAGTGGATTTTAAATAAATCTACTCCCACTCTCCCTCATTAACTGATCTCAACTGTAAATTTGCTTTAGATGCTTTAAGAGGTGGCTATTAACTACATAGAGACAAAGTTATTTTGTGTGTCAAAATGACAGCACCGGTGCTATTTATTTAGTGAAACTAGAATTGTCAGTGTTGGTAAAACGCAGGGCATTAATGGAATTCTTTTTATTTCTATTTTAAATGGCTTGTGTACTTATGCAACTTTAGCTTATTCTGAAATACTTCACAGGTTGACAGAAAGGATCCGGAAAAAAACAAACCCAAACCCATTCTGAAGAGTTAAGTATTTCAAATTATGTAAATAGTCTATCAAAAACCATTAAAACAAACCCACCTATAGCACATATCAGTTATACCACTACAAAACTTCATACCATTTGGGGGAGGGGGCATTTAAAAAGAAGTTCAGATTTACATCTCTTTAAAAACACCCACAGAATTATGAAGATTTGCTTCCAGACCTTCAGAACTATAGACAGATAATTTCATGCAATCCCAAATAGTATCATTAATACTGAATTCAACTTAATTCCTCTGGATCTTGGAACCTCACTTGGTAGCAGCCTCAACCACCAGATTGGGCAACTGCTGCTGCAAGGCTAWGTATTGAAATGAATAAACCACATACAAAACATTTTCCTTTGTGAAGGAAATGTTACATAACGGAGCTCAAGAGACTTGAAGATTAATGAACAGAAGTTTTATCATTAGGAAAAAACAGACCCTAAAAAAATGATAGACAGAAGTAATACATAATCCTCCCTACTTCTGCTGTCAGATATTAGAGCAATTTCTGATTGTACTCTCTATGGAAGTTAGAGGCATACAAATACTACCTGGCTATTTAAACCTTGAGAAGTATCAATCTGAGCTTCTTGTGATCTACTGGAATAATGCACAAAGAAAGGGTTAGACCAAGAAAACTTCCTACTTTTTGACCAGCATCATTATTACCAAAGGACATATCCCAAAGTCAAACGGAAGTGATTCCTGACAAAATTATTTGCTGAGCTATAGTAAGAACTCATTGCGGAGGAAAGCAAAAATAGTCCTTTGGAGAACATCATTTTCCAGTGTAAATAAAGACAACAGAAGTTGCATCCTACTGAAAACATGATACAACCAAACTGATTTTCTTGGTTAATGATAAAAGCTTGAATATCATCTTTCAATTTAACTGTTAAGACTGCATTTCTCAGGAACCAAATATACCATTTTATTATATAGACAAAATAAGGGAATATTTGTCTCAGCTGAGGAATACCAAAACTGCAAAAAATCCCCTCTCACCAAATACACCCTAGATCATAGATATTAATGCTGTAACTGGGAAATGACAGTTATACTTTCTCCACTGTAAAATACCTAACTATAAATTAGACAAGAAACAAAAAGTGTAGAAAGCAGATCCTTTCTACTGTAGGATACTATGATTTCCTCACTATCTGATTGTAATTGCCTTGGAAACAAACTATGAAGCAACCTCAGAAAAGCTGGCCAAAATTACTCTTGCCCTTGAGAGGTGACACTTGTTCCTTCCTTTGCCATGTGAAAGTTAATTAGGATATCTCTTGCAACTTCTCTACTGAAATGATCTTTTCCTGAAGCACATGGCACAGATTTGGATCATTATGCCTTATTTGGGATGATACATTGATCAAAGCTCATCATTTGCACCCTCCAGCTGGAAGGACCATGAGGACCTTAAAGCTTACTTAAAGCTTTTACTTCATCCATTGAGCTTCAGTTGTGGGGATCAAGCTCATGCAGCACAGATTTGCCAAAAGACAGAAAAGCCAATCCTATACCTCCCAGTAGCTGCTCAGGCCTTAAAAACAACAGCTGAAATAACAGATATGGTAAACTTATTTCCAGTTATTCCACAAGTCTAATCCATACATTTTGATTTTTTTCAGAAAAGAAGCTATACATATAATTGTAGTTCTACTTCAGGAAGATTTGTTCACAAATGTCAAAAAAGTTGAATTTTCTGCAGTGGAGAAGTCACTCAACATTGATTTTCAACATTTCTGTAATGTCTTCTCCTTTCACTGCTGAAAGGAGGATGAACTCGTAGCCTGTGGGAAGCATTCTGTCCTTCTACAGCAAAGGAAACACATGTTTTTATTTGGGTTATGTTTTTGTTGTCCCAGAGTGGCAAAAACCAGGCTTCTTGCTAGCATTGCTCAAGGGTAAAACCCTGGTATTAAGACCTGTACGGGTACTCGGTGGGCCAGTGTCTCAAAATGTCTCAAAGAGACACTAACCAGTGTCTTATTTTCCAGAGAAGCTTTTCAGGATAAGCTGTATGAGAACACTAATATGGAGAAATGCTCAGAAAAATGCTTCCTAAAATGCTAAAAACAAAACAAAACCTACAAGGATGGGTCTCTCTAAAAGCCAACAGACTTCAAAACACAGAAAGATATGCCATTTCCAGCAGTAAAAAAAAGAAACAAAAAACCAGTAATGCAAGAAAACTACAGTTTTAAAAAGGTACAGCAGAGAAGGAAAGAGAGGGGAGAACCTGAAAAGCTCCTCTAATTGGACAACTAAGCATTATCAGTTTTCCCCTAGTTAACCACAACTTACTCCAGAAGAAGGAGAATAAAAGGCCCCCACAGGAAATTAGACTATACTAAACTATAGCACTCTAAATTCATGTCTTGTTCTGGAATAGCTTCCTTGAATAGACCTGTTCTTCATCCAGAATTCAACTAATAGATAAAGAAGAGCTCATGTTTTCTACCTTGCTTCAGGGGAATGAATGTGGACATATTCCCCCTTTGAAGGATTTGCAGGCAGCCATAACAGAGAAATGAAAGGTAGTGAATTCCTGCACTGTCAACCTAGGGAGTTCAAAGGAAAACAAAACTGGTTTGGATCGGTGACAAACATAAAACATGCTTGCACAAGCATCTCCTTTACACTGTGCAGAGCACCCTAAGTATATGACGTAAGATACTTAAAAGCACGTGATAAGGCAACACTACTTTAGCTTCTTCTGAAACCATTTCCAAAAAGTCCTCTTCACCCCCCAAACAACCTGAAAACAGAGAAGCGTCTAATCCCATAACAAGATTCCCTCAGCCTGCCTTTAGCCAAGAGGCTGGGGTGGAGGTATGTTCACGGACTCAATTTTCAGTGCCCCAGGCAAATGCTTAACCGATTTCTGCAAATCCTCCATTACCTAACGTGGGGTTGTTAACATGCACGATTCTTTTCCATCACCATAGTAACAAAGCACGTACATTTTAAGGTGCATATGGGGGCTCTTCTAGAGGATGTGTCAAGTTGAATACAGCTAAGACAATGTAAGATATTTTAAGCTAGACCCGTTCAGTACAAATACAGAAAGCATGAAAGTACTGTGCTAGAGAGCATCACAGGACTGTTCAAGTAGTGGTTACACATCCATTAAGTTTTCTGGAGGCTGAAAGAAGTAGAAGATGAAGCAAGATTCAGTCAGGACACTTATGGCCTTAATGCATAAAAACAGCTGTGTAATAACAGCCTGATTTTAGACACATTCTAACTTCTTCAGGAACCACAGAGCAGAATGTAGTAGAAAATTTTAAGTACACTTTACCTACCAATTGCCAAAAAAAAAAAAAGAGGTAGAAAAAAGATCTAATTAGAAAAACATATTTACTGATTAAAAAATGACAAGCAACTGGCATTTTTGTTTGAATGAGAACTGCAAGTACTTTGCACTTACATGCCTGAAGCATGACAGTACTCCTGTAGGATACATAAGCGACACCACAGAAACCCAGGCTTAATAGTAAACCATATGTTAGGTGCCTCCACAGCAAATATGCCCATACATGTCAACAGCCTAACTGGCACTCTGCGACTAGCATGCTAAACGCATAAAGCCCATAGTGGCATGACTTCTCATAACAGATGTCATTATCGCCTTAAAAGAACCAAACCAAAAGCAAGTTCAACATAACAAATGTATTATTATTACCTCAAATAACTTCTCATACTACACTAGAGAGAGCTTCCAAACTGGGGGGAAAAACCCCAACACCAAAACCCCAACTTTCAGATAAGGATTAAGAAAATCATGCTAGCAGAAAGAATATAAGAAACAGCACGCTACAAGTCTGGATAGAATTACAGCAATATTACCAACATCTGAAATATTCCCATAAATTGAAATCTGTAGATTAAAGACTAAAACCAGACTAAACTGCAGAAGCAAACAAACAAAACCCTAACAAACTTGTTAGAACATTGCTTTACTTTTCAATATTAGTATTTATAGAATTTTAACACTTATTAAGATGAAGTCTTCAATTACACAGCACCACCTGTGCATGATCAGAAGGTGCAGTCCTCCTGTCTGGCACAGGATGAGCAGCAAATGAGGCAAGGGGCTGAAAAAAAGAAAATGGGCATTTCCTAGTATTGAAGGTTTGAGAGCAGAACCCAGGCAATCTGATTATATTCCTGGCTCTACCTCATTATCAAAATCATCAAAATTCATACCCCCGGCCACATGGATTATATTTGCACAAACAATCTCAGTTCTCAAGCCTGAAAATTCTCACGCATTTCATTTTACAACTTTGCATTCCCTTGGCACACTCATTATGTACCATTGGTACCAGCAACCATAATTTCTTCTACGTTTTTTTTTTTCCTTAAAATCTTGCAAAATTAAAGTAAGAGACAGCAACCCCAAAATTTTTTGCGTAACATCAGTAGCACAGATCAGTAGCATTTGAACTGCAAGTGGAACTTGTAATGAGATAGATAATTGCCCCCTGAAGAGGGCACAAACATACCTATCCTAGGTCTACCCTACTGGGAAACTTCCAATCTATTCTTGGTCCTAAAGGGAGCAAAAACCAGTGATTAGCAACAGTAACTAGTGCTTAAAAACATACATGTTTGGTGCATAAGGTCAGCCACTTATGTAGATTTAAAAAAATCCAGAATTTCCTATTTTAAATGTATAGGCCTCAACTCTAAATCCTGAATTAGCTTCTTTACGTCTTTCAAAAGTGTGTTCCTGTTCAAGGCTCAACATATATCGGCCTCAATCACAGGCTTCATATTAAGGCATGCTGTACTGGGATCCAGAGTAAGCACGCCACACACAGAAAGAAATACCTAGGGCACAGAGTACTTCATCACGTCCGAGAGGCTGAAAAGTTTCTAGGAAGCTACATAAAAATTCCTAAATCAGAGCAGGCTCTGTACTCCCAYCTTTCACTATCCCTACTTAATCCTTTCAAAAGGTTAAAGAGAGAGAAATCACTTCTGCCCTCAAGGTTTATACCACTTCACCAAAACAGTTCTGCACAATTTCTGAAAGAAAAAAATCCCAGGCAGGAATCCTCACTGAGAATTTTATCTTACCAGTTCTGGGTTTATTTAGGGAAGGCAGTCAGTCTCAGTAACAATTTTTAATAAACCTGACACTAGTTTTCAATAATTACTTGTTTTATTAATGAAATTCTTGATAATTCTTGTTGCTACGTTTGTTTATTCACAGCATTTGACTTTACTAAAACTGAAATCAGTTTCATTTTTGCTTTGACAAATTTCAGTTAGTGTCGCAACTCATCAGTACAAGTCAAAGAAAAAGGGTAATTATCAACACTTGTCAGATCATCTTGGGGAATTCTATTTATTTGGTACTGTTTTTCTGGAGTTTCTTTTTTTAAAAAGAAAGAAAAAAGGACAACTCTTCCATAGACTTTAATGACACTGGCTCTTGCAAACCATTCAAGCCAAACATCGGCTCACAGAATTTCTTTAGGGGTTCTGAACAGGTGAGTGTTTGACTCACTGTAGCAGAAGTATGGATTACAAGACTTCCTCACCTAACTAAAATATCACAAAGAGCAGCAGTCAAAATTTTCAAACTCAAGAATGAACAGATCGGGGGGGGGGGGGGGGGGGGGGGGGGGGGGGGGGGGAGGAGATCTTAAAGATCTTTACCACCTCATTTTTAAGATGGTTTGGATGTTTCAACAAGTCACATTTGGGGAATTCTTGTGTAGCACACACATGAAAAATATTTTCTTTTGAATGGAAGTTTGGTGTCAGGCAGCAATGCAGAATGGAGCACAGTAACTGCTGAAGTTTCTATGGCCTATTTTCCCTGTTTGAATTGAAGTATTTACTGTCATATGACAGTAAGTTCTTAGAGAAAAAACGCTTGTTATCTTCTTGCATATATAGATGCATTTATCATCATTATATTGGGACTTTTTTATTATTATTATTAATTTTCCCCACCTTATTTGGAGCACTGGGAATTAGGGTCTGTAACTGTGTGTAGCAAGTCAGTTATTTAATTGGAGCCACATTTGTAAACAATTTTAGTACTCAAAAGCACTTAAACGCACATTTTTTGTCTCTTAGCATATCTAAAGATTTGTTGGTAGTTTGGGGTTGTTTTTTTTTTAATTCTTTTCTTGTCATACGTAGGAGAAACAGTGAATATAAAGCACTGAATATAAATAAATGAATATACATTCTTTTAACAAACTGATATCACAGATATCAGCATGAACACTATGTAAAAGATAAGCTTGAAAAGATGTGAAAACACATGCACTTAAAATGTCTGCTTACTTCCTACAAGTAAGTGCTGTTCAATACCACCATAGTCTTAAAGACTGATTCCTATTACAGATATTTTTCAAGTAGGAGAGATATCATGCTTACCCTGCTACCATATACCATAAAATATGTTACCATATACAACATGATACCACCTCAAGTATGAGAAAAACCACAGGGAGTAGTGCCAGTCAACAGATTTTACTAGATCATAGTCTAAGCACTAGTAAAAAAAAAAAATCTTCTCTTACAGAGTACGGGAAAAGTAAGCGCAACAAAAGTATGTATTGCTATTGTCTTAAGTCTAGAAATATATGTTAATACAGCATACTAAAAGAGCATCCAGTCCCCTTCCTTCCCCTAAAAAACAAGCATCGCTGAAGATTATTTCTGCTGAATACCAAGACAGGTTAGAAGGCACACCTAACAAAGTATTAAAAAGTATAAAAAATGTTGCAAATATGTTTACATCTTATTGAATTTTAATTTGGAATATCTGTACCACATTAGTTGCTAATAATTAAATAAATACTTCACAACTAGAAGTGCTTTCAGAAAGAGGAGTGAATATTTTCAAGGGAGAGAAAGGAGGAACAAATTTCATATTTTCAGGGACCATTTAATTTTTGTTTACAACCAATTCCAGCCATTCAGTAACTGTGAAACTGTGCTAGTTAAAATTTTCTTGCTTAAATGCTGTTGCACATTAGAACAGAGAGGAAAAAGACAAAGATAGTTCCTTTTTAACATATCCATAAAGAAACAGGGATCCTCGACAACATGGCAACTCCCAGCCATCTTCCAAATTCCTTTAAGGAAACTGCAACATGTTCCAATCGAGAAAGAAGAGTAAGAGGGAGAAAGCAGATATTTAAACATCAGAACACCATTTAAGACAACATACATTGTATGCCGTATCAGTTACTTTTTTTGAATCAGGGGAGTAAAAACCAAAAAAGACAAAAGTATTTCCCTTGTCTCCTTTCTAAACTTGTGTCAATATTCTGAAAAGTGGTTTTTTTTCTGCTGTTTGTCATATCCCATCAAGTCACCACCAACGCATACAATTTCTCCAGATATACACAAGAATGGGTAAATAACAAACAAAAATGCCAGTGTTTAGCCTAAAAACCACCACGAATGTCCTCAGCTTTAATCCTGTGACTTCTGATCCTGTCAAGATATATTCCTTTCAAGAAACATCTCTACTTTTGAAACATATGCTGACATCCTCACTGCCACTTTAACACTTCAAGAACATTAAATTTTAAATGAACAAACAAGGGAAACACTCATCATTTTTTAATTCAAATACTGTCGCTGGCTCCATATGCCAAAACATCCAGAAAGCATTTTTCTGCAATACCACAGTAATCAAGGAACGTTGCTAAGGAGAACCTTTTTTTTAAATAAAAAAAAAATAAAATAAACAAAAAACCCCTGACTCCCAGATTATGTAACATGCAAATTCAGTTTCACCTTCAAAGTAGCGTCGCGTAACATAAAGCCAAAGAGACCACAAGAAGCAGTTCATAAGACTGGAAAAGCCTCCTCAGGACTCAATAAAGAACCATTCCCCCAAAGGAAAATATATCAGAATTGCAAATTCATATAATCAATTGATTCAGAAGATGCTTTCCTTAAAAAAAAAATTCTTACTTCTTTTATAAATTCCTTACGTTAAGGGGTGAAGAATTCCAAAGTCTATATATGCCCCAAATAGCAGAAAGAAAATTAGCCTGCTGAAAAGTGTTAAAATCCTCCCAGAACTAATAAAACCAAACTAGTTTGGTTTACTTTCTGCGATACGATTTCATGTTCATCTTTCAGTATTTGGGCTCCTAATAAAAGGAGTTCTGAAGCACAAATGACATATAAACAGTATTTTCATAAATATTGAAGGAAGACATGAACATATCAAGTAAGTATTTTATTTTAAAAAATTAGTTCAGCTTTACTTTTTCAAATCAACACTTGAGGATGTTTATAACATCATAATCTAGAGGCTTTGTTAAGCACACAGCTTTAGTATACACTCCGTGTTTCTTTAATTTATAATCTCTTGAATTAAATTATCTAGGAAAATGAGTATAAGATTACCTATATTTATGTAGCAAAACAATTCGCATATGACAGCCTGAATCTATAAAAATACAGTAGGTAAAAACAACTCTGAATATAATTCAAGAGCACAAGCATTCCCTGGAAAAGAAAGAGGCCACCTGCAATACAGAGGAAAGTAAACAAGCCAATAAAGCAGTGCTCCTACTTTTCAATAGCAGCAAATCAGACTCCATCTTAAGCCTGTCATCATTCACCCCTACTGAATGGGGACTACATAACGTAACAATTATTCTGTTTTACCTAACACTGAAATTCAGTAGCAGTTCTAGACAGCAATAAAATCTGCCATCAAAACAGGAATATGGTACAGTGCTTGCTGACCTGCCTGCTTTGACATTATTACATTAAGTTGCATGAACAGTGAATTGACCCACGAGTCCACAAACCCTACTAATTTCTTCATTTAAAAACTGATAGTATTTGTGAACACCACATTGTGTTCATGCTGACCACACTGATTGCAAAACACCACTGAGGGGAAAAAAAAAAATTATTATCTGGAAGTATAGAAATACTGTCATTCAACTAATATTTAACTGACAAATACAGTAACATCATTACAAGGACAATGTAAAAATCACCAACGAAGATTCATCTGTGGCAATCAGAATTTTATAAGGCTGCCTTCCATATGTTCATGACTGACAAGAAACCTAGTAGTCCTTAATGAAGCTTTTTAATTAATCTTTCCCACCACCACTGAGAATTTAACATTATTAACTGAGGTCAAACTCTAGGTACCGCCAATATTTATATCTTACTCCATAAAATGAAGTTTTATAAACAAAGAATAATGCTCAATTACCAAAATATTCCCGGTAGCCACAATGACACAAAATGCATTGCAAAGTACCCGTATTTGCCCTTATATGCCAAGAGATTTGTTAATGAATTCAAGGCCATTGATGTCATCAATTATACTGATAAAATTAAACACAGTGAACTTTTAATATATGATGAATTTCAATTTGTAGATCTGCCCTATTGTCACAAATGGTTTATTTGGAGTTTCAATCATATTTCCCAAACATTTAAAGTGACACACTTGTGCTATGTGCAAAATCAACTAAAGAGGAATGACGGCTCTGGCCTCACCAAAAACGCTGTCAAAAAAAGCAAATGAAACCGAGAGGAGAAATATTTTTCTTATTTTTCTTCTGATATTCTAATAACCAAAGTAAAAAAATCTGTTCTTTGAGAAAAAGCACTGTGTATAGTGCTTTGTAAGGTTATACACATTTAGCTCTATAACAACACTGAATTAACTCAAACCAAATACTGTATGTGAGCTTTCCTTTCTCATTTTAAGTAAAGATTAGTAATCTTTCAGGTATTCTCTTAGGTTGCACTAACAACAAAGCCTCCTCCACCCCACGAATGTGTAATTAAGGATCACCTTAGTGTAATTTGTTAAGATAATGAAATAGTGTATTCATGAGCTGTGAACATCACCATTTTAACACTGGCAACCACAAAACAGTTACATCAAACAAATACATTGTCTGCTTCAGGGATCCTTCATCACTAAGTTTAATTCGATTTTATTCTTTGAAAGATTTCAAAATATTTAAAATCAAAGTTAATACATTGACCTCTGAACAGTTTATGCCATATTGAAAACATTTCTCTGTTATTCTGATTTCAGAGGTCTCTTCAGCCACGGCATAGGTTAAGGAGAAATGACGATAGCTAATCTACATAAAATTCTCAAAGCAAACAGACAAAAATGAACTGCATTGCTGATCTCTATCAATTTAGTTGTCTTCACTGTTACCTGTATTTTATAATAGGCAACATTTTCAGATGTCTCATTAGGCATGACCGACCTCCTTCTACATTATGTTGGTATCTTGCAGATGTAAGACAGTATTGTTCAATAAAATGTAAATTACCCAGAATGGGTTAACATACTGTCTTGAAAACACGTTCATAATAATGAATTTGATTTTCAGTATTTTACTTTTGAGTCAGTATTTCTGGAGGGGAAAATATTTCAACGTTTTCTGAATAAAACTCTTCCCTGCTTCAATGTTAGACGGTACAGAGAGAAGGTACTTCTGAACTAATGCTCCTTTAGAGGAAAAGGACAAACACAAACCAGAAAAACAACTCCCCCCCCTCCCCCCGCATCTTTACAGTAACTTCCCATGCTCGCAGCCATAAGCCCTCTTTCTGCTGCCCTCTCTGATAAACCTGCCGGCCTGGCTGCCTCTCCCTTCCCGTGCAGGTCTGATCTGCGAGGCTGCTGAATGCAGACACTGTACTGCACTGTGAATGGACAGCCAGGTATTTTATGAATGGAGCGGATCACGTGCTCCCAGCACCTCCCCGAGCTGATATTTCCCACATAACTGTGTCAACAAGCAGCGAGCAGCACATATTAATACAGCAGGTCCTGGAGACCTTCCTCCGCCAGCCGCTGGCTGCAGGCTGGTCCTTAGCACAGGAGCAAGCAGCTTTGGGCACTCTGCAGGGCAGGTTTTGCCGCAGGTCAGCAGTGATGAAAGCAAATTTTTTTGGTGTGTGGTTTTTTTTTTTTTTTTTTTTTTTTTTATGAATGGAGATTGTGGTATGCAAATGAGAGCGATTCACAAAAAAGGAAACATGGCGGCGGCCCCGGCTCCCGGCCCCGCGGGCGCTGCAGCGGCTCCCGCCCGGCCCGCTCCGCGCCGCGCTCAGCGCCGCGGCCGGCAGCGCGCAGCTCCCCGAGCTCCGCTCCCCTGCGGGGCTCCGCCGGCGCTGCTCCTCGGGGATCAAAACGCCGTATTCTGGGGAGCGCAGGGGAAGGTGCGCAGGCTTTGCTGAGGAAGGCAGTGAAACGGGAAATCCGTCTTTCCTGCCGGGGGAGACCCGTCCGCACCCCGTCAGTCGGGCTGCTCTTCATCCACCTACCGCTACCTGCAAATACAACGGGCGCAGCGCTCCCTCCCCGTCGCCATGGCCGCGGCCGGCACCCGCATCATTCATAAAATCAGCCTGAGCAAGCACCGACATCGCAAATTGTAACGCTAAAGCTCGGAGCACGTAGCCATCAACCTTAAACTTCCCGATAATATTGAAAGTTTCAAAATACTTTATATTTGTTTTTCAATGCTATACAGAAGTCGGATGTTTTCTGGCAAATATCTATCTCCTCCGACCCAAAATGTATTTTAAAGACAGACTGTATGCCGGGGGATACAGCCGCACAGATACACATTCTCCTCTGGATTTCTTCCAAACCAGTCACATTAAAAATACTAAGAGATCCTTGAACTGTCCTCTTCCTCCTTTAAAAAAAAGAAAAAGTCCCAAGTGTTCATTAAAAAGGGGGGGGGGGGGGAGGCTTTAGGGTAGGTTTAAGCTGTATTTACACTGACTGACTCATCCAATTAAAATTCAGGAGCAGTTTCCTGCAGGATGAAGCTCCCACACACTAGTTTCCATGTGAAATATCTACAAGTAATAGGGTATTATCAGAGGCGGTACGTGCCGATACCTCTCTGGGCATTCAAAACCCATCCTCCCCCTCCAAGACACCATCGTTACCTGCACCGTTTTCTACCGGGCTTTAATTAAACCACGCTTTTCTGGCCGCTGGCTCGCAGCCCTTCCAAACCAAGCTCCTTCACAAAGAGGGAGCTTCTGGGCTTCCATGTACGCGAGCAGAAATGCGCAGTACGCGCACGGGGAGGCCAGGACACGTACGCGCGCGGGCAGAGGCCCCCGCGGGGCGCGGAGCCGGGGGGACGGGCCGAGCCCCCGCCCCAGCCCGATCCCGCGGCGGAGGGGAGAGCCGCCGCCGCGGCGAGGGGGGAACGGCCGCTTACTCGTTGTTAGAAGTCGCCGTCTCTTCGCTCATTTTCTCCTCACCGCGATCCGACAGGGAGACGGAGCAGCACCGACGCAGCCAGGGCGCAGCCAGAACTCACCAGAAACTTCACCATTGTTACCCCCCCGGTCTGCCGCCCCCGGCCAGGGCACGGGCAGTGTTTTGAAGTGAAGGAGAGGGAGGGGAAAGGGCGGGGGGGGAGAGGGCGATCTTTATCCTGGAAACACGAAATCCTGTTGTCCGGCGCTGGAGCGTATTTCCCCCTGTCTTTAGAGATGATGATGATGAAGAAGGTAGTGGTGGAAACAGCAGCAACAACCACGGATCTTCTGCTCTTGAGCTGCTCCCAGTTAAAGGGGAAGAGAGTGGTGGAGACAAGGGAGGGCTCCCCGCCGCAAAAAGCTGCACCGCACCGTCCTCCCGCTGCAGCTCATCTCCCGCTGCAGCCGCCTTCGCTGCTGCTGCTGCTGCTGCCCTCCTCCTCCTCCTCCTCCTGCTGCTGCTCCTGCTCCTCGGCCGCCTCCCTGCCCGCCCGCCTCCCGCGCCCAGCCGGGGCAGGCGGCGGCGGCAGAAATTCCTCCAGACACTGGAGCCGCCACAGGCCGGGGCAGGCGGGGGGGGGGAGGGGGAAAGGGGGGCAGAGCGGCTCGGCTGGGCTCTCCCACCCCCTCCGGAGCGACGCCGAGCACTGCGGCGGGAGGACGAGGCGGCCCGGAGGAGAAGGCTGGTGACGGGGGGAGGGAGGCGTTTTAAACCAGCCCGGGGGTGGGAAGGGGGGGGACGGAGGAGAGAGAGGATGCGTCACGGCTGTTTGTGTGAGGAGAGGAGCGGCGAGGGAGGGGAAGAAGAGCTGCCAGGGCGAGAGAGGAGCCCCCGGCCGCAGGACGGGGGGAGAGGAGAGAGAAAGCCCGCGGGGAAGTTCAGCGCCAGCGCTCGCTCCCCGGCAGCAACTCCATTAGCGGCCGCCGCCGCCACAGCTCCTCGCAGCCGCCCCCGCCTCCTCCTCACAGGAAAACTGGGCGGAAGCGTTGACTTCAAGCTCCTTCCGCCGCCACAGCTTGATCCAAAATAACCACGGGGGAAAGGGCGGAGGGAAAAGAGGAAAGAGCRAGGGGAAGAAAGTAATCCCCTTGACCCTGCGCCCGCCGCCGGACGGGCCCGCGCCGCCGCCCTCCCCGCCGCGCCCGCCTGCTGCCCCGCGCTCGAGTTTCCTGAAAGTAGTTCCCTCCCCGCCAGCACTGCCTCACGCGCTTYCCGAGGAGCCGCCGCCGCACACGCACGCACGGCGCCGCGGAGGGATACGCGCGCTCCCGCGGCGTTGTCCTCCTTCCTGCTCCGAGGCGCGGGGCAGGGAGTGCGCGGGGCGCTGCGGAAACCGCTCCCGCCCTGGGGCCCGCTGGCCCCCAGCCTGAGGCGGGGGCGCAGCGTCAGCGCGGCCGGCGGGCCCTGCTCGGCGCGGGGCTGCTCAGACCCCCGGGCCGCCGCCGTTGGGTCGGGGCAGGCGGCCCGGGGTGTGGCGGGAGCGGGCCGCGGGCGGAGAGGGGGCCCGGCCCGGCCCGGCGGCCTGCAGCGGCCGGGGGGCTGTGGCGGGCGCGGCTGAGCGCCGGCGGGTCTCCGCGGGGCCGTGCCCGGGCGCCTCCGCCTGCGGGCTGGGTTTCCGCTCTGTTCCTACTTTTTTAAGCCGAAGTGAATGTAAACGCTAAGTGTGCGGCAGCCTCTGGGGGGTGCGGGGGGCTGGTGGAGCGGGACCCCCGTGTCCCGTTCCCGGCAGCTGGCACCGGTATCTCCTTCCTTACAGCCGCCGTTGGCCTCTGTGCTCAGCAGAAACGCGCCGGTAGAGGGGATGGACTGGCGAGCCAAGAAACGCCGTCACGTTGACCTGGATCCGCTCTACTTGAAGCGGTGCCGTGTGAGGCTGTCGCCAGTATACCACCTCTGAAGATGCACGGCGTGCCTTCTCCCTTTGGAAGGGGAGCCTTTTGTAATTAGTTCCGTAACTCTGGGAGCAGTTCTAAGTGGGTGATGGCACGGGAGGGTGTATGAAACGCTGACTTGGCCTCTCTCTCTAAATGCACGCTGCAATGGGAGCGTTTGTAGTTGATCCAGGTAAGCAGTGAAATGAAGAAGCAGCAGCAACCAAACCCAAATCCCTTTTCAGGAACTTACATGGTGAACGTGCTGCTTGATCTGATGGAAAAGTGGAGCAGTGCTGCAAACCCTGAGGACTCAAAAATCATGAGTCAGACCATCAAGTAAATTAGATTATAATAAAAGATTACATTGTGGTTTTGTCTGTCGGTTGGATTTTGATTTCTTCCTGCTTAGTCTTTGTATGCACGCTTGCCAATTGATACATCTCATTGTCTGAAATTTATGGAGTAAAATACTGTGGTGCTACTGTAAGAGACATCACTTCCCTGATGCACATTTGTTATCCCCCCACTTCTTGTGTACTTCCCACTTTTTCACAGCTGTTCTCCAAGAGCCTTCTCTGTCAACTCTACTCCCATTTCAGTTTTTCCTGTAACTGCGGGATTTCTTCCCAACTCTGGTGGTGTCACAGGAGCAGCAATGAGCTGTTCTCTCTTCCTGTTTGAGAAAGATGGGGCGAGCTCCCTTGGCGATAACAACGTGTCTGATTCCCACACTACCGTTGGTTGGCTGCTTTTCCCAAGGAGGGGAGAGACTGGAACATGGGAAATGAGGAGAAGGAGTTTTCACTGTTTGAAAGGAACCTGGAGTGCCTCGCGTCGTTGYAGGCCAGACCACAAACTTGCAGCATCTGTTTGAATGCACAGAAGCAGGGCAGTATTGCTTTTATCAAGGGTATTTGTTAAGGAAAGTCTTCTTTTTCACCTAAGGTTCAAAGTACAATTTGTCTATGGGTCTTAATGATGTCCAAAGATTTTTCTTGAAGACTTTCCCTTTTTCTATGTGATTGAAAACTATAAGAAAATGTTGCAGTGAGTAAAAAGCATATTTCAGTCAGGTTTTTATTTTGAGGGGTGGTTWGTTAAAGCATTTTAAACATAAATTTATTTTTATCTTATAGCAGGCAAGAAAAGGCACATTTCGTTTCTAGGTAGTTAATGTTCGTTGCAGTATTCCTATGGATTGAAATTCTATGTTTCTGTAAGAGAGTTCTACCATAAGCACAATGGAACAATTTTAGTAAACTGCTATGACGCTCTCTCTGACAAAGGGCCTATAACACATGTTTCAAGCAGCACACGTCTCAAACCTGCTGTAATGATGCTTGCTTCCTTATCTGGGAGGCTTTTGGAGGAAAATTTCCAACTGTTTTGTAAAAACATTTTTTTTTTCTAAAAGAGTACACTCAAAAATGGATCAGTTATTCCTGGTACAACCTCATCCAAATACTAAAAATACATTACAAACCCTTCTTTGTACAATTTTACAATTCACATGAATCAAATTGAGTATTTGATGGGACCCCCCTCAAGTGTGGGGACACAGTATTACTCTACTTAGCAATGGGAATCCTTTCAGAGAACTTTCTGTCTTGTGACTGGCAGATAATGTGACTTCCTGCTAATTTAATTCTCGTTTTCTACTGGCTTCAAAGTTGAAATATTTAACATCCTGTAAGCTAATGGTTTTATTAAGATAAATTGATTAATATGATCCTGTACAAGAATGCTCAAGAATCAGCTCAGTTTGTCAGATGGTGGTATAGCTCTATTCAGATGCACCTGAAAGAGAGACATGGTGATGACAAGAAAGAGCATTAATCTGGGGTTTTATTTTAAATTCCTTAAATATATTTAATGTAAAAATGATTTTCATCATGGCAATTCAATAAAATTAACTGTTTTGTAATATACCACAAATAATTTCGAATCATTTCAGTCTCCTTAAAGTTTTCGTGAGTGTCTTTCTTCAGAATAAAACGTGGATTCAGTTGTCAACTGAAAATGTGAGACTCATGCTGTGACTTTTAGTTGGCTGTGTGGAGGAGGTAAGGGGAGAAGGGCCCACCACTTCTTCACCTGTGGTGGCTCTTCAACTTCTGCAAGCAGTCTCAYGCTGCAGTATGTGTAGCAGAGGTCTTGCAAGCAGTTTCTCTCCCTTCACCTGAATATCATAAAGAGGACAGAAAACCTGCACTGGTCTATGTCTTGATTTTGAAATCCTGTTTGTTTACCTCTGCCCAGGTTGGAAAGATCAGAGAACACAATCCTGGAGTATTGGTGTCCTTTGCTGTGCAGCAGTTGGTTTCAGGGCCTTCCAGGTTTGTTTTTTGGAGCGGAAATAAGTGGTCAGGTGTTTTCAATTCAAATTGAAGTATGCGTGAGCCCTGCCTGTGCAAACAAGGCAGCAGCGGGCTAGGCACGGGTGACACCATTCAGAAACCTCAGACAAATGGCCACTTCATGTTCCAAGCACCACATGTTTTGGGGTCTTGTCTTTCTTCATACATTCTGTGCCTCTTTGCTTTCTGATGTTCCAGACCTTACAACTTAAATATCCTGAGTTGAAATCTGGCCTTCCTGTATATGACCTGGAAAAGATAACTCTAAAAATGAAAGCTTCTAGTACTTTTCACTAGAGCTGCTGAGGTGTACTCACTCTTTGGTGTAGGCACAGGGATGACTCCTTAGCTAGAGACAAGGTATGCCCAGTATGGAATGGGACAAATGTGGTTAAAAATTATCATTTTTTACATTGCTTTTGATGTTTTCCTACATCCAACACCTACTTTAGTTGCACTTTACAAAAACTAATTTATACCTCAATGCCATTGCTCTGCTGTAACATTTTGATGGCTGTGGACCTCTGAGGTGCAAGTATTCTCAGGCCTTGCTTCCAGAGACCCTTTTAAATGAGAAATGGGGAGGCAACAGTTACTGCTAAAGGAAAATGAAGGCAATGTATGTAGTTAGGAAGCCATGTAACATACAAGGAGAAATCTGTGTAAGCGAAAAAACAATCTGTATTCTGAATTTCTGTATTTTTGTAATTTTTCACACATGTATGCTGATACTCATCAGCCTTTGTCCTTCTGTGATTAACACTAGTCTTAAAAATGCTCAGGTAACCAGGAGTAATTATGATGAGGCAGCAGTCTGCTCTATGTTACAAAACATATGTGCTTGACTAAGTGAGACTAAAGCATTTCTCATATACTACTACTGAATGTAGAGCCAGCGTACATTTGGCCCAATATGGTTATTCACCATCCCTTGAAATGGTTCCGTGTGTCTGTGAATGTCTCTGATGAAAGAGGTGATCAGGAGTGGCCGTGGAGCATAGCAGGACTCTGAGTGTGTGGCAGAAGAATTATATATAGAAGATGTATTAGGGGGATTAGGTTGCATAATTCTGATCGGCATGGCATTCACATCTTAAAATCCATAATAGGATCAGTGGAAGTTGAGTAATGCCATCCAGATTAGTTGGTCACCGCAGAACTTAAGTGACCAATTCTTAGTTGAGGTTTTAACTCCTAAATATGAAAGTTTTGAACTCTGCCTCCACAAAATACAGTGATGCTTATATTCATATCCAGATGCTAATGATAAATTTACAAAAAATGGAGGTCGGATGGACGTTCTGCCATTATGAGGAAAATTATTAGAGGTCATTTGGGAATTTCTTCTGTAATAGCTTTCATTCAGAATCCTAGTGTGAGTGAAACACTGGGTGGTCATTACACACATCTTAATAAGGATTTAGCTAAACTGAGCTGATTAAATCTATATTAGTATTCCAGCAAAGTCAGATTTTGTTAAGTTCTAACCAGGAATCCTGTTATTGCATACAGGGTAAAAAAGTTGTTTGTTCTACTTGGTGCTCCTGTCTCAAAAAATGTTTTCCAGCAAGATACAAAACCATGCTAGAGTCAAATCCGTATCAATTCCAATGTATTTGAGATGGATCTAACTCATCAGAATATCAAGAGTTTCATAAATTATTCCAGTTACTGATTTGTAATAACCTAGAACTATTTATACCAGATAGAAAAATGCTAGCAATTGCTGCTACATGTTGGAAAAACGGAGACCCAGGTGGGAGGATGGGGGGGACATCTTGTGTGTTTTCAGATGTATCAGCTGTTGTACCTTTGATGTGGCTGATGTGCACAGCAATTGCAGTGGTGGTCTGTGGTATCAGTTGTTCAGTAACTTTATTCTATCCTTTCTGAGCATGCTCACAGGATGTTTTGGGATAAGCATATGTTTGGGTTTTGTGATACCTTATATGCCTTAAGGTATGGCCAGCTAAGGCAGCATTGCCACTGAAAGAAGCAGCCTCACCTTCCTCCTACTCTGCTCCCTTCCCTATCTTGCACCTTAGGTGGCCCAAATATTTGTGTGTTGAGCAATGAACTGCACTGGGAAATTCACCCAGATTAAAACTAGCGTGGGAAATAAAAACTGATTAGTCTTTCAGTATTTCCAGTTAGCCATGCAACTAGATAAACACCCATGCCTGCCCGAGAATGGATAACATGGAGGGGGGAGCAAGAAAATGGTGGCAGTGCAAAACTGCTTTTTATGGAGGCAGTGGTGATTTGTGCCAACCTAAAGTGTGGCTTGGTAAAATACCGCAAAATTTGGGTAAATAGAAGGAAGAAAACAGACAATCTAAGCACACTGAAAATGACTGCAATCATCTCATTTGTTTGCTAATGGTTATGTTAAAAAGTAAATATTCTGTGAAGAAGACGCAAAAATCTTATTTAGAATCGCATTCTAAATTTAATATAATCTTTCATATGTTTCTTTTTTTGGACATTTTGGCCCGTTATTATCACTAGTCACCTAGAAAATCAGGCCCCAGGATCCTCCAAAGGGAGAGTCCCAAATATATTCAGAAATTACAGTGGTGCCTGCTGGCCAGCAACTGGGGACACATTCATTGCAGTCATTTCAGTCTATATAAAATAGGAACCGGAGACACATTTCTGTTCCATATGCAGAAATGTGTTGTCCAGGGGAAACTGTGGTCTAATGCACTGAACACAGAATGACCTGTCAGCAGTTCTGGTTCTCCTCCCAGCCCTGCCACCCCGGTGTTGTGCGATCTTTGGCAATTCATTTAAAAATCTGCAGGGTATGGCATGACTGAACAAGAGCTTACGATGTAGTTGAAGAGATTTCAGCTGAGACGCTGTGGTCAATTGTATGCAGACTTTTAATTCATTTCAGGGCACAGCTGGGAGATTAGTTTCAACCTACCACTGCAGGGAGTTAAAGCAAACCTATTTCTTTTGCAGTAAAATGAACAAGGAGCATTTACACAGTTGTTTAATATGTTCAACCATGAGGAAGTAGGGTCCTACATCACTCAGCTTCCATGCGAGGACAATTCTTACTCCACCCTGATTTCTCTCACTTATAGAAATGAGAATGGAAATATCCACTATATTTTTAAAGGTGCCTCAGAGATTCAAACGGATACATAACTCTCTCAAGTTTTCCATTCCAATAGAAGCAGAAAGGAATCAGAAATGGATATGCAAGGTCTGAATGGAGTGTTAGCTCAAGCGCAAGTGAATGTTGCACATAGTCTTCGCTTCTGAAAATAGACTGGTGGTACTGGGATTGCAAAGAGACAAATTGCCTTGCACCACTTCAGGCACCCAGTTACTCCAATATCTTCTTCCACCATGCTTATTATTGCCATTTTATTGAAATCGTTTAATTTGAAAGAATGTTAAAACCTGAGACTTTCTGCATTGTGCTTGTTTCTTTTCCTACAAATGGGCTTGTGCTGCAAACCAGTGTGACAACTAAGCTGTATGTGCCATTATTTCTAGGAGCCACACAGAGTTGTGTTAAATTAACTAATGGCATGATTATACCATCAAACAAATTCGATTAAATTGTTATATGTGCATGCTGCCTCTTGTAGAAAAGCTTTAACTCAGGGAAGGAGAGCAAAAATTTAAAATAGCAATATAAACTAATTTAAAAATCAAGCATCCAGTATAGAAGGTTTTTTGGTATTTGTACTGCATGTTTCCATTCCTCCTTCTTTACTACGAAGCAAATTTATCCTTTTATTTAAAAAATCACTGTCTTTCTTCTTAAGTAATGGAGATTATGAATATTATTTTAGAATTGTAGTGTACTTCACATCTGGGCTATTTTTAATTCCAGTTGCCTAAGAGATTTTTCTTTTGCCCAAGAAGGGCTTGAAGCAAAAAGTCCTCTTGCTTACTTCCCCAATTCAAGCTCATCAAGTATAACTCACTGCTGCTAGTTATCAGCACTCGGACTAGGATGTATCTCTGGTTTAGTGACTAGCTTAGACCAGACACCCAACTTTTTTAGATGGCTAAACAAACCCTACTTACAAGCACTTTCTGTACTTTAAAAAATGATCAGTCTAGCAAATTGGTATAATACTCTAGGGTCTCTCAGATCCTGAATTGCTCTGATGTCTCTCAGCTGAGAAATAAAACAAGGTCCTGATTAGCAGTGTTTATCAAAAGCCCTGTGGCACTTTTTGCCCAAGCTGACTATAGATGGGTAATCACATCCACAGTTACATAACGAAGATAAACATTTCACGGCATTATAAACTCTCCTGCTGTGAAGCATAAGCCACCCACCAACTGCCTGATTTTAGGAAGAACCCTCTCTATTACATAAGTGTTCAGTATGGGGGTTTCTTGCACCTGCCTCTGAAGCATCTGGTACTTGTCACCTTCAAAAACAGGATTCGAGACTCGATGGACAACTAATCTGAGCCAATCTGGCAAATTTTATGTAACTGAAGGCTCTTTGTGACAGGAGGACGTGCCATAGTTCTCGCTGATGCATCTGCCGAGCTCCCAGGGCTATTTAAAATGTGTATTGTATGTTCTTCCTTAAAAGTTCATTTTTAAGCTGCTTGATACAAGGTAATATTGTAGGAATAGCTATACAAATGTGCAAACGAGTGGGACTGTATTCATATGTGTGATTGTGGGTGACTTTTAAGTACATTTCTGTTCATGAAGAAGCAATGAATTGCTAGCAGAGAAAGTGGGAGTACTATTACATAAGTTGGCGCTATCCAGGATATCTTTAACTCATTCTCATATGCTTTGTGCATTTTTCCTTTCTTTGCAGAAAGGGCAGAACAGGTGTAACTAACATCGGCCGTATCTCACCCTAGATTCAACTCCTCCCTACAGTGTTTAGCTAGTGTGGATTCCTGATTGCTCTCATAAGCAGATCACGCAAATGCTACCAAAATGCTTGTGAAAGAATTTACACAGGAGATCTGTATCAGGGGATTTTGTCATTTATAGGAAGAAAAATTTTAGATACCTTCTATTGAAGAAACATCTTTGATTTCAAAGCAACCTTCAAATCCTAGATAGGAAACCTGTTATTTTTCATGAGAATGTATTAGGCTCTGGAATGGTAAATGGTCATGTTTAAATCAAAGTATTTTCTTTCTAGCCCGTATTTAAATCTCACTGATGTTTCTGAGAATTAAGCACATGCATAAAGCTAAGCGCATTCTTGACCGCTTTGCGGCTTTAGGATAGTGTAACTTGCTGCCTGTATTAAAACACGTCGAAGCATTTCCTAAATGAAAGTCTCGTAGTGCACAGCAACACAGTGAAATATTTTATTGTGAGACATTAACAATATCATATCTAACTGAAACGTAATGCTCTTTAAATAAAAAATTGGCAGCATTAGATGCTGTATACATGTTCCTTGGTAATGATATTTAATATTTTAAACATCAGATTAATCAGAAGCTCTCCAACCAATAGACTTCGTGAAAAGCTCACTAAACATTTTCATCCATCACTGTGGGTTCCAAATGTATCGGCTCTTTGTCTTTTTCCTGGTTGCACTGATTGCAACTGTCACTGAGTCACACAGCTTGCTTTGGGCTTGCAGCCAAGTTGATTACAACAACAACTTGTGAACCATAAAAAGGTAGTCTCAGATCTCAGAGAGCTGAATTATAAAGAAAAAGGACACACTAAATCCATCTGAAAAAGCTTGGACTCAAAAAGTATTTTTGCATTGTTCTCACTACTTTCTCAAGAAAGAAATTAGTTATCAATGGTGAAATTAGTTCTTTTGAGACATCACAGGCAGCTACAAATGACAAAGATGTTGAAGCTGTTTGTAGTCCATCAGATGTTAAGGCAGTACCTGTTAGTGCAAAGATCACAGACACACAGGTTTAGGGGCAAATGCTCCAAAATAATTTCTTAGTTGCTTTCACTGTATTTCAGTGTTATTTATTTCTCAGTAAAACAACTGCTCACCAGCTGTCTAGGAACATTTGACATCTCCAGGGTTTAAACAATAAAACGAACAAATTTCTTTATACAGTAACATTTACATGGATGATCTTTATGCAATGAATGGTAAACATACCAAGCAGGAAAGAACTAAGCTATTGTCTTTTGGGGGGCTGTGGAAAGCACTATTATTAAAAATAATATCACAGCCTTTTTGGGTGACTGACTAAAAAGTTTTCTCCCTATCTTCCACAGCACAGCATGGCTCACATAAATCATTTGGGGAAAAAAATACTTGGGTTCCCAATGTTTTAACCCATATATTTTAATTGCAGGGATTCAATGGGGGCTGGGTGTATAGATAACTTTTAAAGGTTTCAGTCCATCTGGTGAAACACCACTTCAATTTAAAAATGAAGTTTTGCATTAGATAAGCTAAAAGTATTCTATAAAGTAATAAAGAGCAAGACATTAATTTGACGTATGTGGCTCCGCTGACATGAGCATCTATGTTACATAATTTTTCTTCTGTAGTGACCAAACTTCGTGTTAGAACAACCCAACTTGTTTCTCCTCCATACTCACAGTGGGACAGTGATCTCTGTCTTCATTCCCTAATTAGGAGAAAACATCCTAATTTCCAGCCTAAATTTATTTATGATCAGATTATACCCATGTGTTCTCATGACAACACTGTCTGCTAGCTTAAATAGTTATTTTCCCCCTTGATATATTTATAGTCCATCATTATATCAGTCCCCATACTCTAGATGAACCAGACCACGATCTTCCATTTTCTTCTCATATGCCAGGCTCTCCATTTCCAAGACCAGTTGAATAGCCCATCTCTGCAACTACTTCAGCTTGAATTCATCCTTCTTGAACATGAAACAGAGGAATTGTGCAGAAGAGTTCATATGAGGTATTGCCAGGGCTCTGCACTGATGGTATTAATCCTTCCATGTGTCTGACATAGCCTATGAATGCATTTCTCTTTTTCTTTGGTTATAGCAGACTGGTAGCTCAAATAGTTTTGTATCCAGTTAATGTATACATGTCATTCTCCTCCTGAGTTGTCTCTAGCTGAAGAGCTCAGATTTTATAGTAAAACTTTTGTTCTTAGTTTATAAATGCTTGATTTTGGCCTTTGAATTTCACTTCATTTCTGATACTCCAGTCCTCACAGTTATCCAGTTTTTCTGGTGCGATATCTTCCTCTCTTGTGATCGCTTTGCTTTGTCAGTCCATCGCATAACCACAGATGTTTTCTGTGATACCTACATCCATCCCGGTGCAAATAAGACTGATCCCAAGAGCAGTGCTTGAGGAACTCCACTAGCTGCCTCTCTCCAGCTTGACGCTTTGCTTTCAACATTTGATGAGAAACATCTGCACTTTGTAAGGTGACATGGAGACCACGGCTCCTGCATATATTTTTAAATGAGATTTTAAGATGCGTTTTGTAAACAGAAGAAGTAGAGACAGGATAACTGATTTTTTTTGTCAAAGAGATTAGAATCCTCATTCAAGGCCTTAAAGCTATTTTGGTCTGTCAAAGTTACCCCTGCTCCCTCAGACTGCTAACGTTTGCAGGCAATTCACTAGTTTATATGAGAGCATTTTAAGAACTTCAGGACAATTAAGGGCAAATAAACACTATTGCTATTCAGATTAAGTATAAAGAAGTGTAATCTAATTTTGATGCTTCCTTTGATTTAGAATTCAGATTAGAAGGCATCAGAAAACCTACAGCTTGTCTCCCCTTTCATCCAAGTTTGAATAAAAACTATGAAAGTAAAACTAAAAGCCTTTGTGAGAAAGAAGGTAGTCAGGTTCATTCAGATCCAGAAATTCAAATACATCTTGGAACAGTAAGGCAGAAACCATATTTACTGTTTCAGTTTAATCTGCATCAGAACTAGCAACAATTTATATAATTCTTTACAGTTTCAATATACAAGGCAAGACATAAAGACTAAACTAACACCTACTATCTGCTTTCTCTCATTTCTTAGATTGTAAACTGTTTGAGGTAGGGCTAGTTTTAAGATTATTCTGTTTCCATAGCGCTTAGAAAAATGGGCTCTTATTCTTAGTTGGCACTATTGTAGGAAACACCATTTCTGAAGAAGTATGGACAAAAACTGCCCTGTTGTCAATGAATCATGGATAATAGTAATGCTTTACATATTTCCTCTTAGCCTCCACATTCTGTAAAGATTTAAAAAAAAAAAAAAATCTTCCACTGTAAATAACAAAGTACATGTATTTGCTGTACAAAGAGCAGTGTTCAGTTAATGTAATGACTAAATCCAATTCACAAATATACAAAAAATTTAGTCAGGTTTTAGAAACTGTTTTTAATTCTTTCCATCGTACACACAATCTGCAACACGTATGATCTCTGATCTGTATAAGAGGAGAAGGGGATTTTAAACCCTATTCTTGATTTTCTGAGATTGATTAAAATGCTTCAGCACAGCTGAATCGTGCAGGTGTAAATTGTCTGTGTGTGGGAGGAAGAGACAGAATTGCTTCTCCTCAGCCTGATCTGACTTACACTACAGCAAACAGCCTTTTCTCCTTTACAAAATGTGTGGTAGTCAAGAAGCATCCTGCTCCTCTTGTGATCTGGGGTACTGACAGAGTKTTTCCAGTTATTCATTCTAGATGGGAAATGCAGGCAAGTACAATGGAGAACACATGGTTGGAAATGTGCTCTGGGTTTTTGGTGGAATTATTCCATCGCTAAACCAATCTTCTCCTAAATGTCTGTGAAGTGCCCTTGTTTTGAAGCTGTCTTTCATACACACACACACTCATTCACAGACATACACCCATGTATAGCCATGCACACATACACATGTGTGTGCACAGACATGCATACATATGCATGAATGCATATCTCAGTTGTTCCTGAAAAATGAAGGGTTTATAAATTAATAAACTTTTTCAGCTATTTTTCTTCCATGATATTATACCTACTTGGTAGGCTTTGATGCTGCTGGTGTCAGTGTGTCTATGGGGTCAAAGATCTGGGCTTCATTGCACTAGCCATTGAATGTACACACAAAGAATAATCCAATAAAGAGTGGAAGTCCAATAGTGTTTGCAGACAGAAATGGGAGGCACCTACAACTATTATCTGTCCATTGCCTGGAGATGGATAGGGAGACTAGACTGTAAGTGAGGCACCTAGATCATATGCCTGAAGATATGGGTTGTATATTCTTTTCTGCTGTGATTTGCCCAAGGTTGTACTGAGTCTCTGTGGTAAGAGCATGAATTGATTCCAGATCTCTTGATTTCAGTCTAATATGTTAACTGCACATTATTCTCCTACTGTTACTAGAAAATATGTACCTGAAAATGTTGTGTATCTGAGATTGCTGGGAACTGTTATTTGGCTTGACTGGTTATGAATCAATTTAGAACAATAAGAGTGGGCATACTAAAAGTGGATTAGTAAAGCATTTTGGGAAATTAAGAAATTTTAAAAGCCCCAAGAGAGAATCAAAGAGCAAAACTTTCTTGGAAGTCAATGGAGAGAGCAGCTGATTGACATATATTTTACAGAGAACTCAAATCCACCTAGTATGCAAGAGGAATTGTTAATGTAAAAGCAAATAACCTTTGATTTTTCAGTCACTTGTCTAGAAAGAAACTTGCTGTTCACAGGGCACAGACTACATGGAGAGCTGCAAAGGGTCATCCAGTGGAAAACACATTTTGAGGATGTTCTTTGGACTCTTGTCTTTTTAGATTCCTGTCAATGAAGTCTTGAAATATCATCTCTTTGCTGATACGCCCTCCTGAATGAACGTAGTAACTACCTCTATTAAAATAGCAAATACCATCTGAGCAGCCCTCCTATAACCACAGTTTAGGTTTCAAAACAGAAAAAGAAAGTACATTTATCTTCAGGAATGAGGAGTCGTCAAGCAAAACCGTCATTGAGCACATTTGTCTCTTTTATGTCCCCTGATCTTCTGAAACCGTCAGAAAGATTTTGCTGTGGTGTGTTTCATGGTGTTAATAGTCCAATAGGATAAATGGTATTTGTTAAAAAGTTCTTAAAAGTCCAGGAATAGACAAACTGGGACAAAGACATAGTAGAAAGAAGCAAGGAGGGCATTTTTCTTGGTCTGGTGCTAAATCTCTTAGTACTTACAAGCTTTCAAAGATCAGCTGCTGTATTTTGCACTGGAGAACTTGGATACAATACCTAGCAATAAGTTTTTGCTGGTTTTTATTAGTTTAACATTTAGGTAGTTAACTGACTGTAACAGCTAACTTGGACTTTCAGGCGATAATTGTGCATGGCCTACTATTCCTGTATGTGTTTTCAAGTGCTATGTTGTATGAATCCTACTGGCAGGAATTTTCTGTCCCCCACTGTATTACTTTTCTAACAAATGTTACAAATATTCAAACTGCCAAATATGCATGTACATTTTCAATTTTGCTTTTAGAAATGTTATTGTGTTTTGTGTGACTTACAAAAGGTTTGGGATCAAATTTCTGCCTGGTGTGAGAATGTAAAATTATACTACTGGAGAAACATTAGCTTATGGCAGCCATAAGTGTATATGAAATGTAAAGAAAACATATTCTTCTAGATTACAGAAAATATGCTCTTTGTTATCTTCTTCTGCCAACCCAGCAGTGCAAGGGACATTTCTGGAGGAAAGACATTGTTACTGGGAATATATAGTTTTGCAATAATTTGCTAACAAAACACTCTCTTGATCTTGTGATTTAGTTAAAAGTTAAGGCAGCCCTGAAGCAATCTAACCTTGGGACTAACAACTGCAAGACTTGGGGAGTGTAAAAGGAGCAGCCTCTTGCCACTACTAATCCTCTGAACATTTCAGCTGCATTCAGCTAGGTTCAGCTAGATCAGGGTGTTTTTCCTTTGTCCTTTACTCTTTCCACAACTCTTTTTCCTTCCTCCAATAATGTCAATGCTGTTGGGTTTTATTTTGTTTTCCATTAGTAATAGAGTCATAATCAATGGCTTTCAGGATTGGTGAGCAGCTGACATTTGCTTTGGGATTACTCCAAACTGTCAGACCATTACTATCTCCTATGTTGGCCATGACCATATTTCACTGCTTATATATATGCTAGCTACTGTGTGGTGATTACTTCTATTAAATGAAACACATGGAAGAAGCTTTGCCAGCATCTTAATGAATCTTCTGAGAATGATTCTCTTGTGGTTCAGCTGCCTTGCTGTAGCTCCCAGATCTTTCATTTTCAAATCTACCACTTAGTTTTCCACTGACTTTTGTCATTTGCTCACAGATAAGGTGAAGAAATGTGAAGTCCGAGAGTTGGTGCATGCTGTTGCTTTCCAAATCCTACAAAGATTCTTCAAACACTGCAGACCACTGCAGATTTCTTAGGCAAGTCAAGCTATTGTAAATGAAAAAAATCAGATGCAAAAAATGCTGATGTAAAATTATATACATTTATGATTAAAATGCTCTCATGGGATACAAAACCACACAATATATGCTGCTCTCAAATTACTCACAGGATTGCTAAAGAAGTCATCCTGCTATTCTTAGAAACAGTTCTGAGAACATTTCTTTTGCTGTATGATTGCAAATAAATCCTGCTTAATCTCAAAACCTACAGAGACTCAGAAGCCCTTTCTGTGCTGCCTTCGGATTGATCAGGATACCCCATTCCATGATTTTGGATGAATCACTGAATCTTTTTGAGCAAGATTGTTACTATCACATAACTACCACCCGGATAATAGAAGTGATGCTATCTCTTCTTATTGCTGACTGAATAATCGCCAGCTGGAAAAAGCAGTAGCTGGTATCAGGCAATACACAAAAGGCAGGAGAGTCAATATTCATCAGCCAATGTGATGAAGAACTGAGCTGGAGTATTCTTCTCTAGCTTCAAATAATTCTCTTTATTTTTAATATTACATTTTTAACACGAGACTGAATAAGTGTATAGTTATTCATGTGGAGGCTCTTTACATAAATCATGGTTGTCAGGCTGCACCTTACAAAGTGTGATCAGCATTTAAAGTAAAATCCCTTTCCTGATCAGCTTGTCTGCAAAAAATATTTTAAGGAGAGATCCCCTATACAGGATATGACTTCTTCTACTCCTGTTTGTATCTGCTTGAAAGCTCTCTTTCTAGATTTCAAAACTGTCCCTGACTTGGCTTCACACTTTCCTGATTTCGTACTCTGTTCTTCCCATCCCATCCATTTCCCAGTTTTAGATTTTCCTCTCTCTTTCTGCCCTTTTCTTCTGTGAATCAGTCTTCTATGTGTACTACACATCCTTTCTTCCAAACAAATGTGGCTGGTAACTCTTAGATGGAAACTAAAATTAGTGAAAATTGGAGTAATGCTCCTGAAAAAGCTACAAAATTTTGACATTTTTGTAATGGTTTCACTGAAGATCTTAATTTCTACTTTAGACACGCTTCCTCTGCAATATATTAGTGATTTAGTATATTGAGGATGATATATAAATCTGTCAGGTTTTGTAATGCAAAAATACATGAATAAACAAGTTTCTAACAATCAGAAGGAGGAATTATAACTTCACAGAGAACAGAAATGTCCGCTAAGACTGGCAGGTACACTAATGGTCCCTTAGACGTCCATCAGACTATTTGCATGAGGAAGCCTTCCCTAGTAAAGCCATGCAATCATACAGTGCAGAATATTCCTATGAGGCATCTGCTTGGGGTTTATTTTACCACTTCCATGTTGTGCTATTTTGGCATGACCATCATTAGGCTTTTGAGGTCTGAAACAACCCTACAATAAAACGCTATTTTTTTAGTATAGTTATAAACCACTCACAGCATGAAGTCCATCACTGCCTCCTCATACACCACAAGTTAGGAAATGGTGTGGGATCATATTTGCCTGTTGCTATTTTTTTAATGTCATTTGTATTTTTTTTTCAGGTTGTTTTTTTTTTTTTTCATTTACAATGCTTGTATTTTCCATAGAGGAGGGTGAGCTACCAGAAACCAACACACAAAAAGCTATTCAAGATATATGAAAAAGAGGCAAAAAAAAGAGAAGCCTGAGGAGACCAGTGCTATGTTCTGTGAGAAGTCAGCAGTGAAACACACTGATAAAAAGTAACGTGTATCCGTTCTTCTTCCTTTTGTTTGAAATGCAGTATTAGATGCTATCTGAAATTAGAAAACACACAAAAGCAAATCTACATATGCAACTAATTTAATCAAAGGGATGGGAGGGGTGACTAGAACAGATCAAATGCCAAAACCATACTTTGCCACAAGAAAAAGTGTGGAGCTGGGAGTGGAGTGGGTAAAAAATTTAGTCCATATGGTCTAATTATTGATGTTCAATGCCTTTGTCATCTGCCGAGCACAGGGAGATACAACTGGAAGTATGTTGTCCTGGCTGAACTTTCTGATGGTTGCTTTCCCCATATTTCTGTTTAAAGAGTGATAAATCACCAAGGACTACTGCATAACAACATTTTCTTCTTACTCAAGGAAAGGCTGTGCCTCCAGTCCCCTCCAATTATAGCTTAATATAGAGTCTATGGAGAGAAGGACAAGAGAGCTTGGGGTGTTTCTTACTGTGCAGGATTGTCTGCTTCCCTGTGGCACCTAGAGGGGTGCTTTAAGCAACATAATTTTTTTTGATCCTGGCAAAGATTCAGTAGTAAAACCACATTGTCCTTGTGAGAGCCCTTGGGTCAGGGTAGGCTTCCTGCCGACGGGACACACGCACGAGGTCGTGCTGAGCTTGCCCGGGGGAAGTGGTAGGAGATCCCGTGTTTAGGGAACTGGGCCAGGCAAGCTCTAGAAAATGGATGTTGCAGTTACGGAAAGACTGATGAGATATTTTCCCACTGACCATAACTGTTTACAGTATCCTAAATTCTCTTGGATTTTAAGATAGGGATTGTGAAACACAGGGGCAGACCCTTTGTTGCAGTTCCCCTGGGGGCAGGAAGAAAAAGTGAGCAGGAGGTACGAAATAACCTAGAATTCATGGTTTTAGCTTTCAAATAGTGCTTAAATAGTTGATACCATTGCGATTAGTTCTCATGAGCTACAACTTCAGCTTGGGAGTCGTGCAGCCCGGAGACATTGCCAGCAGTCTTTTCCTCAGGATTCAATTTGGCACAGGAGTGCAGGACGGAGGATGGAGGGGCCATGGGACCTGACTGGCTGGTAGCACAGCACAGGTCAGCTGCGCTGTGAACAGCATGATGTTCGTCCTCCATGTTGTCTCATTGTTCTTCTGGTGCTTTATCACATCTGCGTGGGATGTGTTTTTCCCCACTATGAGAAATAAATTTAACTCGCAGTACTCTTATTACTCAAATGGGGTGAGGCATACATGTTTAATATCAGTGCTGGCATTTTTGGAAAGCTTTGTAGATTATGTTTCCTGCTGTGTTCAGAATTCTCATCTGCTTAATAAAACAGTTTCTACCCCTGTCCACCCCCCCAGGCAATCACAATTGCCAATTTTCAAATCAAAATACTCCAGCTCTTTTGAGCTTCTTCCTCTTAGAAAAGGCTTATCTAGTGCCAGTACTAATAAGCAGATTTAGTGCCAAGCTTCTGCTTGGTTCAGTCACACATTTTAATCAAATTTTCAGAATTGAGTAAAGCAGTAAGCACGCTTCTTCCACTATTCATTTTTTAGTGAATTATTCAGTAAGTATAAAGCAATAATTGGCTACTGTATGTTGTGACAGATAGCCTCCCCCTCCGCTTAGGCTTCAAGTATGAATATTGAAGGAGCCATCTAATTCAGACTCAGGTTTTTAATGTATTGTTATACAGAATTTTTTTCAGGTGGGCCAATAGCTGACATCTCCACTTATGGGCAAGAACATTTTAGTCCACAAAAGGATTAAGCATCCAACTGATGTTTACATGAATTTTACCAGCAAATTCAACAAGATCAAGATTAGCTCTCAAACAAACCATTGGACATGTAAGCAAATGCACTTTTACTACCCAGATTTTTATCACTTCTGTGTTATTGGGTGCAGATAAGTTCAAGTCTGTTGAAGGGCGAGTATCTGTCATTTAGCCCTCTAAGAAAGGTGCTTGTATACAAGCTGCAGTTTGCACCTCCTTACTTCAGTAAAAACAGTATGAATAGCTCTGATCAGTGCAGGGAGCTATATTGTGCTCTACAGCAGTCTAATCAATTGCCAATTTTGTAGTTTCCAAATCAAAGCTGTTTATTAGACATTCAAGAAAAAATCTATATGCATGCAAAAGTCTAATTTTTAAAGGAACTCAAATAACTTAGAAATAACTCCGCTTACTAGGAAAATAAGCAAACCCCAAGCCATGAAAATCTGAAGTAACAAATGTGTTCCCAGGCTGAAAGTATTCTAAGTTTGCAGGGAAATTTAAATATGGTCTATAATTTCATGCAAAGTGCTTAAAGTATTACCATTATAGTTCCGAATGTTTGCCCTTCCTCTGCATGCGTGTAATGACAGCCAGACCTACACTGATCAGAATAATTAAATCATATGGTGATAATACAGTGAATAAACATTACAAAGAAAATCATATAATTTCTTTCATTAATTCTGCATGGCATATTCTCTGACTAAGTATAAGAATGTCAATGAAATGCGTAACACCTTATCATGCAAATATTACACATGTTAAATGAACTGAAACCTGATCATTTAATTAACAATTATCTTGCTGTACAAAAGACTTTGACTACATTTGAGTGTATTAAAATATACAGTAAAGATTTCCTAAGTTTTGAATCCACATTTCATGCAGCAAGCAGGGAATAACTCTGCTTGTGTGTGATATTATTATCCTGGAACTTCTGCTTCCTAGCAAAGATCAGTCAGATTGGTTGTACTGTTAAGACTGAAGTGTTACAAATCTAGGAAGCCATTTGCGGATTGGATATCTGTGCATATTTACCAGTTTTCATCTTAATGTATGCGTGTGTTTCTGTACACACACACACACACATATACAATAGAAGACGGAGAGGAATGTTGTAAGTAACCTGTAAATAAGTAACTTGATAGGACACCTGCATACAAAGAGAATGTTACCTTAAGGACAATGCAAAAGCTTTATCTATAGCTTTGCCATAATGGAGGAGGCTGTGTTGACTGTATATTTTTTACAGTGAGGATAGGAATGTTCAAATAAGCCCCCTTAAGGTAGATTTAGACAAGCTTATTGAAGGAGTTCCTGTGCTGTAGAGAGTTTATGCTTACTGTTAACCTGAATTAGCCTATTTTCAGTGCTGAGGAAAAGAGAATCAATGTAATTGTACAAATGTTTGGAATAGCAGCTCTCCCTGCTTAGGCACAGGTAATAAAGCACTGAAGGTAGCACAGTTACCGAGGGTTTCAGGAAGTGCTTGGTTTTGGTTAAAGGATGGAAAATAGGTTAACTGTTTTTATTGATGAATGAAAACAATTTCAGGTTGGTAATATATATAAAAAAAAAAAAAAGCCGTTTCAGAGTTTCAGAGTACAAACAGTTGTATTTTATAACTGAACACAAATATATTGTCAGCTATTGCCTGACCAGTTATGTATTTCTGAAATGTAGCTTTACAATCACATTGCCCCACAAGAAAAGAAATACAGAGAGAAAAGTTTTTCTTACCCTGATACCTGCCAGAGTCTCCAGCTTAGTCACTCTTCTTTCCTGAAGAGCAGCATCTGGCTACTGATGTGTTAGCACTTAACATTATTTTTAAGAGTTCAGGAAATACCTCCTGCAAAAACTGCTGCTGGTAACAGGCTTAGTTCTAAACAGAAACTCGCAACAGTACATTCCTCCAACAAAAGTCAAAGAACCCAAGCTAGGTTTTGGTAATTCTGTAACCACAGTAACCTATGCACTTCCACACTGCTGTAAGTCAGTACGGGTTAGCTGTTGTCCAGTAACCCAACTTTTCTCAGGTCTGGGACCACGAACACTTGGGTATTCTTGGTACTCAGAAACTGTTTGGTATTTTGCACATGAAGGAAATAATAACACATACAAATAATAATAAAAAAACCAGACAAATGCAAAACATGCATCACTGATCTATGACAAAAGATTTCCAGCACTGAACATGGTTCCTGAGATGCATGGAGTTACAACTCTGAAAAGGCTGGAAGGTTGAATCCAGCCAAGCTGGACTCAGCACCTTCCTTGATGTTTTCCTTGTTGACTTCCAGATACAAGGCACTCTTCAAATGATTTTCTTCTCAGTCCTGGGTGTTTTGGTGACGACAATGAGCAGTGAACCTAGTATCTCATAGTGCTCTTTCTGTACCCCTGAACCCACGCTATGATCAGTATTTCATGCTAGGGTTGTAAGATTTAATTTAGAATATTTTTACAGTCCCTTAGAATTCCCTTGAAGTTTTTATGCAAAAGGCATAGTGGAGATAGAAGTTACTCTCAATAATGAAACTTTTATGATGATCCTTTGATGCTGTGAAACATGATTTCCTTCTACCTATTTTGTAAGTCAATTAAAAAGAAGAAACTAAGTTCTGACTTGTGTACTGACTACCAGGAGCACTTACAGCTCAGGAATGATGCTACTAATGAAAAATTAATGACACGAACATGTTCAAATTTTTTCAAAACAGGATCTTTCTAAAGCAAAGTTAGCACTAGTAACTGATTTCAGATATGTTCCTTTTCTTTTTTTCATGAACATAAAATTCTTTCTAAACCCTAATTAATAGAATCTTTGGCCCAAAGCAACATGACAAATAATGAAGCTGCAAAATAAGTAACGAAAAAAAATCCTTTGTGTGTGAATTTGCACATATTTTATCCCATAGAGCATGTAATATAAGCAGAATAATACTTGCCCTGACTTTTCTTCTTGAAGTCCTGTTTGCTGTTGCTCTTTATCTTGAGTAATGATTTACACTTGAACTAACTGAGTGCAGAGAGTGTAAAATAGCATCTCCACATTTAGGAGCATTTTATACCGTTTAGGCTGGCATTTGTGCAATTGCTATGCAAGAAGAACAATGAGTGAAGCCCTTCGACTGTAAAAATGGATGATTCAGCAAACTGTTGCTTATATGAGTCACCCTTACTCTGCTGAGCAGATTTTTGATCTTAATGACTCTCTACACCATCCTGAGAAAGCATCCTGAAGAAAAGCTGTAAGGAAAGGAACTCCCACCCATTGCACCCCTACTTTGCAGGCAAAGAGTACGTATTACCTATAGTCAGTTTGTCTGGATCTAGCTGGCAGGTTATAAAGCCTCTGGACACATTCAAATCCAGATTTGTCTTGCTACAACAAAATCCATATTTTCAGGTTTGTTGTCCACATACATAAACCCAGCATTGGCAAGTAAATCTGCAGCACAGAATGGTTTTATTTAGCAAATCACTAATTTATCACTGGGACAAAACCCATTCCTACCAACCAATTTGAGCAGTTAGGCTGGTGACCTTGTCTTTGCACAGAAATCCTAAGTGAAGGACTTCTTATGCATCTCATATAGCATGAAAGGACAGGAAAGCCAAAAGAAAAAGTTCAGAAAATGTTTTAAATTCTTTTTAGGGCCAGATTTAACTGCTGACCCCTGACAATTTAACTCTTTAGTTACAGAAAAGCATTCTGTAATTATCCTATTTGTAAAATACTTTCTGGAATGACCTGGAATGTAAATTGAATTCCCCAATCAATTGTTGCCTCCATATGAGCAAAACTCATCAGTTGAAATTGTGGCTTTTATTCTCAAATAGAAGTTTTCTATGCAGGTCATAAAAAGTTCAGTCCTAAATGAGAAACTTTTCAAAGGTTGTGTCCAATTACAAACCAGTAATTTAGGTCAGCATGACTGTGTGGCCAATTTGTAAGGCAAGATGATGCAAGGACTGGGTAACAGAGTTCACCACAAAAATGGTATTTTTTTAAAAGTAAGCCTAATTTTCCAAGGTTGGTTATTTCTGTATTTGTTAAATTATTTATCCTAGTAAAGATCACGGCCCAGTCTAAGATTCTTTGGTTTCTTATCTACCCTATTTACATAATTGGCAATGACCTGCATGTGCAAAGCAGTAAAGGATTCATTCACTGTCCTGTGTTGAGAGGCATCTGCCAGAACTGCATGTTGCCTTTTAAAGTGGAGGTACTTTTTGATTAAAAAATGCTTTACTTGTCAAATTCCAGTCTTAATGCTACAAACATACATACCAGTGTGGAAACCTTTTAAATCCTCTGACATTTCATTTATATGGCAGATCACAGACTAAGGGTGAACAAGGGTATGCATTTTGCTGGAATTCATCAGATAGACTACTCCTTCATGCCATACATCCACTAGCAAGTATGTCTATCACTCGTGAATGGGTAATTACTGGGAGGGCAACAAATGCGGTCTAGCCAGTTTTGACACCCACAGAAATGCTTTATTTCTGTGCCTATGATGAATGGCACATCAAAAAAGTTTCTTCTTTTCTTGCATGGTTGGCATCTGTGGTGGTGTATTCCCCTGGAGGGGGAATGATCTCAGAAACTCCTGCTAAACCTTGGCCTTGGTGTAATGAGTCAGGCGGTGAAGTCCCTTGACCATATCAGGAACTCTGCATAGCTGAGGTTGGGAACGTACTCCTACTGCCTGGCCCAGGTGGGAGACGAGAGTGGGGATAATTCATCATCCCCCAATATCATTATATGAGTCGTAGCTCAAGTGGAACAATATCATTGTTACTGAAACCTTGAGAATTTTAGTAACTCCCACCTTGGACTGTGGACAGGATGGAAGTTTACTGATGACTAAAGCCAATCATCTTGCGAACCTATAAACAGCAGTCCCAAGTGAGACCCTTTGAGCTCTCCTGGATCTCAGCGGGCTGCGCCCAGTATCTCCCTCTGAGTGGGACGCCTCTCAGAGCTTATGAACTCTTGAGTTTGCGATATTCAGAGGACCGTCGCCGACTGATGACGGGACCTGGGCTAAAACACTCCTTGAAGCTCAACCCCTCGCCCGTTGAGAAATGCCAAGACATTTGACGTGAATATTTCCCTGGACTCGAGGGGAATTTTAACAGGTATACCTTTATAAATTTATCTAGAACAGGTATACCCTTTGTACTGTACGTTTATATGTATTTCTGTCTCTGTGTGTGAATTGATTTAGGTAACCGATAGCAAGCATAATCTGTAATTAAGTCACTGTTGTGATGGTAGTAAATTCTATTCACTCAACTTGTAAATGTTAAATTAGTTAATGATTAAGTGCTGCTAAAATCTTGTGATCTACCTTAAACTGTGAATGAACCTTAGACTGCTGCTAAACACATATAATCCCTTAGACATAAACTGTTGACCAAGTCTGGGACTAGGAGTGGATCCAGCTGCACCTAAGTTCCATCAGGAGTTTAGAAAGCAAAGGGGTCTTCTCTGAATCTCTTGACTCTACAGGAGGCTCTCCTTACCCTTTTTTTTGTATTAGACATAAACCGTTGTCCAAGTCTGAGACTAAGATTGGATCCAGCCACACCTAGACTCCATCAGGAGTTAGAAAGCAAGGGGGTCTTCTCTGAACCTCGTGACTCAACAGGAGGGTTCCCTTACACGTTTTGTCCTCAGTCTCTGTATAAATCATTCTAACTTAATTCTAACTTGATTTTTCTTTGTATGCTTCATCCATGTAGTAAGTGATAGAGTGAACCTTGCCTTYGAACTCTGTTAAGTAGTGCTTTTATAAATTTCTATTAAAATCACTTTCTGCTAATACCTTTGACGGTGATTCTCTAAGCAGCCTCTAAACCACTCATTTGCTACAGCATTCTACTTCTTACCTTGATGAGTAAATATTGTACATATCTCAAGCTTACAAAATATCCAGCTTTAAAAAAATCTGTTGCCTTACTACCTAAATAATTGTTTGGAATAGTCATTAGGCTGAGTCCAGAGGAGGTTGTTTTTTTAAACCAACATCTCTGAACAAGTCTTTGCTTATATTCAGTGCAATCTTTAGGGTAATATATTTTCAAAATCAGGTACTTATCATGTTCACTATAATAAAACTCAGGTACTATAAAAACATTTTACCAGTTTATCTCGTAATACTTTACAAAGAAGTAAATTTTAACACCATTTTATAGCTGGAGAAATTGAGTGTGAGAAAGACAAAGTGACAAGACTGAGGCCATGAAAACAGCTAAGCAGAGACAGAAAACAATTGAAGCTGTCTATGTTACAGTACTTTAGCCACATTCATGAGGGATTTATATCATTTTGGATAGAAGAGATTCAAACATTGGGTTCTGCTCTGAGTTTTGGAATTTTGAGTCGTGATCTCAGCTGAGATCAGTCGCGAACTGATTTATGGTTATTTAATACGAGGCTATTTTTGGAAGAGTGAAAACATACATATTGTGTCTCATATATTGGCTAATACTGAAACATGCTTGAAATCACAAGGAAGAGAGGGTAGCTTAAGAGGGAGGTGAACACAGCTAAAAAGAAGTCTTTGTATTTACTAAATTTTGGGGCTAGAATACAACCCAGTCCCACCAGAAGTTGACAGGTTGCATTCTCCTTCAAATGAAGTGATTCTGGAAAAGAACAGGGAGTGGACAAAGAAAAAACTTTTCATTCAGAGAAGTTAAAGAACCACTACTTAAACACCACATTTCAGACAGAGATGAGTCTGACAGGAACATACCCAGTTTCTCCCAGAGAGCTGTTTATGCCAAGTCTTTGGAAAAGGGAAAGCTGAAGATGATGTAGCCACTGAAGCTACTCTCTGACCGCTTGGGAATTCTCTTTATATAAAGCCTATCAGCAGTTAAAACTGTTTTGTCTCACTGGAGTAGTGCAGAGCTGCTAAGCTGGCCTGAGGGTCAGTGTCTTCATATTACAGGTGAGAAACTTAGAGACTACTCAAACTATAACATCACATAAAGAAACCTGATTTGTGGCCTTCATAAATCCAGTCTTCTATTTAAAGAAGAAAAAGGCTTTTGGATTGATTAAGGAGGGATTTGGAAATACCAGAGTAGAAACTTAGCATTGCTCTAGTTCAAAAAGATAATTGTTAAGTAAACAGAACTTTCAAAGCAAGAGCTTTGCTCTACATAGCAAATAAGCACTTAATCAGGCATGTAAATGGAAGAGAGGCATCTCAGGTATTTTCTGAAGGTAATTTAGGGGCACTTAGGACTGCTATTATGTGCTCAAGTTGGTACCCCTAGCAGATTCATAGAAGTGGTCAAAAGAGACTTTAAGAAACTAGATAAAGGTTCTTCAGAGCTACACAGAAGACTGAAGTTCATCCTGGAAATGCCAAAATTTCTGGGAAGTGCTTCAGATTTATTTTTCCATGTTACTCCTGGAAAAACAGGCTCTGATTAGTCCCATGTTTAAGGAACATGGAAAGATTCTTGCTAAAGCAGAAAAAGGATAGTAGAAAAAATCACAGAAGCAGCTGTACAAGAATTGAATTATGCATGCATATATTTGAAGTTCTATATTCAGAAAGAAAAGATGGCAATGAGGAACATGAGGAAGCACTGGGAAGAGGATGCAAATGTCCTGAGGGGAATTACTGTTGCTCATTTGTCTTCCTCAGCTGGTTGGTCTGCTTTTGGGTGAATTACTGAGAAGATGCGTCGCAAGTTATGTCTCTATCGCTGCAGGGATTCTGCTTAAAGGTGGACTTCACACAGGTAATCTGCTCAGGTCTGTTGCTAGTGTAGGGATGGTTAGGAAAGATGGGGTACTAGCTGAGCAGGAAACATAGCACCACGGGGACCAGCAATGCCCTCTGACAGGAGAGCACTGAATGCTGTACCCCCATACCTCCCCTCTTCCACACAATGCTGATGTCTGTGGGTCTGCACTCTTAGCCAGCCGACACGGGGCCATTTTCACAACTGGGGCTCCATCGGTTTTTGGGTACTGTTACTGGAGAAGGAAGCAATGTGTGTGTTCACCACGGAAATGACTAAATGCACTTGTGGTCTGGTAGTTCTCTAGTCAAAACACAGCGTAAATTCACTTGGGCAGCTGAGGTGTGACTTCTGGAAGCCACTTCATCATGTTCTGTCCTCTGCCATGTGTTTGACAGCAGTCACCACCAGTTTCCATGAACACTTAACAGGATGCAATTTAGGTATTTTTTCCTAGGTATACACTGAACATATTTAGAATAATCACATTAGTGACTTCCCTCACCTTCGTTTTTCAAGTATTGTGAAGGAAAGTGATCTCACCTCCAAAATTGGAAAAGATTTGTCCAACTTATATTTTTTCAAATTTTGACTTATGCATCCATAAAAAGAAATTAATTGCAAAACTAACGGAATTCATAGAATCTCATAGAATCTCATAGAATCATTAAAGTTGGAAAAGACCTCTAAGATCATCAAGTCCAACCGTTAACCTAGTACTGCCAAGTCCACCACTAAACCATGTCCCTAAGCGCCTCATCTACACGTCTTTTAAATACTTCCAGGGATGGTGA